>OZ025299.1:281762414-282059103 GCA_964019185.1 Maratus speculifer | reverse complement strand
GAGGGTTAAATATGTTTTGTCAATATGATGAATTGGGATGGATTGGATAAGGTGTTTAAATAGTTTTTCAATTTAAATAGATATTACCTTTTGACAATTTAAATTATCATTTCATATATTTAAAGTAAATTAAATCTTAAGTTAATTTTGATTTAAAATTAATTAAGCTAAAAATACATTTACATATATTTTTATATAATTGAAATAGCTTTTTCTTTTTGGTGCTCTAGTTCATTAAATATTGATATACAGGGTGAGTCATAAATATCGAAACAATAGGCTATCTCCTTAAATATTGCCCCTAGACCCATACTTCCAATTGCAAAGTTTCACCAAAAAAGGTAAATTTTTTGATAAGATAAGTTGCAACTCCATGGGGGGTCTATTTTAAAAAATACAAAAATTAATTTTTATACGGCCCCCAGAGGATAAAACTTCCAATTAGAAAAATTTTCCTTATCCATTCCTGAATTGAACAAAAAAAATTCCATCTTGATATCTCCAAAACTCAGAGAGTTATGACAATTTTAATAAATCGTGAGGTTTCAAGGGATCAGACACAAATTGAAATGCGTGTAATTGAAGAAACAATGTTGCTGTATGTTGTCCAGGAAACATTTATTTTATTTATTTATTTATAGAGTTTGAATTTTGAATGCTTTGTGATGGTTAACCACATAATTTGTAAGCACGATCACATCATAAGCTTTCTTAATAATTTTTTTTTCAAAAAATTTAGAATAAATTAAAATTGTCGTAACTCAAAATATTATTTGTCGAGTTGAATTTTTTTCTTTTAATTAAATGAAAATGTTTAATTTTCAATTTGATTCAGCATTTTAAATAATATTTTTAAAAAATAAAAGTATTTAAAATAGCAATTTAAAAAAAGATGCAATTTTTTGTGAACAAATCATATTTTTAAAAGTAAATTTTCTGAAGTGAAAACATCTTTCGGCAATTTTTTTTTTATAAATTGAGGTGTTAAAAACTACTGAATTGTTACCGTAACCAACGGTTACTGACTTATGATGTAAGTTTAAAAATGAGAAATGTTGAAATAAAAACATCTGATGAAGAAAAGTTTATTTAGTTTTAAACAAAGATTGGCTCCTAACGTTTAAATGCTTTTTTAAAAGTGTCTAGGTGATTAACTCCTTCTTGTGTAGTTTCGATTTCAGATTTTGTTTAAGTTTTGCCATTTTCGCCTTCTTTAATTACAATTTAAATGAGTCAGCTTATTTAAACTTCATTTTTTTATCGCGCCGACTTCAATTTTTTTCATTGTTTTATCCCTATCAACTTCATATTTTTCTTGTTAAAATTGCCACTATACGATGCGTAAAAGATGCCTCTAATTACGGGCCTCCAAACTGGTAGACGGTAGGTACTGGGTTAGAACCCAATCGCAACCATCGGCCTAACCGTTCGAAGTTTTCCGTGGTTTTTTCCCAACCCTGTATTTCCTATTGCAGATAATTGGCCGGAATAAAAAAGAAAAAAAGAAAAAAAAAAAAAACAATTCCCAACGTGTTAACCGCTGTAAGTGGACTCAAAAGCCGCTGCGCTTTTTTTTTTCATTTTTTAGAGTTTAACATTCAGTTTTCAGTTCAAATACAAATACATTTTAAATTTTGTTTAACTTGCGAATCAGTTATCTTTTTAAAACAAGAACAGGTGTTTAATGAATCTTCGGCATATTTCATTTAAACGTTTTAAGTTGAAATTATTCAGTTGAATTTCTTAAATGATGTTTGGTTCGAACGCATTAAACCTTGATCAATTAAATACACTTAGAATGAAATATTAGTAGGAGCTTAGCATAAAAAAATGCGCAATAGAAACGTTATACTCTTCGACTTTAACATTCGAATAAATATTTTTTTAATGCCGTTTGGAATAAATAAACTACTCGGATGTAGCAATCGGAGGACTCTAAAGATACGAAATTCCGTGGATTAGTATAAGATATCACTGAAATCATGTAAACTATACAAAATTCATTATAAAAACTCCATCCGAAAGATGATTGATACAAAAACGTAAACAAAACCAATTCATGTCAAGAAGTAACTGAATCTTACTTTTTATGGAAATTCCTGCATTAGTTCTTAAAGTAGAGCTATTGCAGAAATCGTAACAAATTCAGTGTTGCAGCGCCTCTCGTAGAGCCATATACAACACAATATAAATAACATCAATTCATGTCAAGGAATAACTGAATCTGAAGATTGATGATGTTCCTTACATTCTGGAGATACAGCGATCGCGGAAATCGCACAAAAGCCTTTACTGTAGGGTCACCTGTTAAGCGATTCACACCAAAAACTAATCAGCATCAATATATATCAAGAACTAAGTAAATATATTTTTTTATTAAATTTTGTGTATTAGTTCTTGAGATAGCGCGCTCACAAAATGTATATCATATACAGAGATACAGAAGCAGTGACTCACAGACAGACATTTTGTAAAAACATGTTTTTCGGTATCTCTGAGCCCTAAAACGTGTGAATCCGTCGAAAACCGGAATTCAAAATTTTCATGAATCCAATACTTTTCTCTTGTAAAGATAGAAAAACGTAAAAATATGTTTAAAACCACATAAATTTTGAAGCTGAATAGTACAAACTAGATTTTTGAAAAAAAATTCTAAGTAATTTATTAAAATATATTTCCATTAACATTAAAATGTACAATAACATTAAAATATATTCCATATGATCCAGTTAATAGAAGGGTCATTATCGCTATTACTATTTTTACTAAACTTATTGCCTGCTGCAATAAGTTTTAAAGACACGATTAATGAGAGTTTAATTAATATCACTTAATAACACTTTTAATAAGTGTTTAATAAGACGGTCCGGCCAATGGGTCGTGCCAATTACGAGCCTGGCGCCAAGCTCGAGATATTGCAGACATCTAGCATATGTCAAGGAAGTTTAAAGCAAAAAGCTATACGCTTTTATTTTATATTTAAAAGTTAAAGTATTGTCTTGGGTCTACATTTAACAATGGTAAATGATCGGTTCTTTGACAAGAACCGTCTAAAACAAAATAAAATTTAGCAGTTTATAATAGTGCAACTTCGGTGACCTAAGAGAGTAAGTATTGGTGACATTGTGACAGTGTAGTTTAAGACATTTATTAAAGAAACTGTTTTTCAGTGAAATAATACTAACGTTTATTAACGAAAATATAAATGCAAGTTAAAATAAAAACATGTATAAATCCAGGTGAAAAATATAACAGGCATAACATAAACAGAAACAAGTTCAATTCCAGATTTATATTAAAGTTATTCTATGTCATGAAATAATATTCAAGTTTAAATAAAATATGTATAAACTTAGATGAAAAATATAACTGGAAAAATGTAAACAGAAAATAAGTTCAATTCCGTATTGAAATTAAAACCATTTTATATAATGAAATAATATTACTTATTAAATGGCATGGCATGGCATATAACAATATTAGGATAGCACTGAAAACAAAACGGACTCACTTATGGATAAGAGCTATCGACGTACTGGAGAAATTCCAATGATACGGCACACCAACTGTTTCGATGGAAAGTCTTGAAAACATGTAGAGTTTTAACTGAAGATAATAATGTCCACAAATGAATATGAAAACTTAATTAAAAACACAAATGGATTATGACTGCTGGTAAAATGACAAACGGGCGAAGTTGAATAACCATTTTCACAATTAAATGTCCAGCAACGGATCTTGCGTAATTAAACAACTAGATGTTAACTTTAAAACTTTAAAACTGGATGAATTTAAAATACATTTCTGAAACTATATCATATTGACTTTAACATCAACTATCTTGAAACATAACATCGCTTCAAAATCCCCCGCACAACATATCTCAGCCGGTTTAAATAGCAGCGGCAATTCGAAACTGGATACGCCCCTCCGAGTTGAGCAAGCGAGCTCCTGACTTGCGATGGAAGAAATGCAAGACAGCCACTTACGAGTTGCGATCCGCGATGCTTGCGGATTGCGATCGAACGGAACGATAAAACCAGGATGAACACACCCATCAGCGACGATCGGAAAAACAAAAGATAAGCGATTGATTTGAACATGTAAACAAAAGATCGGAAGATTGGAAAATGCCGGCAAAGAAGAAAAATGGAAGTTGGAACAAAATATAAGATAGTAAGCCATGCCATTTTACAATATTACGATATATATATATAATTAGAATTATGTATTTTAGAGTGTTAAGGAAGAAAAATGGCTGACAATCGCCCCCCCCCTTAACACTCGTACTTAAAAATAAAATGGATAATTAACAGATATTGTAAATTATATATATATATATAGAATAATGTAAAACATTAGAATATCAACTATCACACTTCGATAGTTATCAGTAAAACAGAAACTTAACATTAACAAGTATAAATGCAACAAATTCAATAACTTCAACAGGGTTAATCAAAAACATCAATTTTCAATAATGTTAATAACAATATTCAACAATAACAACAATTTTAACAATTATATAACAACTAGATTAACAACTTTTTCATTTCATGAAAGTTCAGTTACAATTGTAACTCTAACGAAAAGTTTTTTTCACGTCGAATAAAGTTCAATAGCAAAAGTCTATAAAGATAACGTTTTCCTGAAAAAAAACCATGAAAGATAATCACAATTACCTCGTCACGTGCAAGTGACTACGAGTTACCTTTACATAACAATTTAATATGATGATTTTTTCTTGATGATTTTGACTTGTACAATATTCAAATGAATTTTAAACAATCATACATTTGCATATTTATTCTGGAAGAGAATGATTATCATATAAACGCAAATTCAGGATAATATGAAGAATAAATATACATGAATTGCAATATGAAAATACTTTGACAATATATGAAAGATACATGTTATGCAAATGAGAAAATTTCAATAATGAGAACAATAACGATCATGATCATGATAACGATTATGAATTATGATTATGATAGTGACAGAGTTAAATGACTGTGAGCGCTCACGTGAAAGACAACACAAAAAAAATATGCTTAAGCTTTTGAAACGATATACATTTGCAAATGATTTGGCTAATTTAAATATGAAAAAAAACTTGTTATATATACTCTTAAAACGAGAAGAAAAATTTTCATATTTACATATGCAATAAAAAATACAACTCGATTTTCAACACCTATGAAATGATATTATGAAACGTATGCATACGAAACAAATATGAAATAACAAGAGTATAATCACATATTCAAACATTTTTTTTTAAAAGAAAAGTACTGAAATATACAAAAATTTCAGTTTTAAAAAAAAAATGCTAAACTTCAAGGTTTAACATGAAAAGTTAAACAAGCATCTTAATGCTTGACACAAGTTCAAAGGAGGAGGAGTTTTTCTTTCATAGCACTTAAATATTATGTATATTTATAAATTACTTATAACTAAAAATTACATCAATAAATTTTTTAAGATCAAACTTTGTTAAAGGTTTAGTGAAAATGTCTGAGAGATTAGATTTACTGGCTACGTGTTTAACATTAAAAATCTCTTGGTTTAAAAGGTCTCTAACAAAAAATAATTTTACGTCAATGTGTTTCGTTCTGTAATTTTCAATGGGAGACTTAAGAAAATCAATGGAGGCCATGTTGTCTACTAAAAGTGTTGGTTTAACTTGTGGACCTGTAAAAATATGTTTGTCATAACATTCAGTTATGATCCTACTGAACCATAGAAGCTCTTTAGTTGCTTCTGTTAAAGCCACAAATTCTGATTCCATAGTAGACAAACAGACAGATTTTTGTTTAAAGGCTCTCCACATGATAGGAGCTTTGTCTAACATTAGTAGTTGTCCCCCCATTGATGTCCTGTCATCCCTATTAGCGGCGAAATCCGCGTCGGTGTAAGTTATTAGGTTTATGTGGTGACAAGGTAACCTCAGTTTATAGTGTTTTGTGCTTTGGACATACCCTAAAAGCTTCAGGAGACCATTCCAGTGAACAATCCCAGGATTGCTCTGGAATTGGCTGAAGATATTTACAGCGTACGAAATATCAGGACGTGTCCTGCTTGTTAAAAATGAAAGGCAGCCCAAAACACTTCTGTATGGATATTGTAACATTTCCTGGGTTTCTGCTTCGGTTTGAGGACATTGTGACTTGGAGTATACAGTACCTTTAGTTATAGGGAGTGATGTAATGGGAAAGTTGAATTCTTTAAATCTTGTACAAATATCATCAATATATTGCATTTGATGAATTGAAACAGTGCCATTCCCATCCTCCTCAAATTCAACACCAAGTAGTTTGCGTGTTTTCCCCAGGATTTTTATGTCAAAATGTTTTGTTAAAAGGGTTAAAATGTCATTAATATGTTTCTGATGGTTACTTAATATTACAAAGTCATCCACATATAGTAATAAAACAACATGATTAGAAAACGTATAGACGCAATTACACCACTCTAACTTTTTAAAACCAAGAGAAATTAAAATCTTATGTAATTCATAAAACCATACTCGTCCACTCTGGTGGAGGCCATAAAGGGCCCTCTGGAGTTTGCAGACTAAATGTTCTTTACCTTTTACCTCGAACCCTGATGGTTGTTTCATGTAGATGTTATCAGAAAGAGGAGCGTACAGATAGGCTCCTTTTACATCACACTGAGTGTGGATCCATCCGAGACATGAGACAAGGGCTGCAAAGAAAAAGCGAATTAGACTGAAATTGACTACGGGCGAAAACGTCTCATCGTACGTTTCACCCCTGACTTGTTTATAGCCTTGTGCTACAAGTCTCGCTTTATATCTTGCAACCCGTCCCTTGTCGTCTCGTTTGATGGTGAATACCCATCTGCAGCCTAGCGGTTCGGTGTTGGGTGGCAGAGATGTTAATACCCATACTTGTCTTTTATTTATAACATCCATCTCTTCCTGCATAGCCTGTCTCCAGAGTTCCCACTGAGGGGATTTTAATGCCTGTTTATATGTGTTAGGTATGGAGTCTTCTAGTCAGGTATTGGTTTTATGAGTTTCAGAGAAAGAGGTGTGTGGAGGTGTGTAACTAGGACTTGAGCTAGCACTAGGAGCGGACTTTACAATGCCTTGGTACTTATTGCTTCCTTTAAAACTGAACAGTGACGGATTAAATTTGATACCATTAGATTGACAGTAATCTCTTACTTCCTTCAGTGATCTTAGACGTTGTGTTTCACCCAACTCGTAATAGTAGACGTCGGTTCTCGATTTGTCAGGCCTGGGTACAGGCTTACGGAACCAGACAGCTTCCCTGAGAGTTCTAGTAAAATCCTCGCCATCCTCGTCACTGTCACCCTCAGATGGGTGTGAGGAGGCAGAGTCGGAAGATTTAGAGGTACTCGGTCTAATACTTTGAGTGGGTGGTGTTTCTGAAGTAAATCTGTCAGGTTGAAGGTCAGTCAAAGGGTCTATTTCAGGTGGTTCGGAACTTAGGATGTAAGAGGGTCCCAGATCGCTTCCGTTGCGCTGCTCCGAAGTTGTAAATGGGTTTGTGCCTATTGAATAGCTTGGACCTTGTTCACTGTGTTTGTGGATACTTCTGGATACAGATTCGTCACCAAACCTAACATTTATTGTCTCTATTATTTTATTGGTTTCGGGAATCCATACCCTGTAGCCTTTTGTAGACATTGCGTAACCCACTAAAACACCCTTTTTAGCTTTCGGATCGAATTTGGAGTTTCTTAGTTGTTTAGGTACCCCCACATATGCCACCGTACCAAAAGGTCGTAAATGTCTTATGGATGGTTTATTACCACAATAATATTCGAAAGGAGTTTTTTTTTTAGTTTTGTGACATATTCGGTTAAGAGTGTATGCGATGTATAAGACAGCTTCTGGCCAGAATTTGAGACTGAGTTTACTTTCATTGAGTATCGAGCGAGCCCCGTCCATTATTGTTTGATTTAAACGTTCTGAAACTCCATTTTGCTCCGGAGAATATACATTGGTAAATTCGTGTCGTATGCCATTGTCCTCAAAAAATTTGGTGAATGCTTCATTATCGAATTCCCGCCCATTGTCGCTACGAACTTCTTTTACTTTGGTGCCCAAAAACCTTTCTGCTCTTTTTACGTGGTTAGAAAACACTTTAAACACCTGTGTTTTACTGCATAAGGGGTATACCGACACTTTGCGAGAGAAGTCGTCTGTTAGAGTTAGGAAATACTTCTCCCCGTTTCGCCCTGTTATTTGTGTCGGACCCCACAGGTCAGTGTGTAGCAGTTCTAGAGGTCGTTTAGATCTTATTTGGTTTATTGGGCGGAATGATGTTCGTCTGTGTTTATTAATTTTACATGTTTCACATTCAAAGTCTTTACATTTAATGGGTGGTAAGCCCCTAACGCCATTACATTTTAGAGTATGTTCAATTAATGTGGAACTGATGTGCCCAAGGCGTCTATGCCAGAGTTTAAAATCATCTATTTGAACGGTTGAGGCTTGGAAACGTACCTTTTTAGGATTTTGATTACGGTTAGTTTTAGGGTCTTTATTTCTATTTTTATGGTTAGGATCTGGATAGAGGCAGTAAATGCCATCTTTAAGAAAAGCACGAAAAAGTGTGCCAGAATCCCGATATGCCTTGACCCTTCCCTCACCTCCTTTGAACCTGGCACCCATTTTATCAAGTCTGGGACCTGAAATTAAATTATGTCTTAGACTAGGGCAATACATGACGTCGCCGAAGCGAACCATTTCCCCATTTATTTTTAAATCCACTAAACCGGTGCCTTCGATAGGGAAAGTAGCACCGTCAACAGCAACAGCCAATTCCTCATTTTTTAATGGTTTGAACTTAACATATAAACTTTTATCTTTACAGAAATGGTGGGAGGCACCTGTGTCAAAGACCCAGGCGTCTCCACCACATTTTATGTTACTCAGATTAGATTGTATGAGGTAATTTACCTGGCTTGTTGGCTTACGTTGACGTCGGTTGCGAGGCACATCTTTTCTGGATTTATGACCATCAGATTGAGCACGGATAGGACTGGATACGGAAGAGTCTTTCGATGAATTTCTGGAAAAAGAGGAACCTCTGGACAAAGAAGAATTTCTAGAACTGGAAGAGTCTCTGTACACCACGGAACCGGAATTGGAGGAGTCTCTAGGCATCATGGAACTTCTGGAACTAGAGCTAAGACAGGATTCCTGGCGGGTGACATCAGGCACTCTACACTGGCTCTGTAAATGTCCTCTGCGTCCACATTTGTGACACCGACCTCTGAACTTAGGCTTAAAGGAACACTTCTTTGAGGAACGGGCTCTAGAGAAATGAGACTGCACGGCATCTATTCTGTCGTCCTCTCGTAGTTTGATACGGGACTCCTCTGCGACTAACTCTGTAAGAACATCTTTAAACGTGAACTGTTGGTCTGGCCATCGCAGAATCCCTTGCACCATGTTGTCGAACTTCTTCGGGAGCCATCTAAGCAATTGAAATGTAAGGTAAGTTTCTTTGATTGGCTCATTTATCGCAGCAAGTTGGTCAGCAAGTCTTTGGAGGCGAGCTGCAAACATATCAACGGGCTCTTCAGGTTGTATTTTACAGGAAAGTATTTCGCCAAAGAGCTGCATGTGGCGTGCCCGGTTATCAGGCTGAAAATGCAGTTTAAGTTTAGTCCAGGCTTCATGAGGGTCGTCGATATTTTCTATGATTCTCCGGAATTCATTTTCAACATTTAAATACACAATTGATAGGGCAGACCTGACTCTGGATTGATATTCTTTTGTCGCTACAGAGTCATTTTCATCAGGAGCCTTTTCAGTGCCATTAACTATGCTCCACGCATTTTTATCTAATAATAGATACTTTACGTCAGCTGCCCAAGTTCCATAATTATGAGAATTCAGTTTTGTTATGCACACCTGTATGTTAGCCATGGCCATGCCTTAAACAGAAGATTTGACAGAAAAAAAAAGGAAAAAAAAATTTTTTTTTTTTTTTTTTTTAAATAACGTACTTAGTGGTCAGATAGTACATAAACAAAATTTCTATTATAAGTTATCCAAAAAAAACCTTTTTGTATTTCATATCAATAAAAAAAATTCATTTAACCTTCAAAAAAAAAATTTATATTGCGGCCCCCCCCTCTAAAATGACTCGGAGGTCCAATGGCCGCATACTACAAACAACTGTCAAATTTTTTTGAAATGTCACCAATTAGGTTATGGCCGCCGTAAAGGGTTTAAAAGCGTATTCGCTCTGGGCCCATAACCCGTGATCGGTTCTTTGACAAGAACCGTCTAAAACAAAATAAAATTTAGCAGTTTATAATAGTGCAACTTCGGTGACCTAAGAGAGTAAGTATTGGTGACATTGTGACAGTGTAGTTTAAGACATTTATTAAAGAAACTGTTTTTCAGTGAAATAATACTAACGTTTATTAACGAAAATATAAATGCAAGTTAAAATAAAAACATGTATAAATCCAGGTGAAAAATATAACAGGCATAACATAAACAGAAACAAGTTCAATTCCAGATTTATATTAAAGTTATTCTATGTCATGAAATAATATTCAAGTTTAAATAAAATATGTATAAACTTAGATGAAAAATATAACTGGAAAAATGTAAACAGAAAATAAGTTCAATTCCGTATTGAAATTAAAACCATTTTATATAATGAAATAATATTACTTATTAAATGGCATGGCATGGCATATAACAATATTAGGATAGCACTGAAAACAAAACGGACTCACTTATGGATAAGAGCTATCGACGTACTGGAGAAATTCCAATGATACGGCACACCAACTGTTTCGATGGAAAGTCTTGAAAACATGTAGAGTTTTAACTGAAGATAATAATGTCCACAAATGAATATGAAAACTTAATTAAAAACACAAATGGATTATGACTGCTGGTAAAATGACAAACGGGCGAAGTTGAATAACCATTTTCACAATTAAATGTCCAGCAACGGATCTGGCGTAATTAAACAACTAGATGTTAACTTTAAAACTTTAAAACTGGATGAATTTAAAATACATTTCTGAAACTATATCATATTGACTTTAACATCAACTATCTTGAAACATAACATCGCTTCAAAATCCCCCGCACAACATATCTCAGCCGGTTTAAATAGCAGCGGCAATTCGAAACTGGATACGCCCCTCCGAGTTGAGCAAGCGAGCTCCTGACTTGCGATGGAAGAAATGCAAGACAGCCACTTACGAGTTGCGATCCGCGATGCTTGCGGATTGCGATCGAACGGAACGATAAAACCAGGATGAACACACCCATCAGCGACGATCGGAAAAACAAAAGATAAGCGATTGATTTGAACATGTAAACAAAAGATCGGAAGATTGGAAAATGCCGGCAAAGAAGAAAAATGGAAGTTGGAACAAAATATAAGATAGTAAGCCATGCCATTTTACAATATTACGATATATATATATAATTAGAATTATGTATTTTAGAGTGTTAAGGAAGAAAAATGGCTGACAGTAAATTAATGGTCGATCCCTAAATTGTATTTCAAATGAACTGATATCGCTGCACTCAGATGTATGCTAAAATGGTGTAAGTCACGAATTTTGAAAAATTTTGGATTTTAATATCATCCAGGGATTTGCTGATATCGAGATGAATTTTTTTTTGTTCGATTCAGAAGAGGATAAGGAAAATTTTTCTAATTGGAAGTTTTATTCTCTGGGGGTCGTATAAAAATTTAATTTTCGTATTTTTTAAAATAGACCCCCCATGGAGTTGCAACTTATCTTATCAAAAAATTTACCTTTTTTGATGAAACTTTGCAATTGGAAGTATGGGTCTAGGGGCAATATTTAAGGAGATAGCCTATTGTTTCGATATTTATGACTCACCCTGTAGAGTAAGCAATGGATGTCTGATTTACATTGTGAAGAACTTATGTCATATTTAAGAAATAGATTTTAAATATTATTTTTTTTCTATTTTACTTTTAATGTTTCTTAATAAAGTTGTTATTTGTTTTTTAAACTTGCTTAGTTATTGCATCAATACACTTTTACATAAAAATCCTTTTTTATAGTTGGAATAAATTTGGTAGGGCATTCTAATTCAGCTTTCGCTCCATTAGCGTGGAGACTCTGCAAACACATTTTTAACACGATAGTGATACCTACCTTTGGTGTTCACTATCATCACTATCTAATTTTCCTAGCGCGGGCAAATTTTGTTTGGTAATTTAATATGAGACTGTTAATTTTTGGTGACAGGAGACCCCCCCCCACGGTGAGGGTCGAGAAATTTAAAAGGCTTATAACTCGCGATCTAATTTTCGTAGCTCGGCCAAATTTTGTTCGGTAATTTATTATGAGACAGTGTTAATTTTTGGTGACAGGAGACCCCCACGGTGAAGGTAGAATAACTTAAAATGCTTATTACTCGCGATCTAATTTTCGTAGCGCGGCCAAATTTTGTTTGTTAATTTTTTATGAGACAGTGTTAATTTTTGGTGACAGGAGACCCCCCACCGTGAGGGTCGAAAAATTTAAAATGCTTATAACTCGCGATCTAATTTTCGTAGCGCGACCAAATTTTGCTTGGTAATTTATTAAGCTAATTCATAGCTATTATCGCGGGCTTTGAGCGCGGAAATTCCGTAACGAGAAAAAATCCTAACACTCCGGCTAACAACGTTTGAGTTTGGCAGACTTCGGCGCGGTATCCTTCGATAGACTTCAGAAGACATTGACGCGGTATTTTTGCATAAGTTGATAAAAAATGCTATGCAATAACTTTACCGCGGCAGTCACCGAGTGCCACACATATTTTTTTTTTTGAAGGGTTTTTTCGTGATTTTTTGACAGAATTTGAAGGTTCTTTTGTGATTCTTAGATGAAATTGTGATTTTTTTAGTAATTCTTTGATAAATTTTGCTTTTTTTCCTGTGACCTCTAGATGAAATTTCAGTTTATTCACGATCCTTCGATGAAATTTGTTTCTTTTTCCATGATCATTTGTCAAATTTGCAATTTTACTGTGAACGACTGACGAAATAGTTTTTTTTTTTTTTTTCACACCATTTGTCAAAATTAATGATACTTTTTTTCTGTCTAAATTTTCTGGTTAATGATCATTTTTTAATTTTTGGAACAGAATCCTCCCTGAAATATTGCAAAAAAAAACAACAACAACAAAGGAACTTTTAATCTTGGTGTGCAGGAGAAAAAGGACAGAAATGTGGGGTTGAGGAGGATGCAAAATTGTGGAAAGGGGGATTATTATTTAACAGGGTTGGTAAGTTTTCCATAGGTGGAAAAAACCTGGACTGTCCCAGCAAAAATAGCTTTTTGTTGAAGTGGTGGCAAAAATATGCTATTCATTTTAATTTTTCCCAAAAAAAAGAAAAAAATATTTCATGCAAGAAAAAACTTAACACCTTGTTAAAAAATCAATATTCTAAATTTATTTTTGAACTCTTATGTTAAATAAATGTAATTATGCATTTTATGAAATGTAATGAATGTAACTTTTTGTCTGTTTCTTGGTGTGTAAAAGGGAGGAAAAAAATTCTAATTCCCAGACTAGACATAACAGAGAATTACTTTATCTGTAGCAGATTAGTTTCACTAGTCTTTAATTATATCATCATCATAATTATAAATTAATATCAAAAACTTAAATATTTACATATTTTTAAAACTCATTGCATAAAACAAAAGTAGCAAAGTTATAATTTTTTTTTTTGATAATCAACAAAATATTAATGTCTAATAAAATAATTTCAATAAAGTAAAGAAATTAGACATCAAATTTTTAATTTGGTTCTTAAATTTCTTAGTATTGGATCGAACCCCACCTATTTTATAAATAATTAAAATATGTAAAATTATTTAATTATACTTATTAATTAGAAAATTAAATAAAAATATTAAATATGTTATATTGTGAAATTAAATTGTTTATACCACTGTTATCCTTATCAGATTATAAATTTTATTACGCATTAGAGATAAATAAGAATTTGCCATTTTTGCCGGTTTTTTCCATTTTTGCCCTAGTTTTTTCCAGTTTTTGCTGACAAAAATGCCAACCCTGTTATTTAACTATCTTGTCACCGAAAAGTGCATTGACGCAGGGAATGATTTTTAAAAAAATAAAGAGAGCAATATTTTAATATATAACATTTTTAAAATGGCGATGAGATAAAATTCAAAAGTATAAGGTTGGGGACCATTTTGAAAAGATATTTTACTAACCATTAAGATTTAAAAAAATACATATTTTCCTGTATTTTCTTGGGAGATAAGATAATCAATTTATGGCTTTTTGCCCCTTCAAAATGTCTTACTTTATTTTTTTCCCGGCATTTATTTTCTAAAGCCATTATTGCTGAATAATAAAAATATATATAAAATTTAACATACTCAACTAACTTTTTAAATGAACTCGATACTACTGATACTCAAATCATTTGCTGACTTTGCTGAAGCTGGGAAATTTATCTTTTTCCTTCACTCCAATATGAAATAGGTTTGTCTACATTCCTAAAAAAATGAGGCAGCAATTCCTTCCTGCTTTGAAATGCTAAAGTTTAAAAACTTGCACATTTCCCCCTTTCTACTGCCTCAGATTGGCTGTAAATTTGACAGATACAGACAATTTGCCATGGGAACAAGTTCACTGTGAACCATTTTATTGCTGAAAATAGCCCCAAACGATATGATTTCAATGGAATGCATTGTTTCCATGGAAATAACAGATTGTTTGATAGTGGAATACAGCATTAAGAAGTGGGTATAAATTTTGCAAGCAGTATTCGAGTTTGCAGAAGATTTTCGTTTAGGAAGTTTTATTTTCCGGTATTAAATTACTTTTTATGGCACGATTTAAAGAATATTTTATGCATCATATTTTAAAACTAGATAAAGAGATTTCTTTAATTTGATAATTTTTGTTATATTCTAAGAAATTTTAGATTGATTTAGATTGTTATATTCATGCTCAATTTTGATTATTGTATTTTTCTATAGAAGAATTTGTTATTTCCATGATAACAACACATTCCATTGAAATCATACCGAATGAGTTCAGAATCGGGCCCTACAGTGTTAAAAATCTGCTGCATTTTGCTTCATACGCACTCCGCCACTTGTATATATCTTTTCCGATCAGTAACAATGCTTCATAATACAATCAAATAACCGTTTCTATAAAAGCGGTGTGCATAACAACAAAATGCAGCAGATTTTTATAGTGTAAGAGCAAGATTGTTCCAAGATATCTTCACCTACACTGTTAAAAATTGGAAACATTTGCTGCATCGTCACTCCACTGCTATTATAGAATATCTCTATTTTGACCAATGAGAATGCTCCATAATACAGTGAAGTAATCTCTTTCTATAAAAGTGGAGGAGAGACGATGCAGCA
Organism: Maratus speculifer; assembly: GCA_964019185.1. NCBI lineage: Eukaryota > Metazoa > Arthropoda > Arachnida > Araneae > Salticidae > Maratus > Maratus speculifer. The sequence continues at coordinate 282,043,683 of OZ025299.1, read as the reverse complement.
AAGGTTTCAAATTTTTAACAGTGTAGATTTAAAATACGGTGCCTAAAATATTCCTTAAATCATGTCATAAAAAGTAATTTAATCCGGGAAAATAAATTTTAATTAATTCACATTTATTTTATTTTTTTGTATTTTAATGCAACGATAGACTAATCCTATTGAAAAGGGCTAAACAAGGCAACTTATAATATTTGTTTTTGGTAGTTATTTTACACAATAATGTACTATCAACAGTTTTCATGATTTTTTTTTTTTTTAACATTCATAAAAATCTACTGACGAATTTTCTTAAATGATCTAAAATTTCTTAAGGATATAACAAAAATCATCAAATTGAAAAAAATCTCTTTATCTAGTTTTAAAATATGATGCATAAAATATTCTTTAAATTGTGCCATAAAAAAGTAATTTAATCCGGGAAAATAAAACTTCCTAAACAAAAATCTTCTGCAAACTCAAATACTGCTTGCAAAATTTATGACCACTTCTGAACGCTGTATTCCACTATAGAACAATCTGTTATTTCCATGGCAACAATGCATTCCATTGAAATCATATCGAATGAGTCCAGAATCGGGACCTGAGAGCAAGACTGTACTGTAGAATGAGACGTACTCCATAGCCTTAATCACCTTCTTTTGCGTCAAAGCTGAATGAAGTAAGTTTCGGCGTTGACTGGCCGCCATCAGTGCCATCTGTTGTTTGAAATTCGAACTAAAATCAAGAATTGCGGTAAAAAAACTCCTGACATTATACATAGCCCTCCTGCAAAAATTTTTTTACAGCTGTCACCGTTTGCAAGTTATTGAATTTTAAAATCCATCAGTCATTTTTGGGACACCCGGTATATTCATAATAATGACAAAACTGCAATAATTTTTTTCTTTAAATAGTATCATTTACTTAAAAACAATACTTATGTAAATGGGATGTATAATTCATTTCATTCCAAACTGCAGAGATATTAGCTCAGGTTTTTACATTAGGTCAATTGACAATTAAATATGTAACTGAAAAATCTTTTCAACAAAGACATGATATAACAAACAATAGTGTTAAATAAAGCCTGAATGTACTATAAAAATTCTGAGGCTGGGGGAAAAAAATTAACTTTTAAAAGCAGGCTTTGCTTCTTCTAATTTTATTTTGCAATGTAGTAATATAAAGTGAAAATAATTTTCTTTTAATACAAATAAATGAAAAAAAAACTGTTTTTTTTATATTATTATTTTCTGAGAAAATATAATTTGGGAGAAGCAAATTATGAGAAATAAATTTTTCCAACTTTTCCATTAAAGGTAAAAAACCAATTTTTTCTATCACTTCAATTTTTCCGGAAAATTTACATTTCTAGTCATGTGTAAGTACATTCTTTCTTTGGATGTTAATTATTCTTTTATGAATTGTAATTTTCCCAATTGAGTAAAAGTGTCCAGGCTGAGAGTTGAAACTAAGACCTTTTTCGCTGAAGTTCCCAATGCTCTACCACCTGAGCTACCTTGATGGCACCATGGCCAACAACATGACTCTGACAACTCGAGACATGAGTTATAATTTTTACCTCAGTTTGAAAGCTTACAATTCATGTAATTTCTTTATCAATCAGTATGATTGTGTTAAAATAATGAAGTATAAATGCTCTCTCATGTGTAGTCTCTCTTTTTGTTTCTAATTCAAGTAAACATATTCTTTATTTAGGTGTAATGAACGAGGTCATATTGCTCGTAACTGCAGATCAAGCCGTGTGAATAAGTGCTACTCATGTGGTGAGTTTGGTCACATTGCCCGGGAATGTGAATCAAAGGCTTAAGCTTCCCACCTGCCCACGTTGCAGCCTCTGGTGTCTTGAGAAATGGGTCCTCACAAATTTGGTGAGAGCAGGGATACAAAGCTGCTCCATCTAAGTTGACAGCTTAGTTTTGGCTTGAAGTGTTTAACTACTGATACATTTGATTCAAGTTTGCCGTCATATCTCGAGGGTCTAAAGAAGTGTTTTCATGAGTTCATGATTGTAATAAGAACCAGATCTAAACAGAATGATCCATTCATTGTGTATAACCTTATTACTGCCTTGTTGGTGGCTAATTCCTTAAAAGGACTTAAATGAAATTTTTCAAGGTTGTCATCGTGGGGCGGGATGGTGTTATACTTTACTTTATTCTGTCATTTACTTTTTAAGTTTTTATCCATGTATGAACTATAAATTTTAGCTATTATAAGAAAAAAATATATTTATGCAAGTGTGAAACAGGGCACAATGACTGCACATTTTGTAGATTATATAAAATGCTGTTTATTAATTTTCACAGAAAATGAGTGTAAATATTTCTTGCCTAAAAATTGGTTGGAATTCTAAAGTTTCTTAAATTGTCTTGTTAAATCCTATTTTTATATAACTTGTTACTACTCTAGATCTATTATCTAAATTATGCACTTGTTATACAAAGGTCAAACTTACCTTTGCTCTATGGACAAATAATTAATGATAAATTGTTAATTTTTGAACTTTTAGTGGTGTGTAAACTATTGCAAAACATATGGGATATCTGTGCCCTTATTTGTATTTATTTTTGTGTTTTTCTGATGAAAAGGTGGTGCTTATGAATGACATGCATCGTACTATATTTGGTGACCCTGTTTAAAAATGATGAATGAATTTGCTTCAGGTGTGTTTAATTTACATACCCCTGTTTTGGATACAATTACATATAAAGAATTTAATAGAAGTTTTTGTTTTTAATTTTGAAAAAAAAAAGCCTGTGGCTTTCAGTTCCTGTTTTATTGTAAGCTGGAAATATGAACATCAGAGTTCCTTACTGTTTCAGTTAATATTTGTTTCTACAAAGTCGTCAGCTACATTAGTAATTTTTAGTAAATGGAAGTTTCATGTCTATGTGTTGGAAGTAAATTGTGTTTTCTGTTATTTAATTTATATTTGCACCATTTAAAGATGTTATTTAAAGTTTTTAAATAAAAGTGTGCAAATTCGTTAAAAACTAGTGCCCTAAGAATCTTTGCATTTTTTCTTCTTTTTTTTAATATCCTCATGTGACACTTTAGACAGACTGTACATTTATCTGAAGGTTATATGTAAGTGGTATGAGCATAAATCTAAAAGATAAGCTATTGTTAATCTGTTGTGAACATCTTAATGAAATATTTTTTGTAATTTTTATAGTCTTGTTTTAGAAATGAAGATGCAAATAAAAAGAATTTTAATAGAGTTATGTTTTATATTTTATGTACAAATGTGTGTGTACCTGTTTTGAGAATTGGAATTATGATATTATTATAAAAATTCATTTATATCAGGTATAAATACTATGGTAGAGGAATATTAATGGAGTTTCCATGGTCATGGAAATAGAAATGCTATATATATACTTACACATACATATGCACACAGTCGATCTCATTTTATATAAGCTTAACTTAAACAAGGACACAGTTAAAATAAGCAATTTACGTGTTAAATGATTCATCAATAAAACTATATTAAGGTTTTTCTGTGTTTTCTGAGAAATAAAAGTAAGATCATGACTAAAATCAGAAAAACACCTTTTCACTTCAATCTAAATTTTAGCAGAAAGTAAGGTAGCATTAAAAAAAAAAAAAAATCTTTTACCAAACATTGTTTTTTTGCTGTGAAAGTATTTCTGAATTGCAATTTTCTGCAAAATGTAGCACTATATCCCTTTAGGTAGAATTTCAATCTTCAAGGAGATCAACCCTGCCCTCTCACACACATTAGAAAATGTGAAGAAATGTTCTGTGACCTTGAAAAAATGAAAAAAAAAAAAAAAAAAAAAGATGTTTCAAATACCACTTTTTTTGTGAGATTTACAACTAAGACATGGAAAGGAAGGAACATAAAAGAAATCCCTTTTTTTCTGTCCTTAAATCCAAGATTTGGGTGGGCTTTATTAAAAATCTTTTTCATCCATGTTCTTATTACACAATTAAAAAAATAAGGATGTATGGAATTATCTGCTCAAAAATTGCAGTTACTATTGCTATGTTGGCCAAGTTTTTCTGGAGAAAATGATATGTTAATTTAGCAGCAAGAAAATTATAGCAATTAATAGCTATAATTAGCTTTTTTGTGTGTTGCCTTTTTTAAGATCTTTATTTTCTTCTTGGATGTTATGAATAAAAGGGGATAAACCAGGTTTCCCAGGTTACACATTCTTTGTATAAAAGAAAAAAAAATAAAGTTAATGAAAAAACATTATAAATAATCTCACTGTTGTGGTGAGAAAGTCTCAATGGATCTACTGTATTATTATTTTTTCAATTGTTATTGTCACTATGTTATTATTATTATAATTATTTTTTTTTTCATTTAATGTATTTTTTAGAACACCAGTTAACAATAATAAAATTCATATTCCTATGAAAAATGACAATATATTCAAATCAAGTTTTGAAATGTATTAAAAGCAATATTTTCTTTTTGGTCTAACAACAGGGTTTAACAGCCAAAGATATTGCCAATGATCGCTATTTAGAATCAGTCATTTTGATTTATTTTATTTCAATGATTTAATTGCAAAATTTCATTGTGTCTTAAATTTGTTTTATTTATGTTTTATTGTTTTATTTATTAATTAATGAATGTTCTAATTTTATTATAAAATGTAAGCTGGAAACCAAATTATGAGCTATATACATTTTAGATTATATCTATATTATATTTACTATTTAAGTACAGACCAATTCATCTTTCACATACTTGTGCGCAAGATAGAGATATATGTAAAAAAAAAATTCCTGCTTTAAAGTTATAAAAACAACAAAAATTAAGCAAATGGCATTACAATTTTCAAACAAATTGCACTTTAAAAGTACATTTCCCCCCTATTCAAGGTTCAGACCTCTCAACTGGTAGACGGCAGGTGCTGGGTTCGAACCCAATCGCGGCTGTCGGACTAACCGTTCGAAGTTTTCCGTGGTTTTCTTCGAACATTGCGTAAATACGGGTTAGGTTCCCTTAGAAAGACCCCCACGGAGGGCACTCCCCCTGGTCCTATATCCCATTAGCGTAGATAATCGGATGACAAAAATCAACCAACCAACCCCCCTATTCAATGGTGTAAAAATTGAAAATGTCCAATGCTTAGAAGTTTAAAAAATCACAATGATGTCAATGTTACGCACAGATATGTTTGTCCTTCATAATACAGACAGTTAATAAGAGATTTTATTTTTTTTGCTTCTTGTATTAACAGAGTTCGACTGTGTGTGTTTATTATTATAGATTGGGCAATTGTAAGTCATTATAAAATGTTTATAATGATATACACCTATATTAGGAGCATGGCCTGTGTCATTTAATAATGACTTTAGGAGTATCATAATTAATGTATTTAACATACTTCTTGAGAAATAGTTTAAAGCAATTTTAAATTTGAATAATGTAGTACCTTTTGTTCATAATTTAAAAAATGTGTTCAAGTTAAATTTGTAGTCTGCTAATTTTTAAAAGTTGCTTTCCACAAATTGCCCCTATTTAACTGTAAATAGATGTTGATTGTTTGTGAAAACAGCTGCCTTTAACATTTTGTGCAGTTTTTCTTTCATGTAAAGATGCATATGCTAGATATAGTAATTTAGAATGCCAACTATTTTAATCAGATCATAATTTAAATTTCCTTATTTTTAAATCCATGTCAAAGAGTATTAGATTCTAAGATGAACATAATTTACAATATTTCTAAAAGATATTTTGCTTATTAAACAAATAAAAGAAATTTTACTTAATTGTTTATAATTTCTTTTTTCTTTAAGCTCATAAACAGTAAAGTACTGTATTTTCTGGAAATAACACCGCATCAAGTATAGCAGTTACTCTTAAAAAAAACCACGAAAACTAGTTTAACACCACACCGGATATACATGTCACATTCGTTATAAAAAAATACAATACTTTTTGAGCAACTAATTAAAATTATTAACTGATGAATATAAAACTAATTATTTTGAATTTAAATAAATAATTTGGCTTTTAATTGCACTATCAACAACATTTATTTTAACAAACGGAAATAATAATAATATAGCACTAAATAATAAAGCTTATGCAGCCAAAAATTCATTAAAATCGTCTCCGTTTTTGGTATTACTCTAGAATAGTTTTAAAATTTCAGTTGACAAACTTTGGTCACTGGCTATGAAATATGAAATCATTCCTATCATTATCAAAAACGCGATCCTGCAGATATGTACACTCAAGCTTGATGATGTTTACAATGTTACAATAAATCAAGCTGTTGCCAAATGCAAGTATCAAATAGCGTGGAAGTAGTATGCGAGTAGATGTCTTTTAATGCTGATAAGAATGACAAACATAGAGTAAACGACACCATCAAAGAATGAAGGAGGGAGAAAATGGGAGGAGTTATTCCTTATATGGTATGCAAGATGCGCTGTGGCAAACTTGAGGAGAAGCGTTATGATTGGATGCAATACATGGTAAAAGGCAATTTTTTGCTCATGAAAACTGCATCATTTGTAAACATGGTGATATGATGTTTCTTGGATGTTTCTGCCATGTGAGGCATTTTTTTTCTTTTCACAGGTGTATAACTTAAGATCATAAATTCCTGTTTTTTTTTTTGTTTTTTTTTTCTTTGAATCAGATTTTCAACTTTTTAAATACAGATTGTCAGTAAATTTGGTACTATTTACAAGCCGTACCTATTTACTGGCTGCATTTTTGCTTTTAAATCAGAATAATCTAGTTTATAATACGGTGTTATTCCCAGAAAATACAGTACAATAAGTATGTACTAGATATAAAAAATATACCATTAAAAAATTATTACATTGTTGTAATTTCTATTGTGTAATAAAATTTCCTCTTTTGTGTGAAACAAGCATAATAGTTTTTTTAGGCAAAACAATTAGTATCGATTTTCTATTTTCTCATTCTACTTTTACAAATAACTATATAATAAGAAATTGGAGTTTAAGGAGAATGAAAATGATAACATCTATTCTACAGCTATTGTGAAAGAAGGTTGAAGTGTACAAAAAAGCTTAATATCAAAATTCTAAGCATAGTAAGAGCTTATTCAGAAGTAGTTGAAAAAATGTTTTTTTTTTTTTTCTTTCAGATTCATAGAAAAAAAAAATCAGTTATTTTAAATTTGCAAAACAAGTTTTAAAGCACTGATTGCCAATAATGTCCAATGATGATAATAATACTGATGTTTAACATTTTACAAAGTTGATGCAGATTTAATAGTACATTCTCATGGTTATGTTTACTTTTTGTGTATGTATATAATTATGAGATGTCTCAAAACTGAAATTAGCTAAAAGTCAGTAGTTTCAAAATTTAGGAAATGATTTTTGGGTCTAAATCAGACTTCGAGTCAATTACAGAGGACTGTAATCAATTAAGATTACGATTATTTTCAATTTAAAAAAACAGATTACGATTATGTCTCGATTTATGCAAGTCTGATTACGATTACATAATCGATTATCCATTTTTAAAATTTCTAGATTACGATTACGTTTGAATTATGATTAATATTTTTTGTTGGATTACGATTACTGAACTAGTCGATTACGATTACAGTTCGATTACACTAATTCTGTAGTCTACATGTTACAAACTAGTTACAAATTTACAAAATATGTGTTTCCTTTTATTTATTTATTTTTAAGGAAAAATAAATCATTTATATTAAATGAGCTATTCTTTTCTACATAAATAATGTTTTCCTTTTCGAATATTTTAGAACTGATTTCATTATTATAAATTTATTTTGAAATTAAGAGTCATTTCTAAGGATGTTTGTTTGATAAAATAGGTATATGTTACATGCGAAATTCTGATTTGAAATTCACGAATACCAGTGTAGAATGAGGCCCTCCTCCACTTACATACACACTAAAATTTTGAGGGAAAAAACCTGTGTTTCACAACTTTTTTTTTTTTTTTTTTTTTTTTTTTTTTTAATGCAAACTTTAAACATGAAATAAGTTTTACTAAGGTTATTTTCCTCAGAACATTCGTTGCAAGACATTTAGGGATAAAAGCAAAACAAAATTTAAAAAATGAAGAAAAATTAAATAAAATAAGCTTCTAACAAAATTTTCAAAATGGGAGAATTAAAACAATTCATTCTTTTTTCTTTCATTTGCATACCTTTGTCTCCTTGAACCACATATTCAAAACAAAATTCAGACGCATGAACGTTAACAAGCAAATAATAATAATAATAATAATATAAAATACTATCTTTTGGTAGGAGTATATTGGGAGAGGGAGAGGGGGAAAACAAACTTTTCTGGGAAAAAAATTAACTACCCTTTTTTTCCCTATTATTTATTTATAACTCATTTAGAGAGTTTTTTTTTTTTTTTTTTTTTTTCGTTTTAAAATAATCAGAGATAAAGAAAATTTGGTGGCTATGTTTCAAAATTCAGGGGTTCGTCATTGAATTTGCCGGTACCTATGCTAAAAGAATTTACCAACAACTAGGTATCATTACCATTGTCCTTCACCCTTAAAGAAATCATACTTATACCCATATATTTATTGACAAACCAGCCTTACTTTGTTCCTTTTTTGGGGGGGGGGGGTATTCTGATAAAATAACCACACACACACACATATATATATAATATATAATATACAGTAGACTCCCTCAAATCCACAAACCAGAAATCCGCAACTCTCTAAAATCCGCACATATTTTATGGATGTAAACAATGAAACTTTCAATTAGGATATTGCTACAAAATTTAATTTTTTTAGTTTTGTATAAATTTCATATATTTTTAATTTGTACTATTCTTAATAATACTTCATTCATGTTTTTTTCATGAATTAAGAATAATTTTTTTTTTTTTTTGGGGGGGGGGGATTTAAGATATTGCTGATATTACTGGTAATCACATCTTCTTACCAAATATATTTATGCATTAATCAAGAATTTTTGGTTATTAAGCCTGGCTAAACCTGAAATAAAACTTTCTTATTTTATGATTTTGATGTGAATTAGGAATGTACTTTTATGAGGCAAGTTTTGTTGAATAATTTTGGAAAAATACATTTAATCTTTATAATGAATATTTAATCATACATTATTGATTATTAGCTTGACCTCTGCTATTAGTACTTTAATCATTTTAAAATTATCTAAATTTTTATTATTTTAGTTTATTACTTATTTTAATATTTTATTATATTGTAAGCATCCATTACAGTTCCAAATGCATTATTAAGTGCACTCAAATTACTATTTAAAAAATGTAAACAAAGCAATAACCAGAAATCCACAAAATTCTAAAATAGCACAACTTCTGTTCCCAAGCTGTGCGGATTTGAAGGAGTCTACTATGTATGTATGTATATATATATATGTGTATATATATATATATATATACATTGCAATACTTATAATAATGCTGCTAACAAACTTCTATTAACAATTCTTAATCAAATATATAAATTTACTAAAACCAGTGATAATACACATTATATAAAGAATAGTTATGAACTGGTCAATATTATGAAAAATCTTAAATGTATAAAAAATATAACTACTAATGACTTCAAAGATCTTTTTAATAATATCGATTTATTAGATTTACATAATATCATAAATGATCTCTTTAAAAAATATCAACATGATTTGGATCTATCAATGAACATTGATACTGATTATTTTCTTACTTTAAATAATTTCATTATCTATAATAATTTTATCATGCAAGATAACATTATATATATTCAAAAAGTTGGTATACCACAAGGTGGGTAGTACATCTAATATATTATCAGACTTATACTTGTATCATGTAAATATTTTAATAATAAAATACTTTTATATAGATATATAGATGATATAATTTTAATTGATACTGATAATACCAGTATATCTCAATTACCCGTTGATTATCCATCCAATCTAGAAATTACAAAAAACCTGCTTTTTAATAATACCATTCACTTTTTAGATCTTAAAATTATATTAAAAGAAAACAAATTAATAACTGATATATATGACAAATGGAAATATTTTAATTTTAAAGTTAATACATTTACTAATTTTAAATCCTGTCTTCATAATTCCATGTATCATAATATAATCCTTAATCATTTATATAGAATAAAATGTTTATGTTCTTCTCATTTAATACTAATATTAAAAAGCTTGTTTATTATGCTATAATTAATGGTTTTCCTAAAAAATTCATATATTCTTTAATATACAGTTAGTAAGTACATGATCTAATAATTAACACTTTGCGTAAAAAAAGTACAAAAAAATATTAAAACATAAAAAATAAGAATAAAAAATTAAAAATGTAAAAAATATATAAAAAAATGTATATAATAGGCTGGTTTGGTTGGCTAGGTAGATGTTAGAATACGGAGGAGGGCGGTGTTGACTGGATAATACGCAAAGATTAATTTAATATATTTTTAAAAAAATTGAGACTGGGAAATTCATTTGTTAATTTGGTTCAAAATTTCTATGGAGTTTAAATAACACCAATGTATGGATTATTGTTTAGTTATATCTATTATATTAATAATTTTTATCATTTACATTATTAAATTGCACTTCACTTTTAATAAAGGAGTGTACTATTTCACTGCTAAATGTATAGGGTACATTTCTTGTACTTGGAAGCTATTTTTTAATCTTTAATCTTCCTTAATTAAGATATTGAGTTCAACCTAGCATAGTCAAAATAAATGTTATTGATTTAAATAATAATAGGGTAAACTATGGTGTATGGTTTAATTTTTCTGATATTACATTATTCTGCTTTTAATTAATTTAATATTATGATGTGTACAATAAATCGTTTTTTGTTTTTATTATTTTATTATCTCCATTTTTCTGTCATATGATGTATGAATACTTCATATTTAATTTATCATGTGCAATATCAGGGTTAAAGTAGTGCATTTGGGATTCATTCTATTTTATAACTCATAACTGTTTTATTTTCTCCATATCCACTATAGATTACTTGGTTTTTCTTTAATTAGTTTTGATTTTATGTGTGTTGGTAGTCCCAAATTCGTATTGTTTTGCTTTTTCATGGCAAATACAAAGATGGAACCACACATTCCATTTGTAGTTCCAAAGTATTTGGGACCTGAGGATTCTGCTTTGGTTCTACAAATTCCATTTTTATTCATATTGTTCTTTTTTCTTTCCATATTCAATGTGCTATAAGTTATTAAATTCAATGGTTAATTTCAAATGGTTAATATTGTTTACTATTAATGGTCTTATATATATACAGGGTGTCCAGTAAATAACTGACCCATTTTGAAATTAAATAACTAAAGAACGGTTCGAGATAAAAATGTGCGGTTTGCTGCATTGTTATTAGAAAATCAATAAATTTTTAGGTATACACTTTCTTAAAATAGTTTAAAATTTGACCAACAGATGGCACTGATGGCGGCAACAGGCTGTTGAAATTCAGACATTACTCTAAAGCTTTTCGGCTGATTTCGCAAAGTCTAATCTCAGTCGACATGTTCAATCGACGCTCCACTCATCTGCAGAAATAGAGTTTGTTGGATGGAAAGAGATTTAAAACAATATTTATGCTTGAATAATGTCTATTTATTTAATAAAAAACAAAAATAATAATCATCGACCTTTCACACATTTAACCATAAGTAAATTGTATTCAAAAAATGTTTTTGTAACCGATTAACTGATTCTCTTTTTACGTACAATAAATTGAAAATATGGGATAAACGCAGCTTTAAAAAAAAAAAAAAAAAATCAGCTTTAAGAGATGGATCAAGCAAACTCTTCTTGCCTATACGACATCTAGTGGAATCAGAAGTTAAAACAGTAGTATGCAAATAATAGTAGCAAGTTCCCTGCCTAAAATAAAAACAGAGCAGTGACTTATTATAAATCGGCGCATAAAAATATATTAAACCTTAAGATAAAAGTTCGTCTATAACAAATCCTGTCTTAAACACAAAAAAATATTAATCGAGACGGAGAAAGTAACATACAAAACTACCTGCTAAGGCAGAAACCTGTCTAAAATGAAATATTTTTCATTTTACCGCAAACCGAATTCATCCTTATGTTATATTCATATTTTGACATTTGACATATATGAAAATTTTATTACGAAATCCACGACAGATTTTAAGATGCTTTTTACACACAATCCATCCCTCTTCTTCCCCTGATTGCAAACGCATCTACTCTGAAATGGAAGGTTGCTTAAAAAGAGAAAAGATGCTTAAAAAGAGATTTTAAGATGACTTTTACACACACGTCTCTCTCCCCCCAACTGATAACATAATCTACGCTGAAATGGAAGAATGTTTAAAGAGAAAAAAAAGCATTGCACCTGTTTTATATCCTGTGAGTCATCCCTTTTCAAAATTTCATCACAGAAGGCATAATAGATCCTAAATCATCATAGGTCTACTTATTTTAGTTCAATTTTATAATTACAAATATTACCATATTATCGGAATATTAGTGTTTTTATATATAATTTTTAAAAAGTTATTAGAATCATTTTTTTAAAAATAATTTCAAATCAAATACAAGAGGAATTTTTAGAATTATTCTTTTCTTTCTTTTGCTCATGAAGAATAATTAAGGAAAGGGGGAGGACAAACATATATTTCAGGATCTATGATGCTCTTTGTAATGAAATCTTCTAAAGGGGTAACTGGCAGGACATAAAACAGGTACAATGCTTTTTTTTTCTTTTTAAACATACTTCAATTTCAGCGTAGATTTATGTTTTCTGTTGGGGGGGTGGGGAGGGAGAAGTGAGTGTAAAAGTCATCTTTAAATCTCTCGTGGCTTTCATAATAAAATTTTCAGATGTGTTAAATGTCAAAAGAAGAATAAAATGTAGGGATGAAATCTGTTTTCAGAAAAATGAACAATATATCGTTTTAGGCAGGTTTATGTCCTAGCATCTGGTTTTGTATATACTTTCTCCGTCGAAATCAATATTTTTTTAAGTTTAAAACAGAATTTGTTATAAATGGATTCTTTCATTCTAAGGTTTATTACATTTTTATGTGCCAATTTATAAGTCACTGTCCTGCTTTTTTTAGATAGGGAATTTGCCAACACTATTTCCGTACCACTGTTTTAATCACTTAACTGATTTTAATGCACGACATAGGCAAGAAAAGTTTGCTTGATGCACAAATTAAAGCGATTTAACACCTTCTAATTTTTTAAATACAATTTCATAATATTTAATGGAAGAAATGTTTAGATTAAATATTAAGATTTTTTTACTAAAAAAAGCGGTGTTTATCCCATATTTTCAATTTATTGTACGTAAAAAGAGAATCAGTTAACCGATTACAAAAACATTTTTTGATTACAACTAATTTATGGCAAACGTGTGAAAAGTCAATGAATATTTTGTTGGTTTTTATTAAGTATAATAGACATTATTCAATCATAAATACTGTTTTAAATCTCTTTCCATCAAATAAACTATGAGTGGAATGTCAATTTAACATGGTGACTGAAATTCGATTCTGCGAAAGGGACCGAAAAACTCATGCGTATGAAATCTTGAGTAATGTCTGAATTTCAACAGCCTGTTGTCGCCGTCAGCGCCTCTGTTGGTCGAATTTTGAACTATTTTAAGAAAGTGTATATCTAAAAGTTTATTGATTTTCTAATAATGCAGCAAACAGCACATTTTTATCTCAAACCGTTCTTTAGTTATTTAATTTCAAAATGGGTCAGTTATTTACTGGACACCCTGTATGTATATATATATATATATATATATATATATAAACAATCTATTATTATTAGAGCTTTTGTAAGAAAACTGATCTATATGTTTAACTTTTCCAGATATATTAAAATACATATTTTGAATAAACAGATTTTATAATTATGATTAAAAACACTATATAGTTAATTTAATATAAAAAGTTCCTTTCACTACAATTTAAAAGAAAAAGACAAGATATCACTATGCAATATTTCTAAAATAAGTCTATCCAATATATATATATCTATTAAAAAAAATTACCTGCATGTGGGTGTTCAAATTGGACTTGGTTTTTATGGAGACCCTGACATCTGACGAGCACAATTTGCATTTCTATTTTAAAAATTTCACGCCTTTTTCATTCAAATCCGATATAGATTCTGTAGAATAATTTTCAATTTTTTTGTTGTTTCCTTTAGCCATCTCTTTCTCTAAATCCTTGGAAACAACCACTTAGATATAACCACTGAGAAATCCAACATGCGAATGAGCTGTTAGATAAATTGTCACATGCAATTTAAGCATTTCCCCCCCCCCCAATTTTCATTATTCTCAGACTCCAACATTTGGGAGAGGGTGATGTCTGTCCAATCGCTAAGTGCCCATAATAAAACCATTAATATAGTTTTTTTCTTTCTTTTTTTTCTTTTTTATCCTATATCACTCACACTCCATAACTCGCAAAACAAGATTCCTCGAAGACCACATAAAGAGTTTTTCCCCCCGATTCCCATACCTTTTAACAAAGTCAGACTATTTCTATGTCTTATACTACTATATACCAGGAGCAGCCCTCTATAGCACTAACTATATACAGTCTATAGTGTAAAGTATGCTTTCTGTTTCACCTGAACTTCCCTTATGACCTCTTCTCACTTTTAGCTTTAGGGGCGATCGTGGTACTCTTTCCTTGGTGCAATGTTTAACTCACTGACCAAGTATTTTATGGACTGCGCGAAAGTAAGCAGGGAAAAAAAAGATTTAATCATTGAACGTAATCGTATATTTGTACTCAATTACCATTATATAGCTTTTTGATACAGATTACATTGCGATTACAATTAGATTATGATTGTAATCAGTGAAATCTTATGATTATATCGCGATTATTTCAAAATTAAAATTTACAATTACAATGCGATTACACAGTTTTATGTAGTCAATTATAATTGATTTCAATTACATGATTACGATTACTCGAAGTCTGGTCTAAATGTAAAAAATCAATCTTTTTATGTCAGTTACCTAGTATAACTTTGCAATAAAATAGAAAAATATTATGTAACTTTATATTTGTTATGTATTGTAATAAAAACATATATTCCTTTTAAGATCACTTATTCATTTAAATATTTTTCAACCACTAAATGCTACTTTGAAGTGTATAATGCATACATTCATTTCATATGTAAGTTCTGTGCACTTAATAATGTAAGATTTAAAAAAATAAAATATTTACATTTAAAAAACTTCAAATTGTGTATAAATCAATATTTTTTACTAACTTTTGATCATATGAATAGCTTTTAAGTAATCAATGTTATTACAATCAACTTTTGATATCTTGGAACACACAATGACATTTTTTCTTTGCTACAATATTACAAATTGAACCTTGCCATACAAATTTAGTTTAATTTGGTTATTTAATTAATCATATGTTGAATTTATTCTTCATTTAAATTGATGATTTAATTACATTACTGATTCATTTAACTATTGACTTACAGCAGCAGATTATTGTGGTTAAATAATTTTGCAATATTATGACATAAATTGAAGAAATTTCTTAAAGTGTCTGCAACAGCTATTTCCATGGGTGCAAGTTTTCCGTCCACAGGACGGAATTCTGTCTTTTAAAAGTTCCTGAAGACGGAAGCGGGACGGAAGAATCTCCAACGATAAAAGATGATTGCGAAAACGGCACGATTTTTCATCAAAACATTATGAATAAAATGTGACTTTTGTCAAATGATAGTGGAAAGAGGCATTATTTCTGTCAAAAGATCACAGAAAAAAGCTCTTTCATTCAAAAGATCGCAAAAGGATGCGTTTTCTGTCAAAAAATTGCAGAACAAACGCGATTCCTGTTGATGGATCTCGACAAAAACATTATTTCTGTAGAAGAATCGTGAAAATGATGCAGTCTCTGTCACAGAATCGTAGAACAGACGCGATTTTTCTCAAATGATCGTGGAAAAAACGGTATTTCTGTCAGAATTGCAAAGAAAATGCAATTTTTGTCAAAAGATCGAGGAAAAGACTTTTTTGTCAAAAGATCGTGCAAAAAAAAAAAAAATCAAAAGATTGCTGATAATACGTGATTTTTGTCAAAAGATGGCAGAAAAAGGCGCTATTTCTGTAAAAGATCGCAAAAGACATGTTTTTTGTCAAAGAATAGCAAAAAACACGATTCCTGTCAAAGAATCGCGAAAATGACGCAGTTTCTTTCAAAAGAATCGCGATTTTCGTCAAATGATAGCGGAAAAAATGTTATTTTTGTCAGAATTGCTGAGAAAACTCGATTCTTTTAGCAAAGGAGCAAGGAAATGACGCGAGTTTTGTCAAAAGATCATGGAAAAGACGCAAATTTTGTCAAAGGATTGCAAAAATGTCATGAGTTTTTGTCAAAGGATCACAAAGAAGTTGCGAATTTTTGTCAAAGGCTCACAAAAAGCACAATTTTTGGTAAAAGGATCACGATGAGATGCGATTTCTGTCAAAAGATCATGGAAAAAAGCGATTTTCATCAAACGGTCATGGAAAAAAATGTGAGTCATGCATGTGTTCACTTGGAGGGCTGGTGGTGGTGTGGGGGGAGTTATTCATAATATTTTCAGTCCTGGCAAAATTTCAAACTTGCACCCATGGCTATTTCTGAAGCAGAAAAAAATTTGCTGTAAAATATTTTTTAATTGAAGCATTAATTAATCAAACAATCACATACCTAAAATGTGTTTATGCATTTTATTAATTCTTATTAAAATTAAGCTTAAGTTCTTGTATTAAGCAATATAAACAGTTAAACATAGTATAATACAAAGTAAAAGTAAGACAAAGAAAAAATCTGTAATGCCCACCTCCAGTCTTGAACTTTCTGCTACTGGAGTCCACAATCGTCTTTTCAAAAACAATATGTGGACAATGTCATAATGTACTATGATATTGTATTATTATTAAAGTAGAGTCTCCCCTAACTGAATTTCTGTGAGCTGGAATAATCTGGATAAGACAGAGGTATATATTAGAGTTTCTCCCAGGTTTAAAAAGGGTCAGGGCACTGCTATTGTGGAAAGGGCACTTTTTACATGCTTCAGGACACTTTTATAGAGTTGACACTAGAATTTTAGTGCTTTTTTATGTGACCATTCAATTCAATTCTTTTTCTAGTGGCAAGAGGAAAAAAAAATCATGAAATACGTCCATTGGTCACGAGGGAAGAATCTTGAAAATTTTCAATCAGTTATGTGCAAAAATCTTCGATTGGTAGTGAGGGGAAGGAGAACCATAAAATTATGTAGTCCAAGAAAAAAAAGTTAATGGGTCATGTGAAAAAAGAATCGGGAAATTTGAAAACCAGTCATATGAAAAGAATCGTGTAAGTTTTCTGTCATTGATAGAAAAAAAAAAAAAATCCAAAACATTTTCAACCTGTTACTGAAAAACTGTGCACAATTTTCGTCATTCAGTCATCAGAAAACATCTCGAAATTCACTAATTGGTAGCAGGGGTCATTGTGTTCAGGTTATTTACCTGAATTCAGGTATTTTTTTTAATTTACAGTACCAAAATTCCAATTTTTTTGATTGTTCAATTTATAAAATAAGATCAAAATATCAATTTCATATGATTGCTAAACATAATTAAAATTTATGTATTGTGTAATATGACCTCTCTGTAATAAATTAATGTAATTTGACCTCCGTGTAATAAATTATGTTCTCTTCCCCCCCTTGTTCCCATACACAAACGTTTTCTCACTAAAATTTCAGGTATTTTTCATGAACTTACAATCACCCCTGTGGTAGGGAAAAAAATATCTTGAAATTTGTCAATAGGTTATGAAGAGAAAGTGACAATAATCAACAATCAATCACAGGAAAAAAGTCACAAAATTCAAATATCGATCCACCAAAAAATCCTAGAACTATTAAGAAATCAGTGAACTGGTCACGAAATTTGTCATATCGATCGAGGGGGGGAAAATAGGAAATTTTATTGCATCAAAATTTCTCAGAATTATTCGGGTGAGTAAACAGTTGAGAATTTTTTTACAAAATTTTTCACTCTGCAATGCTTTTTTCTAATTGCAGTCTTTTCTGAAAATTAAAAAAATCTATCATAATTTCAAAAATTTAGGCATGAAATATATTTCAAATTTCAACAATTGGTCACAAAAAAATATCAATTTCATCAAAGGATGTGAATAAAAAAAAAAAGAATAGTTTGTGTCAGGAATGGAATCCCCTTCCTCCTCTGTTGTCATGTTTCAGAAAATTTACTGTGAATTTCAGAATTTTTTTTGTTCAGAATCACCCCCGCTCTGGTTGGAGCGACAAAATTATTTGTCTTACATTTTTCTTCTGTTACCTATTTTTATTTTATTTTTGCATCAGGAGGTATCATGCTATCAGCCAAGAATTTGTCTACCATGACCTTGACATACTGAGACACATTTGCCTACTGCAAATGCACAGGTATGATCCTAAATGTATGAATGAGAAAACAACTAGCAGACGCATACTCAGTACGGATGCAACAGCAATGGGGTGGGTTTTTTCAAATGAGGAGTAAGAGGGACACTTTTTTAAACTAAAGGGCAGGAGGGGCAGGGCACCCACTTGGAATCTTCTTAGGAAAACTCTGATATATTTTATTTAAAAGTCAAAAGTGGCTATTCCACATGTAAAAATGCTTATTTTCATTTTAATCTACACATTTTTGAAGTACATAAATTAATTTTTTTTAATATTGCATTAAAATAGTTTCTTTGCTCAATCATTGACAACTCACTACCCACATAGTTTCCCTTCGCTCAATCATTGACAACCCACTACCTTATGCTTTATTATAATTACATCAAAGGTATTTGATTTGCTGTGGTGCTTTATGAATTGCAAATCATCCTTTATAAAAACAGGGTTGATAAATATCATGATATTTTTAAAATACAGGGATGCCATTTTCTTGCCAAATGGTAGATTTCCTCTTTTTTTTTTTTTTTTTTTAAGAATCTGCGATTTTTGTTAAAACAACCTCAAAATAAAACATTTTTTGTCGTACAGTCGTAAAATAAACAACTTTTATTGAACAATCACAAAATACAACAATGATTTTTGGCGAACGATCACAAAATAAAACAGCGATTTTCATCAAATGATTGTGAAAAAAAAAAAAAATAAATGCAAATTTTCACTTTTCACTGATAGAATAATCAGCCAATCTTTTACTGTGTTACCAAAATTTATTTAAAATGATGCCATACATAATGTACCTCACAGATTGCTGCATCTGTTGCTGGGTTACCTTAATTAATGTAAAATGCTGTGAACTAAAGATAAATCCTTTTTATTTACTCTTATTAGTTTCCATGCACAATGAATCAATAGAATATTTCAAACTGTTTGACAAATGTGCATTTAGAAAGACTTCTGTTAAAGGTGTAAAAAAAAAAAAAATAGTTTTTTATAAATTTAATTCTTTATTTAGTTTATTATAAACAATATACTTTACAAAATTCATGCATAAATGTTGTAAATTTTACTTTGTGTAACTTCCTCTTTTTTGTTATTTTCTGTGTGGCATCTCAGAAAGTATGAAAAATATCCAATATTTTGATATACAGTAGACTCCCTCAAATCCGCAAACCAGAAATCTGCAACTTTCTAAAATCCGCACATATTTTATGGATGTAAACAATGAAACTTTTAGTTCAGATATTGTGATAGAATCTGATTTTTTTAGTTTTGCATCAATTCCATATATTTTTTATTTTGTAATTTTCTTAATAATACTCTATTAATGTTTTTTTCATGAAGGAAGAATAAATTTTTTGGGAAAAAATTCAAGATATTGCTGATATCACTGGTAATCGCAATCTTCTTACCAAATATATTTATGCATTAATCAAGATTTTTTGGTTATTTAAGCCTGGCTAAACTTGAAAAAAAAAATATGATTTTGATGAGAATTAATGTACTTTTATGAGGCAAGTTTTGTTGAATAATTTTGGAAAAAAAATATCTAAGCTTTATAATGAATATTTAATCATACACTATTGATTATTAATTTGACCTTTGCTATCAGTACTTTTATCATTTTAAAAACTATGTAAATTTTTATTATTTTAGTTTATTACTTATTTTAATATTTTATTATATTGTAAGCATTCATTATAGTTCCGATTGCACTATTAATTGCACTCAAATTATTGTTTAAAAAATGTAAACAAAGCAATGACCAGAAATCCACAAAATTCTAAAATCTGCACAACCTCTGGTCCCAAGCTGTGCAGATTTGAGGGAGTCTATTGTATATATAAATCTGAAATTTTCAAACTAGTCAACTCACTGCTGGCAATAAATATTTTTAACCGTAATATAAATTAGAAACTAAAACATATTGCACTTAACATAAAACTTTATTATTATTGTTATTTTATTTTTTGCATAGAACAAAACTGAAGATCAACTAATTGGAAACAATTGGCTTCATACAATTACAAAAAGAAAAAAAAATAGGATTCAATATCAAGAAGTCAAATTTATAAAACAATATTTTAAATACAAAAGTTTTTTTTTTTTATTGAAGACTTAACATAACACATATAGATGTGAGCTTGCCTTATTTTTTATTACTAAATGTGCAAGATCTTTGCTAGGGAGGAAGGGGGGGGGGGAGCTTCCTTTCAAAAGTTCACATATGCTGTAACACTTGGAAAATTTATAAACTTAGTTGGCAATTAAAATAATAATAATAATAAAAACTATGATAGACTTGACGAAAGTTACAAATATAAATTATATTACATTTTCTAATTGTGTTAACTTAGCAAAGTTATAAAACTAGTTGGCAAACATTATTTTTTTCTTTTCAATGAGTTGGCAAATACTGAAATTTGATTTGGCAATGTAAGGTCCTTTTCCACCAATGAAAAAAGTCTTAATGATGGTCCTGTTCACATGTGTAGTTTAGACTCAACTAAACCAAAATAAAAAAATATTTTCTAATAAAGCTGTATAACAACTGATTATCTTAATTGGGCAGTTCATATTTTAATGGCTCTTCTGAATTAATTGTCTCGCATAATTATTAGTTCTACATTTAAAAATAAAAGCTTCAAACATAAAGCTTGGAAATTATTTTTTTCCTTTGGCTAAAACATTTACTGCCAGAGATTGTTTTTTATCTACAGAATAACATTGTCAATAACAGTTGAAAATTTCATTTACACTTGCTTTGATTGAAAAATTATCTTGCACAGTGATATAGTGATATTTAAAAAAAAAAAAAAAAAAAAAAAAAAAATAATGAAGATTATGAAAAGATCAAAAGTCTTGATATTTAAAAAATAAATATTGGCTATATATCATGATAGAAATCATCAGGACTGCAGAAAATGTTTTTCTTGCAACATTTCCCTCAATCCATATGAAAATTCCCCCAAAATGTTATATATGTTATAGGCTTACATAAATTCTGTATTACTGTAAGTATAGATCCCCCCCACCCCCCAAACTTTCTCAACATAAACGTAAGTATTTACGGTACATATTATTCTGAGATCGATTTTGTGAAGGTCGCCATACAAATCTTTCTATTTGTAGTGAAAATTTTTGTCTTGTTTATATAATTCATTGTTAAAATTAAAATCAATTGTATATTTTTCTGCAAAATTTTCCCATGACTAAAATTTCTTTCAACCGTAGATCGCTTCATCAAGCATATTGTGCATCCCTGGGAGCAATTAGAATCAGGGGCATCTGTAACAGTTTAAAAAAAATTAATCATGCTAATTATGAAGTCTGAATAATATTTTACATGTGCAATTTTTTTGGAGTGAAAATGCGAGTTTCTGTAGAAGTAATAACTGTTTTCACATAACATAGGTCCTGTGTAAAAAATTGTAGGAATATTGAAAGATAGCTATAGATTTAAATTTAGAAAAAGGTTGTTTTTAAGAGTAAATAGATCGTTTTGTAACAGATGAAGTATAATGTATCACATAATCTTAACTACCCCAGCATTTTTGGAGGTAAATAGGATTATAGAGTTTTTAGGCTAAGAGTAAATGGGATAACATATTTTATTTTCCATTTAAATCAAACTGGGTGGAATGAATTTTTTAACTTTTCAGTTTTTATATCCTGTGAAATACCCTTAGTTTGGTTTACCTTACTGCATATTTTGTGTTCGCAAAAAAATATTTCACAATTTCATTTTGCATTTATTCCAAATTTTAGCATTGACTGCATGTTTCAGTTTAATTACACCTCAACAGTTTAAATGTAAATAAAAATTACCTCCTACACGAACAGAGCTTTGGCTGATTCTCTTCTCCTCCCCCCTCCCTCTCCACAAACACACACATACCCATTGTTTACATTTTATATTATTTTGAAAAGATAAATAAATTATTTTTTTAAGCTTTAAAAATTAGTTCTTTAGTAATAAAAAAAGCCATGAATTTTCGATAGAAATTTTTGCTTTTGACTTTGTTTTGTAGGCAGAGTGTAAAATATATGAATATTGAAAATCCCTTAAAAATGTTTCTTCCAGTGTACTTACCTTTCCAATACTGTATTTCTGAGAATAGTTGTAAAACCAAAATTATCTTGCTATAAAGCCCACATGAGATCTTTTAATCCTATTTACCTGTGACTGTATCTTGTAAGACATGACAGAAAATACCACTGATCTCAATTACCCCATTATATATGGCGATTGGGTTCAAAGAGCTTGTTTTTTGAAAAAGATATTTGTAGTACCAGGTAACATGGCACATTGAAAAATAATTCTTTATGCATTTTCAGAGACAACTACCTACTGAATAAAATTATGCATAACATTAGTATGTAGTATCTACTTCATATTCTGGAAGAGCTGTTGCAAACTGCGTGTATTCGTCACTGAGTAACAGGTATTCTATCTAATACGAAGTACCGAATCGTTACTTAGGTTACTTTCATTTCCTTATTCACAAATGGAACTGATTAGTCCGATTTGAAAGATGAAAATTTGTGTTTAGTCTTTGGGTTCAGAATTAATTGTTCCATATTAGCATCGCATACGGGATTTCATTTAGTCGTTTTGTTACTTCAGCACTGAAATATTGAAGACACATAGTCAATAGCAGAAAAAACTGTTTTTAAAAGAAAGATAATTATGAGATCATTTATTCTTTCAGGGATTGTACTTTTTATTTCTCAGATATGAAGTGTCAGATGCCTTTTTCAAACATGGAAGGAATAATTTATTTTATTTTGACAAGAGATTCATAACATTTCCATGAATGTACTTTTAAAAAAGAAGCACTGATCCAAGTAATAAAGCGACTAGATGTGTTTATCATTTAGTATTTAAATTAGACTAATTTCATATTAATTATGCATCTAATCTATTAAAATTGCTCATAACTGTACCGTAAAAAAATTGAAGCCTATAATAGAGAAAATAAATCATTACAGCTATATTTAAAGAATGATAAAGTATTTCTATGAAATATATATATTAAAACAGTAGGCGACCTCTTTAAGATCAACTCAAATTGGTCTTTGAGCATGTGCGAAGTTGAACTTATTAGCTCTTCCAGTCAGAGGAAAGTCGCAGGAAGTCTGGTTAGCCCAGTGGTATAAGGCACGGATTTATAGCTTTGAGCTTTTGTAGAGGACTAGGGTTCGATCTCACCGCTCGGCAATTTTTTTTTTTTTTTTTATTAATGATACATTTTACTAGGAGGGGAAGTTATATGATTTTTATTCTTTGGTTATAATTAAATAAAATTTAACACTAAACAATGATTTTTTAAGTAACAATTTTATTTTTGAAATATTTCAAGTAATTAAAACACAGTAATTGTTAGATATAAACAGCCAATTTCTAATTCAGGGCTTTAGAGATACATTTGTAAGAATAAAATTATTGAAAATCTTTGCAAATTGCTTTCTTAAAAAAATAAAATAAACAACAATAAATACAACACACACAAATAAAAATTGTAAAAATGTCGTACAATTTAATTTAACCTCTAGCAATATTTTAAAAAAATGTATTCTATTTTTTCTAAAAAATGGAAATATTTAAACATATTTTGTTGGCAGGTAGTAGCAGGAATTTCCCACTTTCCTGTCATGTGCGTGGAAGCTTAGAAAAAGTAATCCTTTGTAAACTGTAATATACATGAATTATATAAATAAATAAATGTTATACATCATTCAGACAATATATTAAATGATTTTAACTAAATCCCCGAGTGCCGTTATGAAGTAGTATCTGAATCTTTAAAATTGTGAAGTATGCTAAAATATTTTAGAAATAGTTTAACAATTTTAATTTAAAATATTTAAGCTAAAGTATTTTTCATTTAATTAATTATCTTTTAAATCTATTAAAATAATCTACAATGTTTGTTATATTTCGTATGAGCATTACAAGGAAGATATATGTTTGTATGCATACAAGGAAAAGTATTAATTATTTTCAGGGGAAAAAAAAAAAAAAAATGACGAAGAGAAAACAGGGGGAAAGAAAAATAGTCATGTAAGACTTAAAGTTGAACTACTTTGTGATGCGGTTTAACCTGGGAGGAAGCGCACAGGGCCTAAAATACCCAGAGAGCGTATGGTTTTTACAATTGTGGCCACTAATTTTTTAAAAATAATCTTCAAATTATTTTATCACAAAATTTTTAAGAATTATCTCTGTCTTAATGAAGAGACTGTTGTGATTTTATTTTATTGCTGGCAAAGTTAAAATCATTCACACTCTGGGTAAGCGCATGTTCTCTCGGGTTAATAATTAAATAATGTATGAAACGTACTGAAAAATTCAAATATATTATGAATAGTTACATCGCAGCATGAAATTTTAAGTTTCGGGATTTAAAATGAGACTGATAAAAATAAAATTAATAAAAACTTTTCAATATGGTTTTAAAAATTAGAAAATACTAAACATTGTTATTTTTTTTTTTTAAATACTGTGAAAATTCACCAAAATAAATATCAGTTCAATTAATTTTAGTTATCCTTCTGCTAAAAAGCAAGCATTGTTAAAATTTTTAAAATTCTGCTTAAATTCTTTCAGATAATTACTTGAGTAGGTTAAAATAACAGAACCATGAAACCCTTTGAATCTGTTGGAATCAAATTGATAACATTCAAATAAATCAATTTTTCAAAACTTTATTTACAGGTTCTAATTAATCTTTTAACATGTTTATCGTCAAATCTTGACGGGTACCATCTAGTAACTGTTTAAATCATTAATTTTTACTCATACTCGCATAAGATCAATAGGTACTCTTAATCAGAAATTAAAAAAATCAATTAAAGTCTCTTCTTTTCTTTTAAATTTAAAAGATTTTTTTTTTTTTTTTTTTTGCAATAATGTGAAAATAGGTGTTATGAACCAAATTTTTGGGTACAACAGTAATTGAAGGGTAATGAAACATTCGATTATAGCTTGAATTGCAATACATTTATCAAAAAATGAAAAACTTTTAAATTCCAAATCATTGACATGGCTGCCAAGTTTAAGATTTTGTGTATTAGGCTGAATCTATGAATTTTTCAGTTTTGTGATGTCCAGCGAAGGTAAATATGTTTTTTATAACCTGTTTAATGCTGATTTTCATTATAGGCAGGTTCCATTGTCACATGTTTTATTGGTTTAAGTAAGCAGTGGGCATTTTTATTAAGATGTTCAATTACTATTTTTTTTTCTTTAATATAAACAGTGTTACTTGCTGAGACGGAACTGCAAGAAACCACAGAAAAATTCCATTTTAGTGAGAAATTTTGTTTTAGCTGATGAAATTCCATTGTAACATTTTCGTGGGAATTGGATCTTTAAATATTTCTATTTCAAAGTAGAATTCCATTTTCACATATTGCTTTTATTTATTCATGATTATATTGTTATTTTTTTACACTTTTATGTAGGTTTCCATTACAGAAAGGTTTTGAACAAAATTCCCTTCTGCGTACCATATGTAATGGCAATGAATTTTTGCAAAGACCTCGCTCACAGTATATAATTACATTTGCTGCAGTCATGTGACCATATATTTCAGATGTAATATTTCCAATGCCCACTTTTATACTTTATGAAATGTTAAATTAGTTTAAGCATACAGCACAGCTTTTATTTTTAGGAATAAGCAAAACTAAACCTACAGAAAATTACAAAATATTATATATATAAAACCCCTCCGTGTATAACAATTCCGGGGTCCATCTATCCGCGAGAAAAAGAAACTCATTCACCAATGAAAACGTTTCATAGTCGTAATGGAGCGTTCTCATTGGTCAGATTTACAGTAGGAGCTATAAATGACGTCACTACATTTTACTTCCCTTTGAAATCTTTCCACGATTTCAAAAAGTACACTGTTAAAAATTTGACCCATTTGCTGCAGCGGCACTCCACAGCTTTTATAGAATATCTCTTTCATGACCAATGAGAATACTCCATAACACAGTAAAGTAACCGTTTTCTATAAAGGCGGTGGAGTGATGCTGTGGCAAATGAGTCAAATTTTTTACAGTGTAAATTAAAACTTTTTATTAAAGGAAAGCGAAGGTGCGTTTTAAATGCAATATTGCTAAAATTTTTATATTCGGGTTGCTTTAATTTTTTTTCTTTACAGTCGTGAATGACTCTTGAGAATTTCAAATCTATAAAAAACATTATGAAAAGTTTCCTCCGATTTTAAAGGCAATCTATTTTCTGACCAATGAAACCGTTCCATAGTCGTAATGGAGAGTTCTCAATGGTCAGATTTACAGTGGCAGCTGTAAATGACGTCACTACATTTTACTTCGCTTTGAAATCTTTTCACGATTTCAAAAACACTATTTAATTAAAACTTTTTATTTAAGCAAACCGCGGATGCGTTTTAAATTTCATTATAATCCCCACCCCCATCTACCAGAGAGTTTTGCTATAGTTTTAAATGCAGATTTCTGTTGAATTTTTTTTTTTTTTTTTTTGGTTAGATTTTTCCCTTTCCAAGTTTAATCGCTGTATTTATCAAAATTGTTTCAGCCTAAAGTGGCTATGATTGACCACAGTTGTTGTAATATTTTATCATCCTTTGAAAATGCAAGCACGTCATTTTGACGGGCTATCTTCTAGTACCAAATATATGAGTACTAGTACTTACAATGATTTTTAGCATCCTTTTTCTAAAGGGTAACGAAAGTTACGATTAATGAATACTTTTTAATAGGTACTGCACTTGAAAATAAAGAATGCATATGTGTATTCATTTAGTCGTTACTTTTACAGCAATATTCTCTGGCAATTAATTGTCAAAAAGTGATCTTAATTACCCTTACCTGCCCTATATATCAACAAACTATATATATTAAGGAATTAAAAATGTATAAAATTCAATATCAACAAAGTGCTTGAAATGCTTCCTTTGAAGAAATGAGTTACTTTTTAACAGCTGTTTCATCTTCACTGCTTATATCCAATTCCTTTTCATTTACAAAGTTAAAAATTTCTTTGTTGACCAGGTAATGATCTATATTGCTATTTACCCAGTGTAATACTTCTGTTTTTACTCAGGCGGAAGAGTCTGAAGCATAATTGGAGTTAAAGATCTATCTTTGTGTACCAGGTCCAATACGATGTGTAAGGGGGAGGGGGGAGAAGTAGCATTGAGATAAAGATTTAAAAAAAAAAAGGCTTAAAGATAATAACCTGAAAAATATTTTTTCGTGTTCTTTTGATAAAATTCACGTGTATTTTGCAGTGAAATATGCATTTTTTCGTGATAGTTTGATTTTGTTTAATTGATCGTTTCATCGGAAATTTCCATTTTTTTTTTTCAATCTTTAGACTGCGTTTGTTCGTTTTTATTACTATATTTGCACTCTTTTGACGAAATTGACTTTTTTTTTTTTCAATCTTTTGACGGAATTTTCTGTTTTTCGCGGTATTTTGGAAAATTTGCGGGTTTTTTCGCGATTTTGTTTCGAAAAAATTTGCGTTTTTAGCCGCCTTTTGACTATGTTTAGTTTGTTTATAGCAAAATTCACTTTTTTTCATGATTTTTTGACGAATATGGTACGTTTTTTGCGATCTTTTGATGAAATTTGCGTGTTTTTTTGCGATCTTTTGATGAAATTTGCGTGTTTTTTGCGATCTTTCGTTGCGACTTTTTCATTTTTTGACAAAATTAACGATCTGGAAACAGTTAAATATGGAATTTTTCTTTGCTTCTCGGATCGACGAAATCGTGCTAAATTTCATTTTGATACCAAGTACGTTATGGTGCAGGTTTGGTGCAAATTTAAAGAAGTTAATGCTGATCGGTTCTGTAACAAGAACCGTCTAAAACAAAATAAAATTTAGCAGCTTATAACAGTGTAACTACGGTGACCTAAGAGAGTAAGTATTGGTGACATTGTGACAGTGTAATGTAAGACATTAAAGAAACTGTTTTTCAGTAAAATAAGGCTAACGTTTATTAACGAAAAATAAGTGCAAGTTTAAATAAAAACATGTATAAATCCAGGTGAAAAATATAGCAGGCATAACGTGAACAGAAACAAGTTCAGTTAAAGTTATTCTATGTCATGAAATAATATTCAAGTTTAAATAAAATATGTATAAACTTAGATGAAAATATAACTGGTAAAATGTAAACAGAAAATAAGTTCAAATCTGTATTTAAATTAAAAACATTCTATGTAATGAAATAATGTTACTTATTGAATGGCATGGCATGGCATAAAACAATACTAGGATAGCAATGAAAACAAAACGGACTCACGTATGGATGGCTGCTCTCGACGTACTGAAAGAATTCCCATGATATGGCACACCAACTATTTCGATGAAAAGTCTTAAGAAAACTGAAGATAATAATGTCCACAAATAAATGAGTATGAAGACGTAATTAACAACACAAATGGACTATGACCGCTGGTAAAATGAAACACGGGCGAAGTTGATAAACCATTTTCACAATCAAATGTCCAGCAATGGATTTGGCGTAATTAAACAACTAGATGTTAACTTTAAAACTTTAAAACTGGATGAATTAAAATACATTTCTGAAACTATATCATATTGACGTTAACATCAATTATCTTGAGACATAACATCACTTCAAAATCCCCCACACAATCTATCTCCGCCGGTTTAAATAGCAGCGGCAATTCCGAAACTGGATACGCCCCTCCGAGTTGAGCAAGCGAGCTCCTGACTTGCGATGGAAGAAATGCAAGACAGCCACTTACGAGTTGCGATCCGCGATGCTTGCGGATTGCGACCGAACGGAACGATAAAACCAGGATGAACACACCCATCAGCGACGATCGGAAAAACAGAAGATAAGCGATTGATTTGAACATGTAAACAAAAGATCGGAAGGTTGGAAAAATGCCGGCAAAGAAGAAAAATGGAAGTTGGAACAAAATATAAGATAGTAAGCCATGCCATTTTACAATATTACGATATATATAATTAGAATTATGTATTTTAGAGTGTTAAGGAAGAAAAATGGCTGACAATCGCCCCCCCCTTAACACTCGTACTTAAAAATAAAAATGGATAATCAACAGATATTGTAAATTATATATATATATAGAATAATGTAAAACATTAGAATATAAACTATCACACTTCGATAGTTACCAGTAAAACAGAAACTTGACATTAACAGGTATAAATGCAACAAATTTAATAACTTCAACAGAGTTAATCAAAACATCAACAATGTTAATAACAAGATTCAACAATAACAACAATTTTAACAATTATATAACAACTAGATTAACAACCTTTCCACTTCATGAAAGTTCAGTTACAATTGTAACTCGAACGAAAAGTTTTTTTTCACGTCGAAATACAGTTCAATAGCAACAGTCTATAAAGATAACATTTTCCTGAAAAAAAAACCGTGAAAGATAAGTACAATTACCTCGTCACGTGCAAGTGACTACGAGTTACCTTTACATAAACAATTTAATATGATGATTTTTCCTTTGGTCTTGACTTGTAACAATATTCGAATGAATTTTAAACAATTATACATTTGCATATTTATTCTGAAAGAGAATGATTATCATATAAACGCAAATTCAGGATAATATGAAGAATAAAAATACATGAATTACAATATGAAAATACTTTGATAATATATGAAAGATACATGTTATGCTAATGAGAAAATTTCAATAATGAGAACAACAACGATCATGATCATGATAACGATTATGAATTATGATTATGTTAGTGACATAGTTAAATGACTGTGAGCGCTCACGTGAAAGACAACACAAAAAAATATGCTTAAGCTTTTGAAACGATATACATTTGCAAATGGTTTGGCCAATTTAAATATGAAAAAAACTTGTTATATATATTCTTAAAACGAGAAGAAAAATTTCATATTTACATATGCAATAAAACAAAATACAACTCGATTTTCAACACCTATGAAATGATATTATGAAACGTATGCATACGAAACAAATATGAAATAACAAGAGTATAATCACATATTCAAACATTTTTTAAAAGAAAATTACTGAAATATACAAAAATTTCAGTTTTAACAAAAGATGCTAAACTTCAAGGTTTAACATGAAAAGTTAAACAAGCATCTTAATGCTTGACACAAGTTCAAAGGAGGAGGAGTTTCCTTTTTTTTCATAGCATTTAAATATCATGTATATATATAAATTACTTATAACTAAAAATTACATCAATAAATTTTTTAAGATCAAACTTTGTTAAAGGTTTAGTAAAAATGTTTGAGAGATTAGATTTACTGGCTACGTGTTTAACATTAAAAATCTCTTGGTTTAAAAGGTCTCTAACAAAAAATAATTTTACGTCAATGTGTTTCGTTCTGTAATTTTCAATGGGAGACTTAAGAAAATCAATGGAGGCCATGTTGTCTACTAAAAGTGTTGGTTTAACTTGTGGACCTGTGAAAATATGTTTGTCATAACATTCAGTTATGATCCTACTGAACCATAGAAGCTCTTTAGTTGCTTCTGTTAAAGCCACAAATTCTGATTCCATAGTAG
Source organism: Maratus speculifer (assembly GCA_964019185.1). Classification (NCBI taxonomy): domain Eukaryota; kingdom Metazoa; phylum Arthropoda; class Arachnida; order Araneae; family Salticidae; genus Maratus; species Maratus speculifer. Next base: position 282,012,637 of record OZ025299.1, on the reverse strand, counting down.
ACAAACAGACAGATTTTTGTTTAAAGGCTCTCCACATGATAGGAGCTTTGTCTAACATTAGTAGTTGTCCCCCCATTGATGTCCTGTCATCCCTATTAGCGGCGAAATCCGCGTCGGTGTAAGTTATAAGGTTTATGTGGTGACAAGGTAACCTCAGTTTATAGTGTTTTGTGCTTTGGACATACCCTAAAAGCTTCAGGAGACCATTCCAGTGAACAATCCCAGGATTGCTCTGGAATTGGCTGAAGATATTTACAGCGTACGAAATATCAGGACGTGTCCTGCTTGTTAAAAATGAAAGGCAGCCCAAAACACTTCTGTATGGATATTGTAACATTTCCTGGGTTTCTGCTTCGGTTTGAGGACATTGTGACTTGGAGTATACAGTACCTTTAGTTATAGGGAGTGATGTAATGGGAAAGTTGAATTCTTTAAATCTTGTACAAATATCATCAATATATTGCCTTTGATGAATTGAAACAGTGCCATTCCCATCCTCCTCAAATTCAACACCAAGTAGTTTGCGTGTTCTCCCCAGGATTTTTATGTCAAAATGTTTTGTTAAAAGGGTTAAAACTTCATTAATATGTTTCTGATGGTTACTTAATATTACAAAGTCATCCACATATAGTAATAAAACAACATAATTAGAAAACGAATAGACGCAATTACACCACTCTAACTTTTTAAAACCAAGAGAAATTAAAATCTTATGTAATTCATAAAACCATACTCGTCCACTCTGGTGGAGGCCATAAAGGGCCCTCTGGAGTTTGCAGACTAAATGTTCTTTACCTTTTACCTCGAACCCTGATGGTTGTTTCATGTAGATGTTATCAGAAAGAGGGGCATACAGATAGGCACCTTTTACATCACACTGAGTGTGGATCCATCCGAGACATGAGACAAGGGCTGCAAAGAAAAAGCGAATTAGACTGAAATTGACTACGGGCGAAAACGTCTCATCGTACGTTTCACCCCTGACTTGTTTATAGCCTTGTGCTACAAGTCTCGCTTTATATCTTGCAACCCGTCCCTTGTCGTCTCGTTTGATGGTGAATACCCATCTGCAGCCTAGTGGTTCGGTGTTGGGTGGTAGAGATGTTAATACCCATACTTGTCTTTTATTTATAATATCCATCTCTTCCTGCATGGCTTGTCTCCAGAGTTCCCACTGAGGTGATTTTAATGCCTGCTTATATGTGGTAGGTATGGGGTCTTCTAGTCAGGAACTGGTTTTATGAGTTTCAGAGAAAGAAGTGTGTGGAGGTGTGTAACTAGGACTTGAGCTAGGACTAGGAGTGGACTTTACAATGCCTTCGTACTTATTGCTTCCTTTAAAACTGAACAGTGACGGATTAAATTTGATACCATTAGATTGACAGTAATCTCTTACTTCCTTCAGTGATCTTAGACGTTGTGTCTCACCCAACTCGTAATAGTAGACGTCGGTTCTCGATTTGTCAGGCCTAGTTACAGGCTTACGGAACCAGACAGCTTCCCTGAGAGTTCTAGAAAAATCCTCGCCATCCTCGTCACTGTCACCCTCAGATGGGTGTGGGAAGGCAGAGTCGGAAGATTTAGAGGTACTCGGTCTAATACTTTGAGTGGGTGGTGCTTCTGAAGTAAATCTGTCAGGTTGAAGGTCAGTCAAAGGGTCTATTTCAGGTGGTTCGGAACTTAGAATGTAAGAGGGTCCCAGATCGCTTCCGTTGCGCTGCTCCGAAGTTGTAAACGGGTTTGTGCCTATTGAATAGCTTGGACCTTGTTCACTGTGTTTGTGGATACTTCCGGATACAGATTCGTCACCAAACCTAACATTTATTGTCTCTATTATTTTATTGGTTTCGGGAATCCATACCCTGTAGCCTTTTGTAGACATTGCGTAACCCACTAAAACACCCTTTTTAGCTTTCGGATCGAATTTGGAGTTTCTTAGTTGTTTAGGTACCCCCACATATGCCACCGTACCAAAAGGTCGTAAATGTCTTACGGATGGTTTATTACCACAATAATATTCGAAAGGAGTTTTTTTCTGAGTTTTGTGACATATTCGGTTAAGAGTGTATGCTATGTATAAGACGGCTTCTGGCCAGAATTTGAGACTGAGTTTACTTTCATTGAGTATTGAGCGAGCCCCGTCCATTATTGTTTGCTTTAAACGTTCTGAAACTCCATTTTGCTCCGGAGAATATACATTGGTAAATTCGTGTTTTATGCCATTGTCCTCAAAGAATTTAGTGAATGCTTCATTATCGAATTCCCGCCCATTGTCGCTACGAACTTCTTTTACTTTGGTGCCCAAAAACCTTTCTGCTCTTTTTACGTGGTTAGAAAATACCTTAAACACCTGTGTTTTACTGCATAAGGGGTATACTGACACTTTGCGAGAGAAGTCGTCTGTTATAGTTAGGAAATACTTCTCCCCGTTTCGCCCTGTTATTTGTGTCGGACCCCACAGATCAGTGTGTAGCAGTTCTAGAGGTCGTTTAGATCTTATTTGGTTTATTGGGCGGAATGATGTTCGTCTGTGTTTATTAATTTTACATGTTTCACATTCAAAGTCTTTACATTTAATGGGTGGTAAGCCCCTAACGCCATTACATTTTAGAGTATGTTCAATTAATGTGGAACTGATGTGCCCAAGGCGTCTATGCCAGATTTTAAAATTATCTTTTTGAACGGTTGAGGCTTGGAAACGTACCTTTTTAGGATTTTGATTACGGTTAGTTTTAGGGTCTTTATTTCTATTTTTATGGTTAGGATCTGGATAGAGGCAGTAAATGCCATCTTTAAGAAAAGCACGAAAAAGTGTGCCAGAATCCCGATATGCCTTGACCCTTCCCTCACCTCCTTTGAACTTGGCACCCATTTTATCAAGTCTGGGACCTGAAATTAAATTATGTCTTAGACTAGGACAATACATGACGTCGCCGAAGCGAACCATTTCCCCATTTATTTTTAAATCCACTAAACCGGTGCCCTCGATAGGGAAAGTAGCACCGTCAACTGCAACAGCCAATTCCTCATTTTTTAAAGGTTTAAACTTAACATATAAACTTTTATCTTTACAGAAATGGTGGGAGGCACCTGTGTCAAAGACCCAGGCGTCTCCACCACATTTTATGTTACTCAGATTAGATTGTATGAGGTAATTTACCTGGCCTGTTGTCTTACGTTGACATCGGTTGCGAGGCACATCTTTTCTGGATCTATGACCATCAGATTGAGCACGGACAGGACTGGATACGGAAAAGTCTTTCGATGAATTTCTGGAAAAGGAGGAACCTCTGGACAAAGAAGAATTTCTGGAACTGGAAGAGTCTCTGTACACCACGGAACCGGAATTGGAGGAGTCTCTAGGCATCATGGAACTTCTGGAACTAGAGCTAAGACAGGATTCCTGGCGGGTGACATCAGGCACTCTACACTGGCTCTGTAAATGTCCTATGCGTCCACATTTGTGACACCGACCTCTGAACTTAGGCTTAAAGGAACACTTCTTTGAGGAACGGGCTTTGGAGAAATGAGACTGCACGGCATCTATTCTGTCGTCCTCTCTTAGTTTGATCCGGGACTCTTCTGCGACTAATTCTGTAAGAACGCTTTTGAACGTAAACTGTTGGTCTGGCCATCGCAGAATCCCTTGCACCATGTTGTCGAACTTCTTCGGGAGCCATCTAAGCAATTGAAATGTGAGGTAAGTTTCTTTGATTGGCTCATTTATTGCAGCAAGTTGGTCAGCAAGTCTTTGGAGGCGAGCTGCAAACATATCAACGGGCTCTTCAGGTTGTATCTTACAGGAAAGAATTTCGCCAAATAATTGCATATGGCGTGCCCGGTTATCAGGCTGAAAATGCAATTTAAGTTTAGTCCAGGCTTCATGAGGGTCGTCGATATTTTCTATGATTCTCCGGAATTCATTTTCCACATTTAAATACACTATAGATAGGGCAGACCTGACTCTGGATTGGTATTCTTTTGTCGCTACAGAGTCATTTTCATCAGGAGCCTTTTCAGTGCCGTTAACTATGCTCCACGCATTTTTATCTAATAGTAGATACTTTACGTCAGCTGCCCAAGTTCCATAATTGTGAGAATTCAGTTTTGTTATGCACACCTGTATGTTAGCCATGGCCATGATTTAAACAGAAGGTATTACATGAAAAAGGGGGAAAATTTTTTTTTTTTTTTTTTTTATTTTAAATAACGTACTTAGTAATCAGATAGTACAAAAATTTCTATTATAAATGATCCAAAAAAAAACCCTTTTGTATTTCATCTCAATAGGAAAGAAAAAAACATATAGCCTTCAAAAAAAATTTTATATTGCGGCCCCCCCCCCTCTAAAGTGACTCGGAGGTCCAATGGCCGCATACTACAAACAACTGTCAAAAATGTTTGAAATGTCACCAATTAGGTTATGGCCGCCGTAAAGGGTTTAAAAGCGTATTCGTGCTGGGCCCATAACCCGTGATCGGTTCTGTAACAAGAACCGTCTAAAACAAAATAAAATTTAGCAGCTTATAACAGTGTAACTACGGTGACCTAAGAGAGTAAGTATTGGTGACATTGTGACAGTGTAATGTAAGACATTAAAGAAACTGTTTTTCAGTAAAATAAGGCTAACGTTTATTAACGAAAAATAAGTGCAAGTTTAAATAAAAACATGTATAAATCCAGGTGAAAAATATAACAGGCATAACGTGAACAGAAACAAGTTCAGTTAAAGTTATTCTATGTCATGAAATAATATTCAAGTTTAAATAAAATATGTATAAACTTAGATGAAAATATAACTGGTAAAATGTAAACAGAAAATAAGTTCAAATCTGTATTTAAATTAAAAACATTCTATGTAATGAAATAATGTTACTTATTGAATGGCATGGCATGGCATAAAACAATACTAGGATAGCAATGAAAACAAAACGGACTCACGTATGGATGGCTGCTCTCGACGTACTGAAAGAATTCCCATGATATGGCACACCAACTATTTCGATGAAAAGTCTTAAGAAAACTGAAGATAATAATGTCCACAAATAAATGAGTATGAAGACGTAATTAACAACACAAATGGACTATGACCGCTGGTAAAATGAAACACGGGCGAAGTTGATAAACCATTTTCACAATCAAATGTCCAGCAATGGATTTGGCGTAATTAAACAACTAGATGTTAACTTTAAAACTTTAAAACTGGATGAATTAAAATACATTTCTGAAACTATATCATATTGACGTTAACATCAATTATCTTGAGACATAACATCACTTCAAAATCCCCCACACAATCTATCTCCGCCGGTTTAAATAGCAGCGGCAATTCCGAAACTGGATACGCCCCTCCGAGTTGAGCAAGCGAGCTCCTGACTTGCGATGGAAGAAATGCAAGACAGCCACTTACGAGTTGCGATCCGCGATGCTTGCGGATTGCGACCGAACGGAACGATAAAACCAGGATGAACACACCCATCAGCGACGATCGGAAAAACAGAAGATAAGCGATTGATTTGAACATGTAAACAAAAGATCGGAAGGTTGGAAAAATGCCGGCAAAGAAGAAAAATGGAAGTTGGAACAAAATATAAGATAGTAAGCCATGCCATTTTACAATATTACGATATATATAATTAGAATTATGTATTTTAGAGTGTTAAGGAAGAAAAATGGCTGACAAATGCTTTTTCGGCGCAGATATGCGCAAAATGCACAGCATTTAAAATCCTGATGACGAAATTGACGATTATTCTTCACACGATTGACGAAATTGATTCTTTTTCGACGACCATTTGTCGAAATTTGCGACGCATTTTATGTCCAAATTTTCGAATTTATTACCAATTTTTTTTATTTTGGGAAATGATTTCCTTAATTGTTCGGAACAGAATCGCCCTTGATTTATAGTTTAACGGGAATTGAAACTTCGTCAATCGCATTTGATGCAAATTATATTACTATGGCACACAGCAAATAATTTTTAGCAAACTTTTTTTCTAAGTTTTAACAGTTGAAAAATAGTCAGCAGACCCTCTGAGACATGCGTCGCGCCGATTCTGCGCCCTGCTGTCTAGCCTCAATTATTATATATTAAAAGGCCTGTTTGAAACTTAGAATGACATTTAAGGTATCAAAAGAACATTTTTCATTTGTATACTAGCTCTCATTTGTCGATTTTCTAAAACGAACTGCGAAAGTTTGAAACCTCTATTCACACCTCTATCTGTGTGTATGTGAATCTCTCAGAATGAACCTTTGTGATGGGACCCCTTATCACTGTCTTTGGCAGCGTAGACCGTGAGTGCTAACTACTAAAAGCTACATTCAAATTTATCTATTTCAAAAGGAGCCTCCGACAATGTGCTCTGCTGTTTACATTCCCTGTAGCAGATGTGCTGCACAGAACAGAATCGTAAAATGAATTGGAAGAAAAAATTCCGCAGTAATCAGCTTTATGAAACCACAGATAAAAATGCTCACGATTGGTGAAAGATAGAATAAAAAGCTGTAAGACAATCAAAAAACAAGTGGAATGAGCAGAACTTACAAGGAAGGTCTCCATACGGGTATACTCAGAAAATTCTAAAAAAAATTACAGAATGTTCTTCTTATGTGGATATATATGTTTGTAAAAAAATTTTTTGCGGAATCCTGACAGAACGTTCGTAAAAAAATAATGAACATTTCTTTTATTTGGTGATTTATCATTGGTTGGCGACAAAATGAAATTTCAAAAAATACTTTCTTTATGTCAAATCCTTTTTAAGGTAAAAATGTTTCATCTTGAACTTTTTTAAAGAAATTTTATTTTGATAACGTTAGTTTTGTCAGCTTTAGTTTGTTTTAGCTATATTTTTGTAATAATGTATTTAGAATTAAAATTAACTGTGAAGCTTTATGAATTAAAACAAAATTTAAATTAATTAAAATTGTTTCAATCTCAAAATTAACTCTAATCTAATTGAGCTCTGTCGTTTGAATTTTGTTGCTATGAAAACAAAAACTTCTCCGGTATTGAAGTGTATTATTGTAGCATTCTTCATCTAGCCTTTATTTTGTCGTACGCTTAAATATATGAAAAAATACTTTTCCATACGAAAGTATTTTTTATATAAGGATTATTTTTAAAGTAATAATAAAAGTAAATAACTACAGCAAAAGCAACAGAAATATATAATATAAAATACATCTATATGTCAAACTCTCTCATTGTTCAAATTTAAATTTATGAAATACTATTTACACGTATTCTAAAATTTAATTGACAAGAAATTTTCAGGCGCATTAAAATCGTTTGCTTTTGGCGAGGGAAAATGTGTTAGGATTTAACAAGCTTTCCATATTCTCAATGCCTCATTTAATATATTTCTCCAGTTAAAATAATATATAAAATATTTAATTCTATCGGTCTTCATACATTCAATATAACTTTATTTTATACATATTATTTTTAAAATAAACTTACCTTTTGCTTAAATTAATCCTATTAGATAATGTTTTATTGATAATTCTTTTATTTTAATTTACAGTCTAGTTAGACTTATACTTTTTCCTTTATTTACATTTCCGGTTCTTTAGTCAAACATCTGTCACTAACTTTCGTTTCTCGAAGACACGATTCACTATCTTTTCGCCAGGAGGCGATAGCATCGTAATGACTTAACCCTTGCATAAATTAGCAGACGTCATTCACTCCCGCGAATCGCCGTGCGACCGATCCTTCTGGAAGGGGGTGTGTCGACACGTGCCGTTCTTACGCAGGGGTATAAATGCTTTTTCGTTCTCCGGTTTACTCACTTGTTTTGAATGTGTTTTAGTCACGATATGAAGATGCCGGCTGGTTCGTCGTCTTCGGGATGCTGTGTATTTTGCCGGCTTGTTATATTAAATTTATATTTATTTTTGTGATTAGTTTATTTAGTTGTATTTCGTCTTCAAGTTTCTAAAAGTTAAATAGCCACGCCACTTCACCGCTCCTATGAACTTTTGTAAGTAAATCTTCAATGCTTTTGAACTCTGTTGATATGCTCCGAATATGATTCAAGTATGTTCCCTTTTCAAGTATAATAAATGAACTGCCATAGTAATATTGACTTTTTATTTGGGCAAGAATACTTTACATAATTTTTACAAGAACTTTTTAACAGTATTTATTCTTTTGACTTTTTAATATATGCCAAGTTTTACATCCTCATTTGGGAAAGCTTTTCACTGAGAATGCACTCTGCTAAAATCTTTTTAATTAGTGTTAATGTGTTAAGTTGGGGAAAACATTGACTTATGTCAGTTTTTCCCTAACAAGTGAAGGTTATGGGCGGAGACCCATAAGAGGATGAATTAAATATAAGAAGAAATATGTTTTTGGAAATATTTTTATAATTTTTTTTGAAGTGCATTTAAATGGAGGAACGATGTGGCCCTACTCCTAAGTTAAAAATAGTAAAAGAATTAATGAAGATTGTTGAATAAATGAGGGGGGGGCCGAAGATTTAAATATTTTCCCCAGCTTTATGGTTTATTTAAAAGAGACTGTGATATTTTTCAACCTGTTCATGCAGATCAAGAAGTATTTTTTAACTGAAAATTTTTAACATTTTTGTTTGTTTTGGTTTTTGAATTGAATTTTAACATTTTTTAATAGAATCTTTAAAAATGGCAGTCAATAATATAGAAAAATTAAATGCATTGAATTATGCTAATTGGAGTATTGATATTAAATATGTTTTAATAGAAAAGGGTTTGTGGCATGTTGTGGAATCTGGTAAGGAGTTCTTGGAACTTAGTACTACGGTTACTGATAAAGATGTTAATGAGTTTAAACAGAAATCCAGTCAAGCATTGTCGGTAATATTTTTGAATATAGAGAATGATTATAAGAGAATTATTGCAGTTTGTACGAATGCTGTAGACGCCTGGCGAAAACTGAAGCAAAATTTTTATCCAGATTCAAGAGCATTTCATATGAAGACTTTTACTGATTTAATAGAGTGTAAACAAATGGAAAATGAATCTATTAATTTATATGCTACCCGACTGAGAAGGCTGTTAAATGTCATAAGAGATCAGGATAAGGATTTTAATGAAATATATGTGGACTTTCAGTTACTTAGATATTTGGGGCGAAAATTTGATGGTGTTGTGCAGAATATTTTAAGGTGGCCGGAAACGGACTTTAAATTTGATAAAATTGTAATGGAGTTAGTGGCAGAGGAAACCAGACTCAAAGTGAGAGACTTGGATAATGCTAAAGTTGTTCCAACTGCTAATGTTGCTAAAGTAAAACGAAAATATAAGTAGAAAATAATATGCTGGCAATGTGGTAAGCCTGGACACACAAGTAAAAAATGTAAAGAAAAGCAGTCAACGTCAACTTATGGAAAGGATTCCTCTTCTACATATAAGCCATCGACTTCTAGACGGTCCTCTTCTGTATCCAGATCTCGTGAACGTCCGGATGATCCTCGTGGGAGATCCCTGGAGTCAACTGATAGCCAGACTAGTTCCAGTCGAGCGACAACAGCGTCGAGTTCCAGATCACCTAGTCCTAGACGAGACCACCCCTATCGAGCAAGGCGACGCCATGATAGAAGTAGACGAGATATGAACAGTGAGTTTTCGGACAGTTCATGTAAGTTTACTCACATTATTTCTCATGTTAATTTATGTGATGTTTTAGATGATGACACCTGGATCTTTGATTCAGGTGCATCGCATCATTTCACAAGTAATATAAATTTATTTGTTAAATTTGAAAAAGTAAATAATGAGAAATTAAATGTTGCCGTAAAGGGGGTATCTTTTCCAATTGAGGGAAGAGGAGAAATAAAATTGCGCTTTGGCCAAAGAATGTTTACATTTACTGATGTTTTATATTCAAGTCAGTTAAGACGCAATTTGATCTCCGGTCCTCAGTTGGATAAGAAAGGATTGTCTTTTATGGGTGGTAATGGAGTAATAGACATCATGAGGGGAGACGATGTTTTATTTAAGGCCTATTTGAAAGGTGGTTTTTATCAGTTATATCCTAGAACTCCTAAACTTAACAAAAATGTGTCTTTTGAATCAAATTCTGTTAGTAATTTCAGTGGACTAAACAAAATGCATTTGTGGCACCGGAGGTTTGGCCATATTAGTCCATCAATTTTGGTTCATACTTTTAAAGAAAATGGAGTTCGAGGGTTAACCAACTTAAAAGATAATAAATTTTTTTGTGAGGTTTGTAAAATTAATAAATTTCGGAGGCCATCATTTAAACCCATTGGCAGCATTCGTTCTGAAAAACCTTTAGACCTTTTATGTGCCGACGTCTGGGGACCGTGTCGTATTGCTGGGAGAAATGGAGAAAGGTACTTTTTGTCAATAATGGATGACCACTCTCGTAGAGCATCTGTATACCCAATAAAATTAAAGTCTGACGTTTTTGATATTGTAAAGTTACATATTATACGTGCAGAAAATTTTTTGGGTCGTAAAGTAAAGAATTTTAAGACGGACAATGGGGGCGAGTTCGTCAATGACAATTTTAAGATCTTTTTCGAAGAAAAGGGCATTCATCACGAAGTGACTAACCCCTTTTCTCCCCAGCAGAATGGCGTGATTGAAAGATTTATGCTGACTGCCGTCAATGGGGTACGCACTATTTTGTTTGAAAGTAAATTAAATCCCAAATTCTGGCCGGAAGCTTTGAAATATTTTGTTTATACATGGAACCGAACTTGTCCTAAGTCTTTAAATAAAACTCCTTTCGAGTTATATGGGGATAAAAAGCCATCAGTTAGACACTTGAAACCTTTTGGGACTGTAGCCTATGTAGGAGTTCCCCATCAGAAAAGATCAAAGTTAGATCCTAAGGCGAAAAAGGATTATTTGGTTGGGTACGCTTTTAATACTAGAGGATACCAAATCTGGATCCCTGAAACCGACCAAATCGTTGAGTCTATAAGTGTATCTTTTAAAGAAACCCCAGGATCCGATAATTCTTCAGATATCAGTGGAGTCGTGATGGGCCCGGATTTCTGTGATCCTTTTTCCATCGATCCTGGCGATAGTCAGAGTGAAGGCGCAGTGGAGGTAGACCCTGTGAGACCCTTGAGTCCCTCCAGCACACCATTTGACTCCAGGGTTGATGGGGAGGGGACCACGGAGTCCGAGTCAGATTCCGATGAAAGCGAGACCCCTGTTTCCTCCAAAAGAGAAGTCAGGTGGTTACGTAAACCCGTAAAGAGAAAAACTGGAGATAGGATGGACATTTATTACTTTGAAGAGGGGTCAAATCAAAGGTTAAGATCACTTGTAGATGTAGAACGATATTGTGACAGAAATAATATCAGGTTTAACCCAGACATTTTCGACTTTCATGGAAGTAATACTTATGATGGTTATATCCCTATAAATTTAGATACCGGTTCCGATAGCCCAGAGACTTCCAATATAGCTCCTTCAGCATGACTAGACAACATAGTTGTCCCGAGGACATTTAAACAGGCATCTCTGTCCGTGCAGCGTGATATGTGGTTTGCAGCGATGCAAAAAGAGATCGGTGTAATGAACGAACGGTCGGTTTGGCATTTGGAAGAATTACCAAAGAACGTGACTCCTGTGGGATGCCGGTGGGTATATACGATCAAGCGGGATGAGAAAGGACGAATCGCTCGTTTTAAAGCTCGTCTTGTAGCCCAGGGATTTAAGCAAGTGAAGGGTGAATCTTATGATGAGTCCTTCAGCCCTGTGGTTAATTTTGGAGTGATTCAATTCTTTTTCTCCCTCTTGGTTTCGTATTGCCGATGGTCACACGTTCAGTGTGACGTAACGAGCGCCTACCTTTATGCCCCACTAAGAGAGTCCGTTTACATGTCACAACCGCCCGGTTTCATTGTTCCCGGTAAAGAGCATCTTTATTGCAAACTGGATTGCGCGCTGTACGGGCTCCACCAAAGTGGAAGAGAATGGTATTTTCAGATGAATAAAGTACTAATTGATATTGGTTTTAAAAAGTTTGAATCATGTAATTGTACTTATATTTTTGGGACAGACATAGTGTTGCTTTTATATGTTGATGACTTTGTAATTTTTGGAAGATTCAAGAAGGCAATTGATAAAGTTTTAAAATTATTGGGTAACCATTTCGATATAAAATTTTTAGGTAGAACCCGTAAGCTCCTGGGGGTAGAGTTTGAAGAAAAAGGTGATTCACTTTGTATCCATCAATCAAGCTATATTGATGAAGTATGTGAAAGGTTTAAAAGTTTTAGAATCCCTATCTCCTCTCTTCCAATTAGTAAAGGAGTTGTATTTTCTAAAGTTGATTGTCCTTCCTCTGAATCAGAAAAGAAATATATGTCTAAATTTCCATATAGAAGTTTACTGGGCTGTTTATCGTTTATTTCTAGTAGAACCCAGCCAGACATTTGTTATGCAGTCAATATATTCAGTCAGTTTCAAGCTAATCCTGGAATTAATCACTGGGATGGTTTATTACGGTTACTTGGTTACCTGAAACTTACTCGGCACTACCGTCTTCATTTAAAATGTAATTCAGAAAAGTTAATTGCTTATACTGATGCTGATTTTGCGGCGAATCGAGACGATCGAACATCGGTAGGGGGGCAGATGGTTATGGTTGACAGTTCCCCAGTGGACTGGCGTACGTTTAAAGAGAAATGTGTCAGTTTATCCACTATGGAAGCAGAATTTGTGGCCATAACCGAGGTCTCGAAAAGCCTGGTTTGGTTTGATCGCATTATGATGGAGTGTCGAGATAGGAAAATCATACATAACTTATGTTTAAAATCTAAACTGTATGCTGATAATCAAGCTGCTATAAATTTTGTAAAATCCCCCATCGAAAATTATAAATCACATCATATAGACGTTAAATTGTTTTTCATTAGGGATTTAATTTATAATAATGCTTTTGAACTAGAATATATCTCTAGTAAGTCAAACCTCAATGATGTCTTTACTAAACCACAAACTAAGAATGATCTGTTAAAATTTGTTCAAACTGTTTTTGAAAAATGAAAATTTTTTTTGTAATTAAACTTTTGTAAAGAAATTTTTTTTAAATTTTTATCATTCTGCGTACCAATGTTTAATATTTTCATGGTGTAAAAATTTTGTAATTCTATGTTGTGGTGAGTGTACATAGCCATTTCATAGTTGTTATACAAGATTTTAAAGGTTTTTGCTAGCATTTTTTAGATCTCTTGGCCACTTGTTTTCGTATAAATTTTTCTCTTTTTGACTATTGATCAATTAACTTCCTGTCCGATGGTAGAAATGGTGCTTTCTACCGTTCTATTCTTGGGGGTTCGAGCAGCCCACAGTTCCGTTTCGGGTAGGTGACCCCTAGGGAGGTAAATGCCAGAGAACTTCTGAGGTAGTTCGTGTGGGGGGTAACCGCTACCGGAGGATCTACTGCAGGCATGTTAAATTTTCATTTTGTAAGTCCCTATTTTATTAAGTTTGTTGTGAGAATGCCACTTATGTCCCGATTATTAGTCAATTTTTGAGAGAAATTTTTTTTTAATAGAGATTTAATTTTGAATAATTGGATAATGTATAATTTTTTTTTGATAAATTAAGAATTGAATCTATGAATATAATAAATTTATTGTTAAGTATTTTTTATAATGATTGAGAAAATGTTGAGAGTTTCTCCTATGTAGCGAATTTAGAAATTATTGTAATTTTTGATTAAGTTAAGAGTTAATACTGAAATATTTATTGTTATGTTTGCTTTTTATATCTGGTTTTTGTTTCAGAGACTGTTTATTATGGACTATTGGACTGATTTAATTATTTAAAATTTGTTGTACTAATTATTGTTTCTAATTACAGGCATCTGATTATCTTCTATGTGGATGAATGAGCGAATGTCGGTTTGAGAAAATGACCTATGTTATGTTAGATGATGTATGGAGATGAAAGATTGGACCGTAATGTATTTGTTTCTTTCAATCAGATGCAAGTAGATTATCAGATTTCTTATGCTACAAGGAGAGATGAAAATTTTTTGTTATTGTAAAAATAAAGAATTTTTGTTTGATTGTTCAATTATATTATGAATTTTTTTGTGGTCAAGAGACCGGATTCCTGCAAGCTGGTGAAATGGCATTTCAAATTGAAATGTTATTGTAAGATGGTACGTATGGTGATTTATATTGTTATATTGTTGAATTTTTCTATTGTTAAAAATTTGATTTGTTATATATTTGAAATTTTTGAATTTGTAAAGGAGATGTGAAGTTGGCAAAAATTTTTTTTTTTTTTTTTTTTGCTTTTTGTCTCTTATCGTTAACGTTTATAGTTAACTTATAGTTAAGTTTTTGAAGTTTAAGAGTTTAAGAAAGGTTGTTGAGTTTTTTAGGTGTTTAAATTTAAGAAATTTTTTTTGAAGTTGGTAATGAGTGGTCCCGTTGGACATACAAGTTTTTGGCCTTAAGGGCTAATGTCGGCATGTTTAATTGATTTTTTGTTGAACTTTTTTTTTTTTATAGAAAGAAGGATTTTCTGTGGCAGTTCTTTAACGAGACATTGAGAGGGGGGGCACTTGTTAGGATTTAACAAGTTTTCCATATTCTCAATGCCTCATTTAATATATTTCTCCAGTTAAAATAATATATAAAATATTTAATTCTATCGGTCTTCATACATTCAATATAACTTTATTTTATACATATTTTTAAAATAAACTTAACTTTTGCTTAAATTAATCCTATTAGATAATGTTTTATTGATAATTCTTTTATTTTAATTTACAGTCTAGTTATACTTTTTCCTTTATTTACATTTCCCGGTTCTTTAGTCAAACATCTGTCACTAACTTTCGTTTCTCGAAGACACGATTCGCTATCTTTTCGCCAGGAGGTGATAGCATCGTAATGACGTAACCCTTGCATAAATTAGCAGACGTCATTCACTCCCGCGAATCGCCGTGCGACCGATCCTTCTGGAAGGGGGTGTGTCGACACGTGCCGTTCTTACGCAGGGGTATAAATGCTTTTTCGTTCTCCGGTTTACTCGCTTGTTTTGAATGTGTTTTAGTCACGATACGAAGATGCCGGCTGGTTCGTCGTCTTCGGGATGCTGTGTATTTTGCCGGCTTGTTATATTAAGTTTATATTTATTTTTGTGATTAGTTTATTTAGTTGTATTTCGTCTTCAAGTTTCTAAAAGTTAAATAGCCACGCCACTTCACCACTCCTATGAACTTTTGTAAGTAAATCTTCAATGCTTTTGAACTCTGTTGATATGCTCCGAATATGATTCAAGTATGTTCCCTTTTCAAGTATAATAAATGAACTGCCATAGTAATATTGACTTTTTATTTGGGCAAGAATACTTTACATAATTTTTACAAGAACTTTATAACAGTATTTATTCTTTTGACTTTTTAATATATGCCAAGTTTTACATCCTCATTTGGGAAAGCTTTTCACTGAGAACGCACTCTGCTAAAATCTTTTTAATTAGTGTTAATGTGTTAAGTTGGGGAAAACATTGACTTATGTCAGTTTTTCCCTAACAAAATGCTGCTCGCCAAATTGCGTGGCGATTTTGTCTTTTCGCGTCAAATACTCGAAAGTATTTTATTTTTTTACATATCTCCTATTGTAATTCTGCCGCTAAATTTGACTGATCCTTTATTACATACATAAGTAGTTTAATCAGTATTTTTTTCAAAAAATTCTGAGTATGCCCAGTATGGAGACCTTCCTTGTTAGTTTAAATTGAATACATAGAACCGAGATAAGAATGCGCCACCTGCACTGGAAGGTGGAGCTAACGACTTTAACGAAAAGCTAAACTGAATGAATCACTGCGTTGAAATCTGATCCTACGATTCCGAAAAAAGAATGCACTGTTAATGTCTGATAATTGTGTTAAAATAAGTCTATATTTTGGAAGACATACTTTTAAATGTATATAATCAGAAGGAAACCATGTAGACGAACTCTTAATTCATATCACGAAGCTCTTCCAACAGAACACACTAATAATCTTCGACAAAATTGGCAAAATGCATTTAAATTATGTTTTTAGCTTTTGGCAACGTTTAATAATTAAGTTGATTGTCCGCAAGCCATGTAATCTCCAATCCATCGATTTTCGGAAATTAAATGGAGGAGTAGTAAAAATAATACTAAACATCACTTATAGGGCCGGGAGATGTATAAAAATTCAATTTTCGTAATTTTTTAATAAAAATTTTCCTTGACCTACATCGCTTAAAAAATACTTCTTTGCCTTTTTAAAGCATTTTTGCAACTGTAACTATATGTCTATGACTAACGGTTTAGAAACTAGCCATTGGCCACTGTTGAGAGTGGACACACTGTATACTTAAATTTAGCACATACACTACCTGGCCATTGATTATCGTTCACTTGCGATTTTAGACATTTTGTTAAATATCTAGAAAAACACATGAGGAATCATCTCGAAACTCTTAGTGTATAAATATAATAGTATAAGTCATACAGCTCCGTGAAGATTTTTTCCCGAAACTCCATAGGGGACCGTCAAAAATAAAAAAGAATGAATATCTTTTGAATAACCCTGTCAAAACTAATGTAGCAAAAGCACTCAAACTCTAGATTATGATTGAGTGCCTTATTGTAATACACTGTGTTCATTTTTATGCAAATAGCATGCATACTCGCAGAGTAATTAAGTTTTTTATAAAAATGGTTTTTTCCTTATAATTTTCAGAGTTCTTAATGTAAAATAATATTTTTTTCTGAAAATATGACAAACAACATTGCACACAATACCCTAAAATCAGAATTAAAAAATAATAACAATTGTATGAAAAATGAGTAGGTTTACTAAATAACTTTTCACTGTGCATGCGTCAACGATATTAAAATTTCATTTGCATATTATGTTAGCTAAATGTATAGAGCAACTTTTGTGAAAGTCGCAAAATCATAACTTGAAAATTATCAAAATAATCGTCAATTGAATAAGTTGAAAATCCGTTATTCTCAAAATGAAGCAAAAACAAGAGGGGTTGTATCCATATATTCATTGATTAGTGTTGATATAGAATACACAATACGGGATGTAGTTAGGGGCGTAGCTACTGGGGGGGGGGGCATAGGGGGGCGTCTTGCCCCCCTAATGTCAGCAACTTCGATGACAGTTGGCAAATTCTAGGTAGTCAGTATCAATCGATACAACTGTAAAACACCCGTTTTTTTCCAATTTTACATGTTTTTACTTAAAACTAAAAAACACCAATCCTTAGTATTTTTCTAAAGGATTTCTTCCGAAAATCCGAAGTTTGCCTCACCATTTTTCGACTTCTCGTGACTGCTGAAAATAATTTAGAAAAAAAAAAAAAAAAAAAAAAATCGGGAAAGACTGGTTTTTCTGAGAATTTGCAGTAGATGAGTAGAGTTCTAGTAGATCAACTAGCATTAAAGATGACGACTTTGGTGAAGATATTCATATTTTTTCGTGTGCATGGACTTAACCCAGGTGTGGCAACAATCACACTTTGGCGACTATGTACCGTCCGAAAAAGACTGTTTATTGGACGAAAGGAAAGTTGAGTAAAAATGTTCTTCATTCTTATTGGACAGGAAAGCCACTATACAGGCCTCATTGAGTTTGTGGCTAAAATTCTAGGATTGGACAGAACTCTATTATCATATTAAAATGCAACTGATCTGCCAAAGCCATAACTTGGTGGAAACAACTGTCCAAAAACTCTATTTTAGTGGTCAATTGGAAGGCTTATCACTGTGTTTTCCTGCTCCCAATCGTCTATGTTTTTCATATCTTAGGGTACAAGATAGGGACTTGCACGGGCCCGGGCTTGATCCGAGGCCGTGGCCCATGATCGAAATAAAGAAAATTTTCAAACGGGTTGGGTCGGCAGAATTAAGACATTTTTATCAACGGGCTGATAAACGAAAAATACAAGCCATGCCAGCAAATAAATTAAACGGACCAGCTAGGCCGGTAAAAAAAAATTAGTGGGCCTGCCAGCCCGATCTAAAAGAGTAAGCAAAACCGTTAAAATATTGGCTAGTTTCAATGAATATGATTTTCGGGAGAATAAGTGTAAATGTTTGTCATGAACCGATGCTAGTTTGATAAATCAATACAGAAATGTTGCATGTCCACCATAGAATTCGGCATCAAGCATGGTGTCTGAGCTGAGTTTCTTTTTTCTTTAGCAGACTCGTGCAGTGCTGAAATCAAGCTTGCTTTTTTTCTCAGTGAAGTCGAGACGGGCTGGAACTGTACTTAATTGTTCTCAGGATGTATAGTGCAGACAACATGTTTTGTAAAAATATTAAAAACGATAATGTTCTGTTAAAGTAATCTTTGGAAATATATCGTAAAGTGGTCAAATGTATTGCTAAACAGCACATTTTTAAACTACTTTTAACTGTAAAGGCTTAAAACTGACAAGCCTGAATATTGAATCGATTTTGAATCCAATAGTAATTTATATATATATATATATATAAGGTTGACAATAAAAGATTCTTGTTACGGCTTCAGGTTTTTCTCCTTTTACGTGATGTCGGAATAAGAAATTCGTTTCAAAACGCTTTCGTTAACACTATTTTATCTAAGATGCATTGCCTTTAGCAAAAAATAAATAACGTCATTTGATTGAATAGTTTCTAAAGAGAACACCTGCCAATCTTATGCATTTCCGAAAATAAATGAATTCAGAAGTGTGTCCAAAAATAGCCCTTTTGTTTTGGGAAAACTTTAATAAATGTCGGAGAATTATTTTCACAAATCTACTTTTTATTAGACAGCTTCAAAAGTATTCTAAACTAAATTATTTTTATTATTTATTTATTATGATTCCTTATTTGAATGTTGAAATGTCTAGGAAAAGTAGTCATTAATGTTGCTTTTATGTACTTTCTGTTGTGCGAACGCATCATAATATACTGTATATACTGTAAGATATACTGTAAATTTATTATTTAAATATGCATGCAATATTGTTAAAGGAATCTTAATTGTAGTTAAGAAAAAATTGTGATTTTTTTTTCTTACAGAAATTGAATTGGGCCAGACCGCGCAGGGCGGGGCTGTGTACTATAAATATAAACGGACCAAACTTAAAATTTTTACATTGGATAGGCCGGTCCAAGATAACTATCATTCGAGTCGGGACTGGGCCTGAAAATTCTGGCCCATAGTGAAATTTTGGCTCTAATACAGGAAAATTTGATGATAAACCTATCGATCATTGACGAAAATCAGGTCTGCAGGTGGCACTAAGAATGACTTTGGCAGACCAGTTGCATTTTAACATGCGAATATTGAAAATTCAGCCGTCAATTCGATGTGGTGATGATCCGTGCAGCTGATTCTCAGTCTGATGGTGTTTGTTTATCTTCTAGATATCCGCAGCTGATGTGACATAGGTAAAGTTCAATGAAATGGGTTGAATAATTGAATCATTTAGTCGATTATTTACGTCTAAAGCCGATTATTGAAAAATTGACCTGTCTGTTGAATAAAATGTTTTTTTTTATCCCTTTTAGAGACTAGAGGTAGAGATCCACACGGGCCATAATTTTCAGGCTCGACCTGTTTGAAAAAAATCTTGGCCCGGCCCTAAAAAGAAGTTGGAATACCCGAAACCGGTCTGCAAAATTCCAACTCAGTCCAATTGAATTTCTACTAAATAGTGATTTTTACTCGTATGCAGAAGTTTTGGTTAAAAAAAAAATACCTTAGAACTTTTCTATCGTTTATGATCTTCATTTATATAGAAATGACGTAGTTTATGTTTAAAATGAACCGCTGTTTGTTATATGTAAATGGTTCAGTTATCCTTAATACTATTAATCCGCATTCCATGTATTGGAGATATAAATATCTTAAAAATGGTATACAGTAAAATCTTCTAAAACGGAATCGCATAGGAAAGAAAAAAATCATTATAGACATGTTTCCTTCTTAGCAGGTATAAAAATGTATTGTATTTTACCCTCACATATTATTGCATTAATTTTGTATGGGTGAAACGCAATTTTCAATTTAAAACATTATTCCGCCATAGGCAAATACTTTTTTATACATTTTACTACATTTTAATGAGCTTAGAAATCTACGATTCTTTAAAAAGAATAAATTTTTATATTTAATAGAAGAATAAAGGCGATTTTAAACTGTATGCTTTTTTTGCAAAAATTTTTGGCTCAGGCCAAATTTTACTGATCTTTCAACAGACCTGGCTACGCCGAGACAATGATTTTCATATAGGCTGGCTCAAAACTGGGATAAAATATTTTGGCCCGTGAAGGCTAAGAAGAATGAAATCAGTCCCAGCTCGGTACGGAAAAAATAAATTAGGCCCGGCCTGATCCGATCTTTCAGGAAAAAAGTAAGGCCCTATCCCAGCCTGACCTAGGAAGAGTAATAAAATAAATTTTTATTTAATCCTTTTTAATATAAATAAGTTTACTGTAAATAAATTCCAAGTAACTTCTTACTAAAAATTTCAACTTGTTTAATTAATTTGGATTCGAATTTCCTGCTGTACTATCAGCAATAAAATAAACAAATTTTCATTAATATGAAAATACGCAACTGGAATATTTATAGCAATATAACGTAAGGGGTAGTATAGAATGTCCATCCTTAAATCTATCTTATAGTCTCCTCAATAAGTGTAAAATATTCTATGTTTTAAAGTGAAAAATTTAACCCATTAATGCCCAAATTATTTTCTTCAATAAAAATGAAATTTTTGGGTTTCTCACCACTTTTAAAAGAAGAATAACTTTGATCTTAATTTATTGAGGTCTCTTAAAAAATAGTACTAATTTATCTTTCTATTTACTGGTGTGAAAAGTGCTTTTTTGTCTTTTATGTAATTGTCCCTAAAAAGGGACGCTAGGCACTAATGAGTTAATCTCGGTGGGTTAATAAAGTTGAATTTTATATAGAACATACAGGGTGTCTTAAAATGAATTAACTGATTTAAAAAGTCAATAACTTACAAATGGTCGCAGCTATTTAAAAAATATTTGCAGAAGGATTAGGTAAGATGTGAGAAGTGTTTTTTACAGCGTTTCTCGACTTAAGTTTAAAATAGAAGAAATACATGACATTGCTAGCAATGATTGTTAAATTGGGGGCCGATATTTTGTTTCTCTTCACTCTGTCTTGTTGCGACAAAAGGAGATTAAATATATGAAATGACTCTCAGTTACCAATGTAATTTTGTTATTAGGAGTCCACTGCATATATTTAATCATTTTCTTTCACACCAGAATTGAGAAAAGAGGCCAAAAGGGCTCAGATTTAGCACCTGTTGCTAACAGTACCATCTATCCCCGCTATTTTAAATTAAAATCGAGAATCGCAGTAAAAACTCCTGCTATCTTACATTCTTACATAACACTCTTGTAGGAATTTAATTTTACAGCTACCACAATTTGCAAGTTACTGAGTTTTAAAATCAGTCAGTCAATTCTAGGACATCCGGTAGATGCATATATACAAATACAGAAACATACTTTTAAAGATATAAACATACATATTTTAAGTTAGTCGGCAAAATCGTCATTTACGCCCCCCTAATGAATTCTACTTAAATACGCCCCTGGATGTAGTACTACATTTGGATAAAATCCCTCATTTTTTTGCTTCATTTTGGAAACAACGGATTTTGTCCTTTTTCTATAGATGATTACTTTCAGAATTTTCAAGCTATGATTTTGAGACTTTCACAAAAGTTGCTCTATATATTTAGCTAACATAATATGCAAATGAAATTTTGATATCGTTGATGCATGCACAGTAAAAAATTATTTAGTAAACCTACTCATTTTTCATACAATTTTTATTATTTTTTATATCTGATTATAGGGTATTGTGTGCAATGTTGTCATATTTTCAGAAAAAATATTTTATATTACGAAGAAAATTATAAGGAAAAAACTTGGAAAAATTTTAGACCATTTTTATAAAAACCTTAATTATTCTGCGAGTATGCATGCTATTTGCATACAAATGAACACAGTGTATTATAATAAAGCACTCAATCATAATCTTGAGTTTGAGCGCTTTTGCTACATTAGTTTTGACAGGGTTATTCAAAAGATATTAATTTTTTTTTTAATTTGTTGACGGTCTCCTATGGAGTTTCGGGAAAAAATCTTCACGAAGATGTACGACTTATACTATTATATTTATATACTAAGAGTTTTGAGATGATTCCTCATGTATTTTTCTAGATATTTAACAAAATTTCTAAAATCGCAAGTGAACGATAATCAATGACCAGGTAGTGTATACATTAGGGAAAAGTACATCTTTTTATGAAAGCAATTGGATGTTTCACGAGCCCTTACGTCAATTTCGGGACCTATATGGTCTTAGGTTGTCCAGGCATCTCAAATGGGCAAAATCTAATATTTTTCATGTGTTTTCTTGCTAATATGTTGGCCATATTTTCCAGCAGGGGCTGAAGTTATCAATTTAGGAGGAACATTTAGTTTGATTGGTTAATTATAGGTCTTGATTAATATGTGATCAAGATCCAAAAAATTCTCAGGATCTATGATGTACAAGGCTTTAATCACAAACTAATGAGAATTCTCAATTTTTTTTCATTTTCTATCATAAGTTACTCTGAAATTAATGGTAAGCATAATAAATGTTAAAGGAATATACAAATACTATACAGACATGCATACAATAAATACAATTGGCGTGGTAAATTAGCCAGAGCCAGGAATTGAACCTGGGTCAACAGCATACTAGGTTATTGCTCTAACCACTGTTACTCTGATGCTCAGTGTGTAGACCAACAGCTTACACTGTGGATCCAGGTTCGATTTCTGGCTCTGGCTAAAATTTTTCACCCCAGTTGGATTTATTGTATATTTATTGTATGCATGTCTGTATAATACTTGTATATACAGGGTGATTATAATTAAAGTCTGAGTTTCAAAACGCTCTAAAAAGCGAACCACTCGTTAGAATGGCGTCAAAATTTAACAGCGTATTATTGAAGGGGGAAAGAATATGAACCAATGGCGCTGTAAGCATCAGTATATGTAAATTAAAATATCTGGCATGCGCACGACAATTTCAGGTGTTATAAAAGCGTTGGGACAATTAAAAACCGATTGGAGGGATGCTTTTTATGTGGTTTTTGGCCTCAGGATAATTAAAAAATGATTTTTCCCATCTGATGTGGTACAACCTTGCCGTGGTGGACGGGCTTACGTAACTAACAGTATCACACGCATACAGTCATGCACACTGAACAATACAGTTGGTTTATATCGTGTAACTTACGCCTTAGCTGTTGTTTTACGATTTGTCCTTTGTAGTCGAAATTCTGATGCTTACAGTGCCATCTGTCGCTAAAATTTGGAACCTTTTTTTTTTGGTTCATGTTCTTTCCCCCTTCTTCAATAACACGCTGTTAAATTTTGATGCCATTCTAACGAGTGGTTCGCTTCTTAGAGCGTTTTGAAACTCGGACTTTAATTATAATCACCCTGTACTTTTAACAGGTGGATGCAGACATTATTTATGTGTGCATTAAGGGGACAAATCATGTTGATCAGCCAGAAAATAACTGTATTTAAAGCAACACAAGAAACTCTGTAGTTTCTTAACTAATAAATAAAATGAAACATTTTTTTTTCTTTACTTGCACACTTTCTTATGGTTTGATAATATATTCAAATGCAACTATATTTAGTAATATTAATGAAATCATAACGACAAAATTGGCTTTTGAAAAATATAAATATTGAAATATGCATTTTTAGTGCACGATTTTTTTTTTCTTAAATTTTTATTGCATTCATATGTTTAATGTTTCATATTTTGTTATTTATAATACTATATTTACAGCAAACTAGAATTTGAAAGTACATTCAAATTTTTTAGCATAATTAAAGGCTTTTCTAATCATATTCTCTAAATTTCACCAAAAAATATTTCTTTTTTTCAGCCTACAATTTTTTCTAACAAAAGACTAAATTGAGGTTCAACAAAAATTAACACATGTAAATTAAGACTAAACATATTTTCCACTTTCCAGGCTCTAAGATAATTAATTTTTAAATGAAAATGAACACAGTAGGGTAACATCCCCAGTTGGCACATTAAGAATTTGTCTTAAAACTTACTTCAATTTTCATTACCAAAAAATAAAATATTTACTTGCAAATATTTTTAAATCAAAGAATGCACATCTGTGCATCTATTTTACCCACTAAAAGCAAAAATTTTTGAAAAAGTATTTTTATAAAAATACATTTATAAAAAGTTGCTGTAGTCACCTGTAATTGGCACCTAGAGCACCAATGAATGACACCTTGTGATCCAGTAATTGGCACATGTTTATATAAAAAAAACTTTATATTTTGCATTGGGTTTAATTGCTTTAAATGAATTTACTGTAGATGAAGATGTCATATTTCAAGTTTTTGAGAGTAAGAAATCAGCATATTAGTCTGGAATGTGCACACTTTAAAACTATACAACATATTTATATTAATACCCAGAAATTGTCATGCTGTCCCCAGTAATTGTCATATGAAGCTTTAATGGATTCTAATTACTGATAATATTTCACATTTTCAAATAAAAACAAATGATAAACAAAATTAGTCTATAACTTTAAAAGTACTGCTAAAATAAGTGATTTAATCTCAAATCTTGTGATTCCCTTGTAATTGGAATAGGTGCCAATTACTTGGAACTAGCAAAATTGAAGCCCCATTAATTGGCATCTATCATTAATTCAGAAATCCAAATATTTGTGTCAAAAATACTTTTACACAATTAAAGTAACCCTTTTCAACTAAACAAAACTGTGGTCAATTAAAATTTAAAATATGTTATAAATCAGATAATGATGAATTGAAAAGCATGCCTTTCTTAAGCCAGAGAAGAAGCATTTGCAACAAAAATGGTTAATTTTATACAAACGATAATTGTTTCTCTTTCCTAGGCACTATTGTCATCTAGTAGCATAAATCAAAGTTATAATCTTTAAAGTAAATGAGCATATAATTGGTATATGGTCTTGCATTTTTAAAAGACTGTATATAAATCTTATTTTAGGGCATGTTTGTAGGATGTGCCAATCATTGGTGCATGCCAATTACTGGGGATGTTACCCTACCAAAAAATATATTTTTAGAAAAACGGCTTCAAAGTTGGTTTATAACATTACAGCAAATGCTGTTATGCAAGATATTTTTAGCTATAATTTCCGTTCTAATTGGCAATTTTGTAAAAAAAAAATTTTGCTGTGGATTTGTAACTTTTGAAGGAATTTATTCTGAAATTTGTAACCTCCCCCCCCCCTTTTTTTTTTCTTTTTTGTATTGTTAACGTGATTCGTTTGCTTAACATGTAATAATGTTGTAGTGGAAAACATAATTATAAGCTGTGAATCAGATTTTAAAGTTGGGAAAAATGACTTTAGGATTTTAATTTGATTTTAAATTTGAATTTTAAAAGGATTTAATTTTTTTTCTTTTTCATCTCTCTACATATAGCATGTATATCTATCTATTAATACTTGATCAATGTCATGTGACTGCGGTCGTATTTATAAACCGATTTGGATGCGATTGAGCAAGCATGTGTAAAAGATTTATTGAGATCTCGACCAAATTCGTTACTCATCTTGATCCACCATCCTCTTTCAAAGTGGCGATCTCTAAAAAATTTCAAACTAGTAATTAGAAACATATAAAAATACATATATATAATTTATTTCTTGTATGATTGTTATGCCTTGATAGAATGATTCAAGAACAATTTTTGGTTTCTCTTTTTTTTTTTTTTTTTTTTTTTTTTTTTAAAGCAATTTGAAAGGTGACTGCCGTTTTGAAACAAAGTTTTTTTCGTAATTGGACGAATTGTAGGAATTTTAGCAAAGGTGATATTTTTGAAAATTTATTTTTAATGTTTCTACTCCGAAACGTTTAAAACAACAGTCATATCTGAGAATATTTCACTAAGTTCTTGAAATTTCCATACAAATTCAGTATTGATGAAAACTAGAAATTTTCTATTATTGGGTTCCATGCATTTTAGTTTCATGTATTTGAGTAAACAAGTATGAATAATCATGCATTAAGCATAGATTATGGAGCACTTTCCAACACTTCTTGAAATCTTTAACAAATCTTTGTCATTTAGGAAAATAAGGGTATATAGCCAAATATGCATTCCAATACTTTTGAACAGCCCTGTATTTGATCTGTCAGTTGGTATACTTACAATACAATGGGAGAAATTAGTTCAGAAAGAAAATGCCTAGTAGCTTGAAATTTCTTTTTCAGCAATTTGTACTAATAGATGGAAACATACTTGAATGATTTTGTTCAGCCCTGTAGTTTACCTTCTACCTTTATTACACATCAGTAATAAGCTAAATTTATTTTAAACAAAAACACTCTTAAAACAACTGAAATCACATTTTAATAAATTATCATTCATAGGTGTCCATGTACGCAATTCTTTGAGTGGCCCTGAATATCATTTTATCTATATTCTGGAAACATTTCTTAGCAAACTGAATGCAGTTTGGCGTAAAAATGTATAATTTATCTACGAACCCAGTGGTGTAGTCGAGGGGGGACGCTGGGGGACGGCGTCCCCCCACTTTTTTATTTTATTGCAAGCGTCCCCTTACTTTTTTTTTCTCAAGGGGGACGGTGAGGACGAGAGGGGAGCAGATCTTCTTGGTTTATTAAATGTTTGAAAAAAAAAAAAAAAAACACAGAAAAAACAATTTTATAAAATAAAGAAGTGATATTTTAAACCATTTTAGTTATCTTTAACAAGAGCATTCAATAAACAAACTAAAAGAAATAGGGAAGAAAGGGATGTTCACTTGCAGTTTCATTATAAATATCACTAGTCAAATTCCGCGATACACTTACATTAGCTCTTTCAGAGGCATCCATTAGTTTTACCTGGAATTCCCTAATCGAAAACTTTTACCCGCCCCCCGTTCTGACAGAAAGACTACACATGCTCACCGAAAAAGATCTTGACACACTGCTATCTAGTTTTAAAAAATACGCAGGTGTTTCAATTACGAAAGCTTGGTCATTTTTTTCTCACCCGACAATGAACACCAACTTGTTTCTATTAGTCAATAAATATGGTCTTTAAAGACACTAGTACACCGAACCCGGCGTTCCCAGGTCACAGAGTAAAGGTGAAAAACTTTTTTAAAAATTAAAATTTAAAAGTCTAATAAATTTTTACTACGTAATATGTTTTTTAAACTGCCAACTAATTCCAAACAGCAATTTTATATGAAAAATATTAATTATGTTATCATATAAAGCTTTGAAAATTATCGGTACTTCCGTATTAGACGCAAGATAGAATTTATTAGCCAAACATCTTGCCAAAGAATAAAATTGCATTATTTCAGTTTATAAAATCAACTAAGAAAATATGATACACAGATATTCTTTAAAATATATTCTTGTAAAGATTTATTGATGTATTTTTTGTAAATTAAGTTTGCAACGAACTAAAAGTTATTAAATTGATAGGAAAATACGAAATAAAATCAACAACATTCACTGGGTTTTATAGCTGACGCTATTTTGACATAACATGTTTTTAATTACTATTTTTTTCGGTTGCTATGAAAAAATGGCAACTAAAATATACAATTTTTCACGTAGAAAAGAGATAAATGGAGGTGAAGTATGCAATTAAAACGGTTTCATGGGCGTTGTTCTTCCAATTTAAGTCTCTTATTCTGGCCAAACAAAACAATCTCTAAGAACAGAGACCGAATCCTTTAACATCATTTTTTCTCTAAATGAAAAAAAAAAAAAAAAAAAAAAAAAAAAAATTATATTTTAGCATTCTAAAATAAAATTTCATTGTATTATGAATTAAAACTGTATCACTAAAAGTTTTCCTTTTTTGCGAAAGCACGTGGTTGTGTTTGATGGAATGCAGCGAATTTTAGAGATTATTTTTTAGCGTCACCTGCAGCCACCAAACTGCATCTCTATTCATCTTCCTTTTTTTTTTACTCTATGGATATTTTTCCTTTTTTTCCCACACAAATGCGATACTTAAGTTGCCATCATTAGAGAAAATGAACTAAAAACTATAAAAAAATTAATATCTCAAAAACAAATTGAGATACAGTTTTCTAACAAACTGCATTTAAACGTGCATATTTGTCAGCATACGATGGTATAAATGTCGAAAACGTGCTATGTCTAGAAGTTTAAAATTTTACAATAGCGAAAATTGCAAAATTAAAATTTCATCGAAAAGTGTTGCCATTCAAAACATGACGTATGCGTTACACACAGATACGTTTGGCCTTTATTATATAGATTGTGGGTAATTATCATAGCTGTCACATACCGTTAGTTAATAGGAGTCCTCAGTAATGAGCATTATCAGTAAAAGAGCATCAACGCAGACCAATTACTCCTGATATTTTTTAGTGAAAGAATGAGCCAAAATCATTATTCTCCCATTCACATTGACAATTATTTCCTGATTAGTCTGAAAAAAATATTTTTTTACTTAAAAAAACTACAAGCATTGGACGAGTGTAAATTCTCTGAATTGCCTTTTTTTTCTTCCCATAAATATTTTGTATCATAATTTCAGTTTTTGATGTAAAAATAATAATGAAAAGGTAGGCAGCCAAAACTGGAAAGTTTTGCAATTTCTTCCAAATGTTGTCGTCAAAGCCGTAGCTAGAGGGTTGATAAGAGGGGGGGATGGGGTAGTCAGATCTCCTATAAACAGAGCCTTCCTTGGAAAAGATTCCAAGGTCACTAAATGAATTTCTGTTCTGAAAATCCAAATGAAATTCTGTTCAAAAATCTAAGTTTTGGGGCCCTTTCACACTTTTTCAGAAATACTAAGTTATAACTAAAATAAGTGCTTCAACACTCGTTCATCCTATTTGCACATTAAACACTATATGGCCAAAGGTGACCGGCCACTTGCGATTTTAGAAATTTTACTAAATATCTCGAAAAATATATGAGAAATTATTCTGAAACACTAAGTAACTGCGTAAACATAATAGTATAAGTCATAAGTTTCCGTGAAGATTTATTCCCGAAATTCCATAGGGGACAGTCAAAAAATTGAAAAAGAATGAATATGTTTTGGATAATCCTGTCAAAACTAATGTAGCAAAAGCGTCCGAACTATAGATTATGATTAATAAATATAAAAATTGTAAAATAATAATGTAATTGTAATAAAGTGTGTTCGTTTTTATGCGGATAGCATGTATACTCGTAGAAAAATTAAGGTTTTTATAAAAACAGTCCCATTTTTTTCTTTTGCTTAGTTGTTGCTTAAAATTTAGAGTTCTTAATATAAATTAAAGCTCTTTTCCGAAAACATGACAAACAACATTGCCCACAATATCCTGTAATCATAATTAAAAAATAACAAAAATTGTATGAAAAATGGTTTACTAAATAATTTGTTGCGCATGCATGAACGCTATCAAAATTTCATTTGCATGTTGTGTTAGCTAAATGTATAGAGGAACTTTTATGAAAGTCTGAAAAATATAGCTTGAAAATTCTGAAAGTGATAAACGAGAGAATAAGTTCAAAATCAGTTTAAAAAAAAAAAAGAACGAGGGATTGCATCTAAATATAGTAGTATCTACCAAATTGTGTATTCTATATTGACAATTAGCAATGGATAAATGGATGCAGCCCCTCATCTTTTTGCTTCATTTTGAGAATAACTGATTTTGCGACGGAAATAATCGACGGAATTCGCGATTTCTCTTCGAATGATCGACAAAATTTACGATTTTTTCGAAACCGATCGAGAAAATTCATGGATCTTTCCGCGTCTGATCAAAAAAATTCTCTTTACTAAGCCGATCGACGAAATTTGAGATTATTCCTCGCATGATCGATAAAATTCGCAATTCTTCCACGCTAGATCGACGAATCTTACTATGTTTCCAAGCCTGATCGACGAAATTTGCAAATTTTACTAACCTGATCAGCAAAATTCGCGATTTTTACAAAGCCGTTTGTTGAAATTTGCGATTTTTCTGCATCCGATAGTCGAAATTCGCATATTTATTTGAACCTGATCAACGAAATTTGCAATTCTTCCACATGTGATTGACAAAATTCGCAAAATTACCATGTACGACTAACGAAATTTGAGATTTTTTGAAACCCGATGAATAGAAATCGTGATTTTTTTCGTGGACGATGGTTGAAATTTGCACTTTTTCTGCCTTAACAGACAAAATACGCATTTTCCGTGATTAATCAAAGGAATTCACGTTTTTTAACTAACTTTGACGAAATTTGGATTTTTTTACAAGGTCAAGATGAAAAGATAAAATTCTCAATTTTTTTCTGTTGATAAACTGAAAAAACTCACGATTATTTCGGGGCCGATTAAGGAAATTTTCAATTTTTTTGCAAAATTTGCAATTTTCCAGTATTTTATCCACGAAATTTGCGATTTTTTTTGTCTCTAATCGACAAAATTCGCGGTTTTTTCGTACCCGATCATTGTAATTTGTGTTTTCTACGCCATAAAACGCGAAAATAGGCGATTTTTTCACAGCCGAGGGATTTAATTTGCAATTTTTATGTGCATCATAGGTAAACGGAAAAAAAAGTTATCAGAAAAAAAGTGACATAAACTACATAAGCGGATAAAAGTGACATGGAAAAAAAGTTACCGGAAAAAAAGTGACAAGGAATTGATTTTGGGGATTTATTATTAATTTTGGGGATTCATTCGTTAAGTATGAAAGGGGGATCGGGGGGGGGGGGGGGGGACACAAAATTTAGGTAAATGGGTTTTTCATGCTGAATTAACTGTTTTGATTCAATTTTTGGATATACGTTCATCCTGAAAAGACGCTTGACTGATTAGTTTTGGGAAGGGATGATTACCCCCCCCCCCATCCGTCCTCAATTAGATGAATGGGTTTTTAAGCAGAATTATCCGACGTGTGTCAAATTTGCATATATCATTTTTTCGATAAGGCTTATGTATAGTATAAAATGCCTGAAGAGATTCTAGGAGTTTAAGGGTTAAGTATAGAGGGGGGAACGGAGGATAACCTTTCTTAAATTAATGGCTTTTTATGCATAATTATCCGATTTGTTTAAAACTTTGGACATAAGTTCATTATGATAAGACGTATCTTAGATTAGTTATGGGTTCTTCTGTTTATTATAAAGGGGGGGACAAGCAATTATCTCCCCCTCAAACTAGATAAATAGGTTTTTATGCAGAATTATCTCATGTATTTCAATTTTAAATATAGGTTCTTTCTGGTAAGGTGAATTCCGGAATAGTTTTAAGGTTTTAATGGCTAAGTATAAAGGGGAGATGGGGAAAACCCCTCTTAAATTAAATAAATGGCTTTTTATGCAGAATTATCCGATTTGCTTCAAATTTTGGACATGGGTTCATTATGATAAGACGTATTTATGATTAGTTATGGGGTTCTATTGGTAATTAAAAAGGAGGGCGGGTGATTACTATCCCCACCTTAAATTAGATTTAAAAAATTATGCACACTTATCCGATCTATTTCAAATTTTGGATATAGGATCTTTCTCATAAAGTGAATTCCTGAATAGTTTTAAGGGTTTAATGGCTATGTATAGAGGGGGAACGGGGGATAAACCCCCTTAAATTAAATAAATGGCTTTTTACGCAGAATCATCCGATTTGCTTCAAATTTTGTATGTATATTCATTATAAGAAGGCGTATCTCTAATTAATTATGGGGTTCTTTTGCTAATTAAATAGGGGAAGAGGGCGATTAATCCTACACTCTTTACATAACATAAACTGTTTTTTTCTTTCACAACTATCCAAAGTATTTCAAATTTTAAATATAGGTTCTTCCTGATAAAGTGAATCCCTGAATAGTTTTAAGGGTTTAATGGCTAAGTATAGAGCGATGAACGGGGGATAACCCACAATTAGTCAGGGCTTCGCCTTATCGTAATGAACGCACAATCAAAATTTGAATCAAATCAGATAATTCTGCGTAAAAAACCATTTATTAATTTAAGGGGGGGGGGTATCATCTATTCCCCACTGTTTACTTAGCCATTAAACCTTTAAAATTATTCCGGGATTCACTTTATGAGAAAAAACATATATCCAAAATATGAAATATATCGGGGGTCAATCCATTTCAAGCGGTCCAGAAAATATTTTTTTGGTCGCTCGACCATTTTTAAAAAATCTGAAATTTTTTGTACAACAACCCTAACATGACGGAAGTTCAAAATGACCGTTCTTTTAATTTTACTATTTTTTGTTTGTGCATGGCGGCCATCTTTGTTTCATCGTGTGCAGCGATTTTCTCAGATACTAGGATACACAAAATTGTAAATATCTCGTCTTCTATTTTCCCAATTGAAATGGGGTTTGCAGCATTTTGTTCAGAATAAAATAGGCTAAATATACAGTGATAGAAAAATTTTGAAAAATAAATTTTTACAAGTGAAATTTTAGCACAAAATGTACGATTTTTTCCAAAATCTATCCGTTTGCAAGAGGAAAATTTTCATGCAAGAGCAACTGTCAACCTTACACAATTTTTTCTACAAATAGGTCAAAAGTACGTGTACTCATACACCAAGTCACAGATCTGGGAGTTAATTTCTCTTTGCGAAAAAAATTCCGAAATTCGTCAAAAATTTCAAAAATCGCACTTTTTAGGCTTTGATATCTCTGGTGGGGCACGAGATAAAAATCTGAAATTTTGGCCTGTGATAGTATTGTGCAGTAGCGTTATGTACAAAAAATTTCAAGAAGGAGATTTGACTACAAGCTGAGATATGACATGGAAAATATGTGAAAACAATACTGTCAAACTATTAACCTACTATGTAATTGTTCAACAAGATTGTCAACCTTGCACAATTTTTTCTACAAATAGGTCAGAAGTGTGTGTACTCATACACCAAGTCACATATCTTGGAAATAATTTCTCTTTCCGAAAAAAATTCCGAAATTCGTCGAAAATTTCAAAAATCGCACTTTTTAGGCTTTGATATCTCTGGTGGAGCATGAGATAAAAATCTGAAATTCTGGCCTTTGATAGTATTATGTAGTAGTGTTATGTACAAAAAATTTCAAGAAGGAGATTTGACTACAAGCTGAGATTCGGTGATTAAAGAAATGTTAAGAAATGCTATTACGAGTACATTAGGAGAAATGAGATTAGTCTCTTATTACAATATTTACCCAGAAAATATCGTTTGTTGAAAACAGTTAAATAATAAGCATTTAATTTACAAAATACTATATATGCTCAACAAAGAGCTTAACAATATTTACGAGAGATGATATGAGTTCGACCAGTTACTGTTATCAGTCCATCAGGCTGTTCTTTCTAAAAATTACTTTTGAAGCCCCCCCCCAAGTCTTGTCATCCCTTGTTAACTTGAATGAAATTCTCTAGGTTTAATAATTGAAGCCATGTCAACTCGATCGATTGCAATTCATTGTCTGTAATTTACTTTTCCTGAAATGTGTTCCGAGTAAAATTATTGCAATAGCATTTCTAGTAGATTTGTTCATCTGGGCAAATAGTGTATTGGCTTAGCATACACTCTGAATTGTTTAAATCTCACAGAAGCATTTGAAAAAGATATTTGTAACTAACATTTCACTTTGTACCATAAATAATTAATTTAAAATTTTGAAGGTATAACCAATTACATAGTATGTTACAATAGTTTGGCAGTATTGTTTTCACGTATTGTCCATGTCATATCTATAAAAAAAATTGTGATTTTTCCAGTACCTTATCCACGAAATTTACGATTTTTAGAAGCAGCATCGGCAAAATTTGCGATTTTACCATGATCGATCTATGAAATTTGCAATTCTTAAGTGACTGACTAAATTTTATATTTTCCCAATCAACGAATGCGCGATTTTTCTCATTCAACCATCAAAATTCGCGTTTTTCCATGCCTTATCGATAAAACTTGCGATTTTTCTGTGCCTGATCGATAAAACTCGCGATTTCTCCGTATCTGATTGGCAAAATTTGCTATTTTTTCCGAGCCCCATGAGAAAAATTTGTGATTTTTCCATACCTAAACAACGAAATTTGCGATATTTACAAGCCTCATCGACAAAATTAGCTATTTTTCTGCACTTGATTATTTGAATTGATTATAGCAATTCTGAAGTGACTGACGAAATTTTATATTTTCCCACAGTAAATTGACAAAATTTACAGTTTTTGTATTTTATTTATTTATTTTTTCGATCGTGCTATGCACAAAAATGGTAATTTTTTTTTCAGTTGTAAATTGACGAAATTCGCGGGCCACATGTTAATCCACGGGTCATAGATTGTACATCCCTACTATAGAGATTATTTAATGAAAATTGAATTTACATTTAAAAATTGCTACATACTTAATTAAACTTTAATTTTTAAATTTAATTGTTAAATGTAAATGTAAATTTACATTTCAAAATCAAGTTAGTCCTATGGATGTTAGAGAGCCTAATACTCGAGAATATGAACGTCCCCCCACTTTTTTTTCCAGGACTACACCACAGTACGAACCCCCTTTAGATAATTTATGTTCATACTCAGTAACGTTGGCGAACTCTTTTGGGTATTCCTATATATCAAGTATAGCATTTATACACACCATATAATGTACATAGATTTAGTGAAACTTAAACATGCATATCATAATTAAAATGCATTTCATGCAAAAGAGCATTGAGTGTTCATCTTCGTTGATCAGTGTACAGCTCAGCCAATTTTTGAACTTGAAATTTATCAAATTAGAATATCTCCCTTCTAACACAAAGTCTAAATGACAGCCAGCATACCAGGGAATAATTAAATATTTAAAACAATCCTACAGAAAAAGTCTAGTGCGAAACGGAATTCAGAATGACAAAAATGAAATAAATTAAAAGTGTAATGAGTTAGAAAAAATCAGACTGATTTTGAGTTCCTGGAACAACAATGTGAAACAAATCACTATCAAAAATTGCTTTAGTAGATGTAGCTTCTTTGCAAGCAATGCAGACTCACGTGTTGTGAATGAAAATCTAAAAGATCAAGTTATTTCTGACGATGATGATATCGAGTTTTGAATAATGATAAAAATGCAGCAGTTTATGAAGAACTTAGTGATTCAGATGCAGTTGAAGTAATGAAAAAGGTGGAGAACAATCCTGAATCTGTAGATGAAGTAAATTGCCTTTCACCTCCAAATAATCAAGAAGCACATGTGGCAATGGCAACAATGTAGCAATATCGCAAAAGTAGAGATGATGTGGACAATTCTCTCTTCCTTTGTTTACAAAAAGCAAGCGACTTTCTAACCAGTGAAAAAGTTCCTTCAAACCAGGGTTGGTGAGTTTTTGCCGAAGGTGGAAAAAACTGCGGAAAAAACATCCCGGCAAAAATAGGTTTTTGCCAAAAAGATGGCAAAAATAGACTGTCCATTTAACTTTTTCCCCAGAAAGAGAAAAAATATTTCACGAAAGAAAAAATAAACTGCATACTTAATTGAAGAATCAATATTATTCTAAATTTATTTTAACTTTTAAGTTAAATAAGAATAATTACTTGCACTTTAACTTAATTAATTGCACTTTATGAAAGAATACTAACTTTTATAACAAGATTATAAATGAAATAAATTCCAATTTTATATAAATGAATAGAAACTTCTTTATTCATGTTTATACAATTATTAATAATTTACATAATAGAACTGTTGAGACTGAGTAAAGCACTTATGTTTATAGTTTATATATGTTAGAAATTCGAAGAAACAGTTATAGTAACCTAAATTTAATTTAATATAAAATTATATTTAAAGCAGAAAACTATTAAATTTCAAATTTTTCAGCAATATCTTCCTCACAACCTAAATTTTGCTGTTTTAGCATGGCATAGGAGTAAACAAGTTTTGAAAGAGCATCTGTTGATAGCTTATTTTGAATCTTAACTTGCACAAATGAAAAATTTGAAAACAATCTTTCAATAACAGCACTACTTGCTGGCATATTTGAAGGTGTGCTACTAATGAACAGAAATTTTTTTTGAAATTGCACAAGCTTATTCAATACTTCTCCACCAATTACATGCACTGACACTATTAATCACTTCTGCAAAATATGAGCTAGGAAAGGGTTTTTCTTTGAGCTTAAAATCAATAATATAAGATATAAAACCAGGATTGATTTTAAATAACCATGCTTTACAGCTTTCTTTTTGTTCATAATTTAGAAGTTCATCTCTGTACTTTCGATGTAACAAATACACTACAAGATGACATGGCAAAATCGCTTGTTCAAATATCGTTTTTAGTTTTGAAAAATGTGGTTTTAACTCTTCATTTTTCAAAAGATTTAGCCATACATGACAAGCATCTGCTATGGTGGGGGAAGGGGGAATATAATACAAAAAGATAAAGAGACAACAGGCTACTTACTGAAAGTAAATCTAAATAATTTAACATTTTGTTCCTTTCTTGGAGAGTAAAAGTGACAGAAAAAAAATCTAGTTTTTTAATAAGCCATAGCAGTTTTTTCAATATATAATTTTCAATTTAATTTACTTATTTTATCTTTAACAAACTAGTTTCATAAGATAAGTAACTATAAAATAGTACCAAAGACTTAGATATTTACATTCCTTAAGTCTCATGACATAAAACAAAAATAACAAAATTGTATAAAATCTTTTGACAATTAAAAAAATATATACATATTAATGACTGATAAAATACTTTACTTACAGGGGTCTGTCTAGACTTTTCTCACAGGGTCCTGCTTTTGTTAAATTGGGAAGTTTTTCTTGTCTGTGAAAATTCTAGACATAGTTTTGTGAATTTTAAATTATTAGTATTTTCAGGTTCTAACCTTCACATATAAAGAAACTAAGTAATATATTTTTTGGTGAATTCAATTGTTTATTAACAGAGCAGATTTTATTTTTAAATGATTAAATTTGTGAAAATTTCAATTTGAAGGTGAAACGTCTATTTCAGAGACAAATAATTTTATGAAGGGTCCTGTTTGAGGTTAAAGAATTTTGTAAAGGATCCTATTTTAAAATAAATTATTTTATGAAGGGTCCTTTAAAGGACCTAAAGTTTTATTAAACATATCCCTGACTTAAGAAAAAAAAACTAGGTATGTAATTTTTTATTTTGTTCTTAAATTCTTAAATAAGAGTGAATCCCACCTATTTTTTAAAGATTTAAATTATTTAATATTAATTAATTTGCAAATTAAATTAAAATATTAAATAGTACACTGTTAAATTTAATTGTTTATACCATTATTATTCTTATTAGCATGCGGATTTTATTATACATTAAAGCCAAATAGGTTTTTTCCATTTTTCCCCTGGTTTTTTCCAGTTTTTGCCACTGTCCTGGAAAAAATGCCAACCCTGCTTCAAACAGTCATAGTAAACAAGTTTTATTCTGAAAATTTGAGTTTGTAAGTATCTTATAGAATGCACTATTAAATTATATTTTTCTTTAGTGCTCATTTTGCCAGACTCCATTATTGCAGTATAACTGAAATTCCTCTCTGTATGATTGAATGATTTTTTTATATATTTTCTGTATGTATTTAAAGATATTCAATAAGTCGAACTTATGAAAAGTCAAACATTTTTGCTAGTCCCTTCAAATTCGATTTATCAAAAATTCACTGAATTAGGAATTAAAAAAGTGTTCATTGAATAGAAATGTCTGCTTTTTGGGAGAGTCCATTATGGAGGTCTTATTTTATATAGATTTTTAATCTGAGAAAAAAGCTTAGACATTATTTTGAAAAATCAGGCTAATTCAAACTAGAGTCCTGGATCAGGTTGGATTACCCGCTTTTGCCTGCATTAAACTTGACCCACAGTTCAAGTCAGGGTGATGATATATTTTTTCATTAACTGTTTAGTTTCTACTTTTTTGTTGCAGGTCTGGTTGACATCATTGTTTCAAGTATAATTGGGTTTGAGTTAGAGTCCAGTGCAGATCTGGTTAACCTGACCTTCAGCAAAAAAAGTAGAAATCACATCAATTTGAATCCAACCCACAATGAAAAAATATAGCATCAACTTGACCTGAACTGCAGGAGTGAATATAAATTTAACTTTTTCAAAAAAATGTATAACCGACTCCAAAAAAAAGCGCTAAAAAGAATTAAATAATTCTATAAAATTCTCTAATGACAAATCGTTATCCAATAACCACACATTGACTATCATGTACTGGTATAAAACGGTTAAATTTAATATATAGAATTTAATATCCACCAAACATAGGTTTTCCAGATAATATTTTTTACAAGAGATTAATTTAGATATTTTTGATTTAATATTTGAATATATACATATAAAAAGTAAGGAATTACTTTTTGAAGTTGGTGTCAAACAATCATAATCGATAATGATTTCGATATTTTATTTATGGCACTAGACATAATATATCCAAAATTCGTACTATATTTAAGATAGTTTTTTGGAGTCGGTTATACATTTTTTTGAAAAAGTTAAATTTATTTTGCTACTTTTGTTATTTATACCGTAATACATAATTATGTGTACTGACATATGATGGCTCTTTGCAATGCATTACTAATGAACGCACTTTGCTGAGTTCTGATGTATTCGCTTTACTTGTCACTGTTTGATTGTCAACTTTTCAAAAGACACTTACAATATCGGTTAGTATCGTTGTGAATCTTTAGGTTTTCTGGATGTAGTAACTTCTTCAGATCTGGCACGACGAAAAGCTAGCGCATTCATGAAATCTTAAAGTCAACATCTAATCGTACGGACATCGGAAGTGGTTATCGAAAGGTGACAATGCCTCAAAGTAAAGTGTCCTTACACATAAGCGCGTGGCAAAGTGCTTCCATATATGAGTAAACAGCAAAATGACTCCATGTATCAATGAATAGTAAAATGCTTTTGTAGTGTAGTCAAAAGTACTCCCCCTTCAGTCAGAAAAAGCAAAAAGAAAGATTTTAACAAAAATTGCTCTATGATTCAATAGATAAACAACAACAATCTAATTCCTATAAATGGAGTAAAGGCATCGGAAATGATTCAACGAGGAATCTGAAAATCATAACCTGTACTTGGCTGCCTCTATAAGAGAGTGACAGCATTCGATGCCCAAATACTTTTTTCACGGACGCTTTTGTCCCAACTAAAAATTTGAAACTCACGCCATCACTTTTATGGAAAATGATTATTTCAGCCTATCATGGAGCATTCTCATGGGTCAAAAGACAAATATTTTATAAAAGCGGGGGAGTGACGATGCAGCAAAAGGTTAAATTTTTTACAGTGTATATATGAGATATTCCATAAAAGGGATGGAATGATGATGCAGCAAAAGTTAAATTTTTAACAATGTATCGCAATGTTAGGCATTTTCTATTATAAAATTTGATGATGATTTCCTGGTAGAATTCGATTGTACGGCGAATGATCCTTTATTTCTACACAGACATAAATACATAGTCCATATTATTTTACAAATTCGTGGACATACAAGGACAAGATAGCACAAGGAAATATTACGACACAAGAAAAGTACAACCGGGAGCTACACATAAAGAGTGTGTGCAACGGAGCCAGTGGGATTCGAACCCACAATCTCCTATGCTCTCAAGAGATTAGCAGCGTGGTGTCTTAACCACTCGGCCACAAGGACCCCCTTGATGACTCATTTTTGTCCAGAATCTTTTCAATCAATTGTATACTGTGCTCCATGTGTCGTCATATTCACATCGAGGAATCCTACATGAACAAAATCTGAAATCATTCTGGTGTCTAATCCGGTAACCAAATCTGAATCTAAAGTTAATTTTGCTACACATATCGTGCACTTTATTTTGCATTGATATGTAGAGATAATTTTTTCCTCCGGAGCAAAATATATACTAAAGGATTTTCATCTTTTCAACAACTTAAGGATGTCGATTGGTATCTATGTCTATTTTCGCTTTAGTGGATGCGAGAACTTGTCCATTTAAGCTTTAACATTTCGGAAATTTATTGCATCCAGCAAACTTTAAGGACGCACACTAGGCACAGAAAAAGACCCAGATGATAATGTGAAGTCTATGGGGGGGGGGGGCGTTCTTTTCAAATATCTCGTTCAAATTTTAAAGTTTTTACGTGATTTTTTTTGCATAGGATAGCTGAGAATATTCCACAACCGACCTAGTTTTTACTTTTTCAATTTTGGTTTAAGATTTTTTTTAAAAAATTATTTTAAATTTCAAAAATGATTTAAACGGTTCTGAAATTGAAACTATCATTATATAAAACATACATAAGCAAAATCGAAGAAGTAAAAACTAGGCCGGTTGTAGATCATCCTCGGCTATCCTATGTAAAAAAAAAAATCATGGTAATATATTAAAAGATATTTGAAAAGACTACACCATAGTCTTTACACTAACGTCCGGGTCTTTTTCTGATACTAGTGTAGTGCCTTAAGGTCCACATTGAAATCTGCAGACTTCGTAAATGGGCATTGAAAAGCTGACAATCCATCAGTACACGTTAAAATTATTGTGAAAAATTACCTTTGTTTTTAAAGACTATCTATTTTCTGACTAATGAGAGCGATCTAAAAACGTCTATGGAGCGTTTTCATTGGTCAGAAAATAGATAGTCTTTAAAAATAGATATTTTTTCAAGATATTTTAAACAGGGTACACTGTTAAAAATTTGACCCTTTTGCTGCATCATCCCTCCACCGCTAATATAGAAAACGGTTACTTCAGCCTATTATGGAGCATTCTCATGGATCAAAAGTGAAATATTCTATAAAAGCGGGGTAGTGACGATGCAGCAAAAGGGTCAGATTTTTTACATTTTAAAGTATGCGTATACAATCAGAGCGCGTCAAGTTACTTCTATGATTCAATGCTTAGCAAAGTAATTCTAAATGTTCGTCTATATGAAAGTAGCAATATTTGAAATTAAGAATGTTCTTTCATAAATGCGGTTTTCCAAAGTACAGAAAATTTAAGAATTTTTATTCCAGAACTTGACGGTAGTTGCCTGAACGAGTTTGTTTTATAGGTGAAAGAAGTTAACTGGCTTAACTTTAATGGTAAGCTTATCAAAATTTTTCGTCATTTATATTTGTCCAAATGTAAATCTAGCACATAGCAATGTACTTTAATTACCTTGTGAATCCAGCATAACAAGCACCCTGATACACAGACACTCTTGCTTTAACGTGTAAGGCTCTTTAGAGATGAATTTTCAGCTTTTCGATATCTTGGATCGATGTGGATCTTTCACTTTGGTGGATACGAGAATTGTTCCAGCTAAGATTTCGTACTTCGAAAAAAAACTAGCATCTCTTCAACAGTGGTTAGGATCCAGAAGGATTATTCGCTGTTAAGCAAAACAAGATTGACCAATCATAAGCCTTCATTTTTGAGAACTTTTCATTGTTCGAAGGAGAGAGTCTGGAATACATGGAGTGAAAATCTGCTATCGACACTGTAAAAAATTTGACCCTTTTGCTGCATCGTTACTCCATTGCTTTTATAGAATTTCTTTGTTTTGACAAATGAGAATGCTCCATAATAGAGCGAAGTAATCGTTTCCTATAAAAGCGATGGAGTGACGATGCAGCAAAAGGGTTCATTTTTTTACAATGCAAGCAGTGCTAAAAATTTGTATCCTTTAAATATGCAATGATGCTACTGAATTTCAAAGTGTCGATCACAGCAACATCTGCGGCATTTTCGTGATACATTATCTAGACTAGCAATAATTCTTGCATTTTAGAAAATGTCCTGCAGATGTCACTTCTATCTTTAAATTTCATTAGCATTGTTGCACATTTAAAGAATAGAACATTTTAGTGCTTTTTTTAATGTTCGTATTCACCACCTACCTCAACCTAGAAAACCTCGGTTGACTGCTCAAATGAAATTCACAATAACATTTGATTGGACATTATCAAGAAGACATCCAATCAGGATTAGAGGTGAACACTTCTTGAGCATTCGTCCGAGGTTTTCGGTATAACTTGGGGTTGAAGTAGTTGGTGAATAAGAGTGTTAGTGTTACAGAGGGCGTGTTCAGCACAACTTACCAGTTACTTACCGACCACATACCAATTGTAGACAAGTATGAAATGAAAATCAAAGCGAAGTGTGAACGTCAACTATAATTCAACAGAATAGTTCTTATTGAAGCCACAATTTGCTTTCGTACTGCCCTATAATCGGTCGGTAACATTGGTTACTTTTGTAAGTTGTTCTGAAAAGGCCTTAGATAGCCGATTTCTACACTATATCCCCTAGATGCTATATTTCCGGTTTCTTGCATAAGAGAAATTGTCCGGAATCCAGGTAGAATTTGCGCTGTTATCGAAACCAGATTAACGAATCAGAAGCCTGAATTTTAGCAAATTTTTCAATGTTTTAAATAAATTTTCTTGTTAATAAATTGCGTTTCGCAAACAGCGCAAAATTTATGTGAATCCTGGCCCTCGTCCAGTTAGGATTTTACACTTTGAACACTGTTAAAAATTTCAAAATTTTACTTTATCGTCTATCCATTGCTTTTATAGAAAATGATTACTTCATTGTATTATGGTGAATTCTCATTGGTAAAAATAGAGATATTAAATAAAAGTGGTGGAGTGACGATGCAGCAAAAACTTCAAACTTTTAACAGTGAAAAGATTGTGTGTCTATGTAAGTGTAACATAAAAGCATGCAAAAGGAACACTTCTAATTGGTCGATTGCTTCAAAATGAATTTGAAATTTAAAGTTTTTATTTTTAAAAAAGTTCTAATTATCAGATTTTTGTGAAATTCGAATGGGACCACATGGGCCTCATATGCTTTCAAGCAAAAAAAGAATTATCAAAATCGGTTCACATTTGCAAAAGTTATGCGTGAACAACAAATACATACAAGTCGAAATCATAACCTCCTCTTTGAAGTCGGTTAAAAAGTGGGCAACCCAGTGCAGTGCAGGACTCTTAAGATCCGTTTACTTTACAAGCTTAATTTAACATGTTATACTGATGATAAATGAAGATAACAAAAGCATAATAGAAAGAGAAAGCCACAAGTAAATTAGTTTTATTTTTCAAATTAAATCGAATAGTTAAATTCTATATAATAAAAGAAAGAATGTTTATTTTTCTTCTTCCCTATTTTTCTACCTTTAAGCACTATTTTTCAATATTCTGTTTTATTTTCACCAAATGATATAATTGGTTACCAAATGATATATATATCATAAATAAATTTTCTACAAGCAAATTTTTCTTTTAATATGATTTTAATTTTCTTATTTTAATACAGATTGTTCCTTAAATCTTACAATATTTAAAATATTAGCACTGAGTAAAACATAAATAACACTTATATTTCAAGTATGTCCTTTAATCCATTTCCTGTCAAGGGGGAAATAGTATGCTTATTTCATATATAATTGTACTACTGTTACTTTTGTTGAAATCTAGATATGCAAATGCTCCAAGTAAAACTTTTTAAAATGAATTAGCATTTATTATAACATAAAATAAAAACATATTTTGTAAAAATAAGGAAACAATAGCAGGAAATGGATTAAGCAAGACACTTTTTAAGAGGGGAGTGGAAAGAGGGAATTCTGAATGACATTTGAGCATTATACCATATAAAGGGGTGGGAGGAGGAGCAAATTCAAAGGACTGTTTTTTAGGAATTAGTTCTGGAATAGTACCAAAAATAATTATAAAAAATTCGAATAAAGCTTTTAAAATTTAGATAATTTTTAAACAGTAAATTATGAAATTAAATCACTTTAATCTTACACTATTTAAAATAACAGAATTGAGTAAACACATTCTTTCCACATTGTTTAATACATTTCCTGCCAAGAAAAAAATGGTATGCTTGTTTTAGTTATAACCATAGTATTATTACTTCTGACAAATATTAGATATTTAAATGTGACTCACCTTTTAAAGGTTCTTTAAAAATGCATTACAATTTATAAAATTGTAAAATATGCAGTTATTTTGCAAAAACAAACCACTGACAGAAATTGGGTTGAGTGAGACATTTTTGTGGGAGAGAAGGGGGGGGGTACATTTTGAGTGAATGAACAACACAATGAGGGAAGAAAAGAAATAAAAAGAATATTGCCCAGTTAAACTGATGGCATTGAGCTCACAGGCTACACATACTAATTGTACATTACAGCCTTGTATTTTCGTTAATTCCGTTCGAAAAAAAAATTAAGAAGGGGAAACAGCTCTCCCCTTTTTCCATTTTTACACTTAATCATTGAACCTCCTAAACTATTAAGTACCGTATTTTCGGGTGTATAGTCCGCGGCTTATACAAGAAAAAAACCTCCCAAAAAGCCGCTGCGGGTTATACAA
Source organism: Maratus speculifer (assembly GCA_964019185.1). Taxonomy (NCBI): domain Eukaryota; kingdom Metazoa; phylum Arthropoda; class Arachnida; order Araneae; family Salticidae; genus Maratus; species Maratus speculifer. Next base: position 281,968,208 of record OZ025299.1, on the reverse strand, counting down.
AGATTTTTTTTTTAATTGAAAATCGTGATATTTTTTCTACAATTTTTAAACCTTAAAAAATTTGAAAAAAAAATCAAAATTTGTAAATTTTTTTCGCTATGCCTTGAAATTTAGAGAGTTTTCCCATGTTTGTAAAGGCTTTTTTTTTACTACTTAAATACAGTTATTTCTGGATTTGGAAGAACAGTCGCAACTACCGCCAAGTATTGCACTGATAGATGTATAATAGCCATTGTGTTTGTAGAGTACAAAATCCAAAACCCGGAACCCTTCCAATCTCGACAATTCTGAATTTAAGATCATTTTTAGTTTATTTTTCAAAAAAATAATCTACCGACCCTGTTGCAAAGAACAAAAAAAAGTGCGTGATTTATATCATTTCGGAACGGTTCAGAGCAGTCGTTCTTTATTGAAACGATTCCGAGGAATCGTTCCTTTACAGAGTCGTTTCATTTCGGAAGGAGTTCAAGGAATCGAACTTTTCCGGAGTCGTTTCATTTCAGATAGAGTCCGAGGAATCGTTCCTTTTCGGAGTTGGTACTTTACTCTGTTGCAAAGAATAAAAGAAGCGTGTGATTTATGTCATTTGGGAACGATTCAGAGCAGTCAGTCTTTTTCGAAACGATTCCGAGGAATCGTTCCCTTACAAAGTCGTTTCATTTCGGAACGAGTTCTAGGAATCGAGCTTTTCCGGAGTCGTTTCATTTCAGATAGAGTCCGACGAATCGTTCATTTTCGGAGTTGGTGCATTTCGGATCGATTCCGAGGATTCGATCTTTTTGGGAACAGTGACCTAAGATACGCATACATTTTATGTCCGAAATTTTGAATTTATTACCGATTTTTTTTAATTTTCTGAAATTTTTTTATAAATATCACGCTTCTTTGAAAAAAAAATGCGCGTAAACGCCGCATCGCTTGAAATTTTATCTTAAAACACGTAAACGCTGCGGCGTTTCTTTCGATAATTACGGTACTGATAATTTTAATTTTTTAGCCCAATTACTGTAGACATTATGCATCACGAAAAAATTTGGTAAATTTGTGTTAAAAATTATGACTAATGGCTTCTAATTTCGAACCCTGGTCGAAATATACGTTTGTAAATGGTGTTTAGCCCACGCACTATACACCGATGCATCTCCGCGGGTTATACACGAACTTTTTTTACTGCACTGCTCGATTGAGGGGTGCGGGTTATACACAGGGTGCGGGCTATACACCCGAAAATACGGTACATGCTTTATCATATTAAAAAATCTATATCCGAAATTCAGAGCAAATCTGATAATTCTTAATAAAAACCCATTTAGCATTTATATAATTTAAGAGGAGTTATTCTCCTCTTTTACACTTAACCATTAAACTTCCAAAACTATTCAGAGATTTGAACGAAATCTGACAATTCTGATTGAAAAATCCATTTATACAAGTTAAGGGGAGGGACATTAGAACCCCCGTTCCCCCTGTTTATACTTATTCAATGAACACCTAATAACAGCCACGGACTCGCCTCATCAGAATGATCCTATATCTAAATTTTGAATGAAAACTGTTAATTCTGCGTGAAAATCCCGTTTATATCAATTAAGGGGGGGGGCATGAGCCCCTCGTTCCCCCTGTTTATACTTATTCAATGAACACCTAATAACAGTCACGGAATCGCCTCATCAGAATGATCCTATATCTAAATTTTGAACAAAAACTGTTAATTCTGCATAAAAATCTCATTTATATCAATTAAGAAAAGGGGCATGAGCCCCCTGTTCCCCCTCTTATACATATCGAATGAACTCCAAAAACTAATCAAGGAAGCGTCTTATCAGGTTATACCTATATACAAAATTTCAAGTGGATCCGATATTTTTATCATGAGTTATCGCGTTACGCACGAATGGATGTACATACAGAACGGATGGGCACATAAGCTTTCAGGCTATGATAGCCTGTGAGCTAAAAAGGAGCAAATTCAAAGGATTATTTTTAGGACCAATTTTTAAGTTCTAAAGTAATAATCATAAAATAATTGTAACAAAAAAAAATATTTTTTTTTAAATTTCGATCATTTTCAAGCAGTAAATTGCAAAACTTTTTCAATCACTGTAAAAATGAAATAAAGTCTTACAGTACTTAAAATATAACACTGAGTAAAACATGGATAACACTTGAGGGAAGTAGAGGAAGAAAAAATTCTAAATGAACATTTTAACATGCAAGAAGGGGAAAAAAAAAAAAAAAAAGAAATAAAAGAAAAGAAATAGCAAATTCAAATGATTCCTTTTCAGGAGTACTTTTTAAGTTCCAAAACAGTATCACAAAATAATTCTAATAAAAAAATTGAAAAAAAAATGATATTTTTTATGTTAGTCAGGTACTAGTCTTGATAAGAGCATATTTTCCCCTCACCATTAGGAGCTTTTGTTTTCATGAGCAAATTAGAAACAATTCTTTGATACTGAAAATAAAATGTTTTGGCTTATATAATTTTACATTTATTTTGTGTTATAAATGGAAACAGTGAAATACATGTATTTGAAACATACATAATATATATTTTTTAAATGAAATAAAGGCAAATGGGAACAATATTTGGTGATTTATCATTTGCACCTGACTAAGATAAAATCACTTAAGATTCTTAAAATGTAGATCATTTTCAAATAGTAAATTATGAAACTTGTTCAATAACTGTAATTTATGAAATCAAAACACTTTTTTAAAAAATTGTGTTTAGATACAGAATCATTTGATCTGAAAAAGCTCTGGAAGGGAAAAACTCTTCATGACAGACATATACATGAAAAAATACAAATATATTTCTAGACAAACAAGAACAAATCACCATAATTTTAATGAAAGCACTTAGAGTATAGTTTTGGAATACTTCCTGTCACTCCAATATGTTGATTGTGCCATAATGTACAGTGGACAGAAAAAAAAGGAAAAAAATCCAAACAATGGCTATAAATTCAATCTTAGTTAAAAAAAAAAAAAAGATTGTTTTAATCCAAAGTTCTTTATGATTGTATGGGATTTACTTTTTCATAAAAGTCATTTACATATTAACCCCCTGACCGCCGAGCAAAAGGGCAAAATTAATGCTTTCTCTGTAATTTTTTTAAAATGCTAAAAAGATGTTTTTTCCAACATCATATATAAATTTTTAATTACGTATAGGCATACAAGCCTCAAGATTATTAATCATAACTTAATTTCTTAAAACTGAATTATATCTCTAGAATTATACTAATTTAAATAATGCAACTATTGCAGTGAAACCTGCAGCTTAATGAATGAATATATCAATTCGTGGCGGTGAGAAGATTAAAACTAAACCTAACTTTCAAAAATTCAACAGTAGCATCATAATTTTATTACATATTTAAGTTCCATATGCCAAAAAAATATTAAAAAGCAAATTTCTTTAATGAATAACTATTCATTAAAGAAATCTGCATTTTAATTTTTTTTGTTAAAGTTTTACAATTGAAAATATGCTTCCTGCCATTACATGCATGCTAAATAAAGCAAATCAACTATGTTTTTATATATTTCTTGATGAGTATTTTATCCCTTTTAACATGATTGAGTATTTTACCTTTTCTAATTGTTATATCATTGATTTATAATTTTTACCTGGAATATCATCCCATTTTCAAAATGTATATTTTTCGATACTAACACAGTTTCACATACCACAATTCATGTTTAGTGTGTTTTTCAAGACAGAACACTTAATTTCTACTTAAGGTAAATGTAACATGAATAAAACAATTATTTTGCATCAAGACTTTGAAAAATTGTGTAAAATCAATTATAAAAACAGCCCCTTAAGAAATTTTAACTATGATAAGAGTATAAGAAAACTTTAGAAAACACTTTGAAGGATAAGGATAATAGGAACTTTGGTTCAAACAGCTTTATTCTGCAATTTTTTAATTTGGAATTATCACTATTGTTTGGAACTTTTTTTTTTTTTTGGTCACCTGTACATTTATTTTTAGTGGGCATCAATAAATTCCTCTAACCTTTTATGTACAAATCTTTTATAAGGAATTTTATTTGATTGGACTACTTGAGCACACAAACATTGTAAATTAATGTGTCGTAATGGATATATATCTAACAAAGGAGTTTGTTGGGCTAAATGAAGTGGAGTCTGATTTTCTAAATTACAAATATCAAGATGAGCACCGTGATTGAGAAGTGATTTAAAAACAGCCCTTGCACATGGTTTGTTCATAGCTGCAATATGAAGTGGAGTATTGTTACCTAAGTCTAAGGCATTTGGACAAGCACCAACTTCTAAGAGAAGATCTACAACTTCAGAGGATGGGAAAGTAAATACTGGATAGCGACCCAGAGTTGATGAGTCTTTGAAGCAAGCTAAATGTAAAGGAGTCCAACCATTCCGAGCTCTAGGATTCATTTGAACAAGCTGATATACTGATTTTTTAAGTTCTAGCTCTTCACTTTTGTCAAGATGGGGCTGTAATCGACACATCAGACCAATCAGATGCATTGCTATTATAAGAGTACGGTGAAACTGATTGGTATCATTTAAATCTTGCTGCTGTTTCTGTGATATTTTTAATGCTGTTTCAATTTCTTTTAGAGCTCTTTCAAAAACTTGTAAAATATCTCGAAATGCAACAGCAGGAAGCCCTCTAGCAAATGACCAAGCTTCTGACATCATATAGGAAAACAGTTCTGCAAAAGCTAAAAGACTACTCTGAGTCATAGGACTAAGTGGTTCTTGGACTTTCTGTTGAACATCCAATGCATACATCCAAAGCTGGATACATCTGTCAAAATTACCATTATCAGCATAAGTGGCACCCCTATATCTTATATAATAAACAGTGTCAGGATGACCTGGACCCAGAATTCTTTCTCTCACGAGTAATGCTTGCATTCTCATTTCATCAGGATCTGATATTAGTTCTTCTAACTGAGAAAAGGTACGTACTTCAGTAGCATCTACATAAGATGCTATTGGGGACTGTATTGTAGGCTTTTCTAAAGGACATTCATTATCTTCATATCGTAAGTGCATAGCTCGGCGCCAACAGTCAAGAGCCATGATCATATCACGTTTCTTATCCATGAAAGTAGCCCCAAGAAGTTCCAATGCATTTATTTTGTCTTGCTTGGTGCACTCAAAGTCTTGAATAAAATACTCAACAATTGCTGCATGTCCAGTAACTGCTGCAGACAACAAAGGAGTGGTGCCACAAGAATCACTGTCAAATTTTGCCCCATTTTCCAACAGTAGCTTAAGTATATCTAGACTTCCTGATTCAGCACAGTCATGCAAAGCTGTATTGCCTGAAATAGATAAAATATTTGCTATTTCATCATACTACTTTATTAAATTTAAAATGTATGCTACTTATACTATATGAGTATATAGATAACATAGAAATCAATGCTAATTACACTGACAGAAATAATTGAATCATATCTTAATTTTTATAACTGTAGCCAAGATTTGACAAATGTGGTCACCAGGTCACCACTGGCGACCAATAGTTATGCCATTGTGTTACATGAATATATATGTCATAGAAGAACACTATTTGCTTTTTCCAGGCAGAATTTCAAAAATGGTTAAAAAATGTCATTTGTTTTTTATTCTTGCATATTTAGCAAAATTATCCAAATTTCGCAAAAAAAAAAAAAATAAATAAATAAATAAAAATAAATATGTGCATATTGCTAATAAATAATATGACAAACACAAAGGTAAGTAATGTAAACAAAATGCAAGGGTTGTCAATTTTAAAAACCAATGTAACAAAATATTCATTTTGCTGTTTATTTACCTCCATGAGATGCAAAAGATAGAAAAAATATCAATAGTGGAAGTTGAATGTGCAATTAACGCTCAATTTATTTAAGAAATAGGATTTATTAAAAATATTGATCAAAATTTTTTTATGTAAATTATGTATCTGTATAGAAAAGGAGTTGAGAGTGTAGATAACATTAGTTACCTATTTTATTTTTTTATTTATTCATTGTCACCGTTGAGTAATACATTGGACTGTTTAAATTTTGTTATTTTTATGTGTCTGAAAAATACTGGATATCGGGGAGAGGGATTTTTAAGAGGACCCAAAATTCAGAAAGCTTTCAGTCCTGAGGATTCTGGATAATAATTCATGTACTGTATATGGAACTGCCAACTATCATAACTTCCAACTCATGGATTTTCCTCTATCATTACTGTTTCTTTCAAATCATATGAAAAACTGGTGGAACCAGAGAGAAAAATAGGGCTTGATCTAAAAAATGTTACAGTAAAAATTGACAAATATTTTCAATCTAAAAAAGTGCATAGAAAAGAAGTTGAATCAGATTATCTGAAAAGCTCATGAAATTACCTGGATTTTTGTTAGCTGAAAATGTGGACTGAGCTTTACTGATGAGTTTTATTCAAAATCATATTATCAACTCAGAATGATTACTGGACAAAGTAGTTATGTTGTCTCAAATCAGCAAAGTTCCACATTGCTAAATGAATATAAACCATGAAATAATAATCAAAGTATAACATTAATATAGTCAAGTTGTTGAGAAATCGATCTACTAGATAAATATTTCTGAATGCAAATATTTAGTATACAATTGAATCGTATATGTTTAAGATTTTGGGTTTACTTAGATCTTTGATCTTCCACTTATCAAAAACCCCTGGAATGGAATTTCATCCACACTTTGCTTTGAATGGATAGTTCTTGTTCTTTATTACATCAGTTTATAACCTATCCAATCAAAATAATTACTGGGCAAAGTAGTTAATAGAATGTATAGTTATGTTGTCCCAAATCACCCAAATTTTTAACCTGGTTATGGATGATGGGAATAAGGAGCGTGTTAAAATTGCCTCTTCCTCTCCCCCCCCCCCCCCAATTGATTTTAAGACACTAGTAAAGCTCAGTCCACATTTTCAGCTAACAAAAATTTGGATAATTTCATGAGCTTTACAGATAATCAGATTCCATTTCTTTTCTACGCACATTTTTAGATTGAAAATATTCGCCAATTTTTACTGTAACATTTTTTAGATCAAGCTCTACTTTTTTTCTCTGGTTTTTCATACAATACAATTAAAAGCACATTCTCATTTGTACCTGAAAATCCGATCATCTTACGTAATTGACAAAATTATAGAAATCTGTGGACAATTATTGAATATTGCTGTTTTTAACCCACAAGCATTGTTATTGTGTCTTTCAGATCCAGTTGCTATGAAAATTTGTCAGAATGATCTCTACCTTTTCACATAAGATAATCAATAAGCTTATTAGCTGTATTAAAAGTTATCATTAAAGGCATACAATCATAGACATTTTTGGTTTTTATTTCCAAAGAAAATAAAATTTTTGAGCATATTAAACCTGGTGCTTGTGCTCTTGTTTTTTTATTTAGATTTGCATATTTTATTTAAAAATGAGTCATTTTAATTATAAAGAAGAAATAAAGTGATTATAGTCCTTGTTAGTTGAAGTGTAAATTCATGTGGTAACTTGTAATTAAGAAAATTTGGGAAATTCTGAAGGGAAACTGGGTTCAAGTGACGAATCACAAATATGTGAATTTCCTTGGGAATGATACCAATGATGAAATTGCGTTTTTTCACTATCTTTTGCCGAAATTTGCATTTTTCTGCAACCTTTTGATGAATTTTGCAATCTTTTGATGAAATTCACATTTCATTCTTAATCTTTTGTCAAAATTCAAGTTTTTTCTGTGACCTTCTGCCAAAAAATGCATTTCTTCTTCGGTTCTTTGCTGAAAATCACTTTTTTTTTTTCTGCAATCATGATGAAATTTATGTTTCATTTGCAATTCTCTGACAATTTTTGCATTTTATTTAAGATTCTTTCATGAATTAGTACGTTATTCGTGATCTTTTGGTGAACTTAGCATTCCCCTTCTTCTTTTCCAATGCTTTACAATTTTGATTTTTTGGCAACAATGTCAAATTTTATATTTTAAGATTACATTTTTATGTCTAAATTTTTGGAGTGATGAACGTTTTTTTTATAATTTTTAGAAAATATAGAATCCTCTGTGAATTTGCCAATTGGTCACAGAAAATAATGCAAAATTTGTCAATTCAGGAAAAAAATCGTGAAATTTGTCTATCAATTGCGGGAAAAAAAATAAGAAATTTGAATCATCTTTTATGGTGAAAAGCTTGCAAAATGGGTCAATCAGTCACGCAAAAATATCATGAAATTTGCAAGGCATTTGTAGGAGTTGATTGTAGTTTCAAAATGCAAAATTTTCTGAAAAATGGTGAAAATTTTTGGACAGAAATCCTGCCATCTCGGCCTGAGTGGCTATGCTCTACTAGTTGAGACCTTTTAGAGCACCACCTAATGCAAAATGGCAGAGTTAGCATTCCTATCTCAAAAACAATATAAATTATGAAATATTAAAATCCAGGTGAGTAATTTAAAAACAAGCAAAAGCCATGCTTTGTTTGGATCCGCGAAGCATTATTTTATAAGATAAATATTTGAAAGTAACAATTTTTTTTATTATTTTTGCATCTTTATTAAGCATAAACATTATTCTATGTTTTGGCGCATTTTGCAAAATTTTATAAGATATTAATTTTATTTGTTTACAATTCTTTTGTTGCTACTTTACAATATATATATATATATATATAATTTAGTTCTTTTAAAATGCATAAGTATCCTCTGCATAAATGATTTCACATAATAAGAACAGTTAGTGTATTTGAATTCTTAAGACTGAAAATACTTTTATAACTGAATGTAAATAATTGAATTTTGACACAGTTTAACACATTAAAAATGTACTATAATTTTCATTAAAAAAAATATTTTGAAAATTATGTCCTTTTATGGTTTAAATTCTGCAGTACTTTTTTTAACATTTAGAACATTTCATCTTCCCAAAATGAAGATATATAGATTCCTTTCCTTATTTAAATATTTTTTTTTTTTTTTTTTAAATGAGAAATTTTGAAAATTTACAGATTTACTTGTTAAAATTTACAGATCATATTTTATTTCTATCAAGTCCAAAAATATTTCTTTCCTTAGTTAAAACAGTTTTTGTGATATTTTGATGGAATAATCAAAAAATTTTCTTTATCATGATTCTATCTATAATTACCAACTCCATGATTTATTTTTTCTTCTGAAAAAATACATGTTTCATTTTTATTTGCAAAAATGAATTCGTAATGTAAAAACATTTAAAACAAATTAATTAAAATAATAATTTTTTAAGGTTATTCTGCAAAAAAAAATATTGTGCAAATCTACAGATCATAATTTATTTTTATGTTTAATTTCAAGTCAAAATACTGAATACATTTTTTATAAAGTGTACGACAAAATGTAATTTGTATAGCCTAGTAGAGGATGAGTGAAGCAAATCCTAATAACATTCTCATAGTCTTAACATTGGGATTTTTTTTTCTTCTCATGACTGAATTGGGCTCTTAAGGGTGTTCCCAACTGATCCGCTCAACTAGCGCAAAACGTTTTGACACATTTACAAATTCATTTTTTAACAGAAAGATACAAAACTGGAATGCCTGACTATGAAAACGATTTCGAATTGAACTCAATTTTCCATTTTATGATAATTTAATTACCTATACTGTTCTAAGCTATTTTGATCACATGATCACTCGTTTTCCTCCTGCTTTTCGACTGGTTTTTCTGCTTTCGTCAGGAGATGTGCTCAAAAATGTTAACTTTGAAGGCTTGTTATAAAAGATCTATTGTGTTTTTTTTAAACTGAAAATTGAGTGCAATTAGACAGTTTCTGAATATCAATACCTACTATTTTCATGCATTTCCGAACAAAAATAAATTAAAGCATATGTCACAAAGTGGCCCTTTTTGATTTAAGAACACCTTTAATTGACTACTTCAGTCATGTGAAGAAATAAAAATGCTAATGCTAATTCCTATGGGGGCATTATTTCCAAATTTATCGCATAGAATTTAATTTTTTTGAATTTTTTTTTTTCACTTTTAAAATTGGTTGTGCAGGGCTGCCACAGGCGACTACAGGGGTGATTCTCGTCCGAAAATTTAAAGCATCCTCTTCTGAAAATATGAAATTGGGTTATCAGTTCCGCATCATAGTTGCCAACTTGTACGGTTTTGCACGCGGAAAAAACAATTACATAGAAATACAAATTTCATGAAAGGATCGCCGAAATAGCATACATTTCATCAATATTTCATGGAAATATGACGATTTCGTCAATGTTTTTGTAAACGAACTTTGTCAAAAGATCGATAATAAACGCGAATTTCCTGTGCGGATCGCGAAGAAAACGGCAATTTCACCAAATATCGCAGATAAAACGCTGATTTCTTCTGAAGACCGCAGGAAAACGCCGATTTTGTCTGAAGATTGAAGTTATAAAGCCGATTTCGTTAAAAGATCGCAGGAAAAGATGCCGTTTTCGATAAAAGATCGCTTAAAAATATTTCGTCAAAAGAATATTTGAAAAAATATATGCCGATTTCATCATAAGATCACGGAAAAAAAGCAGATTTCGTCAAAAGATCGTGGGAATAAAACGACGTTTTCGAGATAAAATCGCGTAAAAATGCAAATTTTGTCTAGATATCGACGAAAAAATAATGATTTCACTTACAAAAACATGGGAAAACGCAGATTTCGTCAAAAGATCGTGGAAAAACCGCCGATTTTGGCAAAAGAACGCAATAAATCGGCGCTTTTGCAAAAATATTGCTAATTTCATCTGAAGATAGCGGGAAAACGCAGATTTTGTCCGAAAATTGCTCGAGGGGGTCTATAGACTATATTCTACATTGAATTACATTGTGGTTTTGCCTTAAACAATTTTTACATAATTTATGTAATTTAACAATTTTCCACCTCTCTATAACAGGTTTTGTATTGAATACTGGACACCGAAAAAGCGCATGGTTTTGAATGCATATTAAGCAGTTATTGCCGGTTTTAACAACCGCGCTGTTCACTATGGTGGTTTTGACTCGACTAGTATCTAGAGATTTTTTATCGAAATTAAATTTAGACTCAACTTTATTACATTTCGAATCTTCTACACTTCGAGCTTCACGTTCAATAAATTTTTGAAACAAATCCAAATCAGGTATTTTATTATTATCTAGTGATAATTCCCATTTTTGTTTGAGGGGCTGATCTAGTTTATTTAACAAAAGAATCATTATCATTAAATCACTCAAAAGCATTAAATTCTAAACCCAAAATTTTTAAGTTCCGAATGGATTCATTACATGTATCTAATAATTCTAACAACATTTTTGAATTACTCACTTTAATAATTTTTATCGAAAATATTTTGTTTATTTGGCTTAAAGCCAATTGCCGTTTATTTTCATAGCATTCATTTAACAAATCCCAACACTGAATTAAATTTGCTGCACTCAGAGAGAATCCTCGAATTAATTTGGCAGCGTTGCCCTGAACACAAGAAAGTAAATATTGTAATTTCTCAATATCTGACAAATTTTCATTTTCTAAAATCGTAAATTTAAAAACTTTAAAAGAAATCCAATTCTCTGAATCTCCAAAAAAATGGGGGAGATCAAATTTAGGGAGCTTAACATGCGAATAATTTTGTTTAGTTGGGGTTTCAAAATGCGTTTCCGCCGGAGAATCAACTTTCATTTTCCCTTCTAAGTCTACTAAGATATCATGAATTATTTCCTGATACTTCAAAAAGCTATCCAAATTATCATTATTTTCGTTCGGGGAAAGCTTATCAAATGCTTGTGTAAGCGTTAGTTCATATCCCGCTATTTTCGATTTTAAAACTTTAATTTTCGCTTGTTCATCTGACTTGTAATCTAGTACTTTTTTCTGAAATAGATCAATTTCCTTAAAAATGTGTTCAAAAAACTGTTCCTGGTTTGATTGTTTCGGCATAATGAATGTTTACAAATATACAATATGATAAATGAATAAAAATAAAATAAATAAAACACTAGCAACTTAATAAATGAAACATTTCTTTACATACAGAATAAAACAAACAAACATCAAAGAATAAATAAAACGCAGACGATTTTACTTTTTTTTTTCTCTCTATGTTTTATCTAGCACAGGTGTAAAAAAAATTAATACGGTTATGAATTAAAAATCCATTGTAGCTCTTGGCTCGTTACGGACCAGAATATTCTTTTGGTTTTAATATTCTATTTATCTTATTCGATTTCTTTACATTTCTCATTCGTGGTGTTAAATTCAAAATTCATAACTTTAAAATTTTATTCTTGATCGCACATTTTATAACCAATCATGATTCTTATATCCAGCACTCAAAAACCTCCTTCAAATGTCGCTCTTGACAGGGCCGTAGCAAGGTGTTTTGAGGCCCCCCCCCCCAAAAAAAATATAACTTTGGGCCCCCCTCCCCCCCACTTTCAACCAGGGCCCGATTATGACTAATTGGGGCCCTGGGCAAAGATAAATTAGGGGCCCCTTTCGAATCACTGAAACGTTATTCAAATAGAACTGATGGTCATTCATACGCGTATGTCTAAGACCTAAACATATTTTTGTACCTTAGATATAAATAGAAGGTAATTCTTCGCTTTGTCAATTCTAAATTAAATACTTTAATTAATAAAAGTACATTTTTTTCCCTTAGTGCAGAACAAAACTATTTTATATAACTTCAGCAATTTGTCATATTACTTTAAGATGAATGAAATAACTTCAACATATGGAAGAGTTGGAATTGGAAAAAGAAAGTAAATATTTTATAATTTATTGCATGGATTTGGGGGCCCCTTAAGGTCCGGGGCCCATGGGCAATATCCCGATTTGCCCATGCGGTAATAAGGGCCTGCTTTCAACTGAATTTTTTAAAAAAAATATTTATATTGAAGTTTCCAATGAGTTTCAAATTATATTAATGTAATAAACAAATTTAATAATTATCATAAGTATTTTAAATCATTATTAAAATTATTATAACATTCATAACTCTGCACAAATACGAAATAAATATGCATTGCTTAAAGAACCCGTGGCAAAATGCGACACTGTGACGGGCGTCGCAGACTTTTAAGGACACCTGCAGACTCAGCAATGCCACGGACGCACTATTGCGCTTAAATTATGCAAAAAATCGGTCATGGGGCACAAAAAATAGCTCTTTCCTGTGAGACGCGTAATTTCGTCAAAATTTCGTCACAAAATAAGAGAGATTTCATCCAAAGATCGCGAGAATAAACGCAAATATTATCAAAGCATCGCGAAAAAACGGCAAATTTCGTCAGAAAATCCCTCAAAAGCAGATTTCATCAAAAACTTGCGAAAAAAAGGGCAAATTTTGTTTAAAAAAATACCCCAAAAACGGCAAATTTCATCAAAAAATTTTCCAAAAAAAAAGACAGATAACGTTAAAAAATAGCGAAAAAACGACAATTTTTTTCAAAAAATCTCGAAAATAAAAACTGATTTCGTCAAAAGATCACGAAGAAAACGAAAATTTCGTCAAAGGCACAAGAGAAAAAAAGAAAGATATTGCTGGAAGTGGATTTTTCTGTTTTTTTATTATTATTATTTTGTAAGTGATGGAAATAATTTTCACATACACATGCATGTTACCATAATTAATTAGCACTACAATAGCAGAAAAAATATATTTATGTAATACGTTGTATTTTGCAGACTATTTTTGAAAATATTAGCGTTGCAGGCATTTGAAGATAGTTCTGCCACCGGGCTTAAAGATAAATTAACAATGTTAAAATAAAATTTGTCTAAAACAATTTTACAAATAAGCACATAATGCTAAGATTTTATTATAAAGTATAGAAAATAAATAAATTATATAAACACATAATTTTAACAGTTCCCTACTTAAGAGGCTATCAGTTACGCGAAAAGACCCATTCTCTAATGCATGGAAGAATGGAATGGAATACTATGAAAGAAATTTATATCTCAGTTGCATTTCAATATTTTTAAATGATTTTTTTTTTTCACTGGATAGCTGAGATCAGATGTATGCAGATTTTTTTTTCACCTTTTTTTTTTTTGTTTGCAAAGTTTTAAGAGGATGCTTTAGTTTTCGAAACCGGTTTTAAAAATGAAAGTGACCTCATTAAAATTATCTGTAAACAAAATTGAAAAAGCAAAAAACAGCCCGTATACAGATCGATCTCAGCTATCCTCAAAGAGCACCGATTAACCAAATTCATTGCATAACCAAGTATTGAATGACAAAGAATTTACAGAAACTGACTTATAAAAATTCTACAAGTTTCTTTTTAATATTAATTTTTTTTTTTCAAATAACAGTTTATATACATTTTTCCCCCTTTTAAAATATGAAATGCTAGTAACTACAGGTTTCAAGACAATTATAAACTCTAGTTCACGCCGACTTTTTCTTAAAATAAATAAACAAAAATATTTTTAAAATAAGAACTTAAATGATAAAGTGAAAGCAAAATTGTTATTATTTTGAAAAGAGGCAAAAGATTTCGAATTGTGTGTAAAGACATAGGCCCCGCAACACTTTAACAGGCTCGAGGACTGTACCATTTCTTGTCAGTTTCAGAGCCCATTAAGAATTAGAAGTAGAGGAAGCCCGACATTACAGATAGGGGAGGGGGGTCCCTATTATCCTATCAGCTGTTTTTTCATTTACTAAATCCATTTTTCGTATGTTTAAATTATTCGAAATTTTACCATGCAAATTTCGATTAAATAACGTTTTTACTATTAAATTAAAACTGACTATCTACATATTATACGCATTAAAAAATATTTTATTAAATACATAATTATACGTAACCAATTAATTTTGTAAAAGACATATATGGAATTACAGTTGAGAATATTTGAACTTCAAAATATTTCTTATGTTTTACAAATTGCAGCATAGTAAGAAAAAATATTTCATAATAAAAAAACTATATATGTTTTACTCTGATTGAATTTATTGAATTGAAAATTAGCTTTGAAAAGTAAATTTGCGGAGACCCTTTGTATTTTAGTTGGTAAGAATGGGCAAGTAAGTTCCATGCAAAAACCCAAGGTCAAAAAGCGAGGGGGGGGGGGGGGGAGGGAACGAGTAAAAAAATAAGGATTTTCAGTTTCTTGGTTTCTGCGTTTTTGAAATCTAAATAAGGTTTTTGATAAAAACAGGGCCCTGTTAAGGCTAAGGGGGACCTCGGAACAATCATCATTCTGGACACCCCCCCCCCCTCTATCTATCTGTAATTTTTTTTCTTTTTTCTTTTTTTTTTTAATAATGTAGAAGTGGCAAACACTAAAAATAAAAAACATATTGCACACATGCATAAATTTTGTACTCACATCTATATACAAGATATCCCAAAAAATTGGTCACAACTTTATTTAACTAGTTGGATGTGTCAATCCCAAAACTTTCTTCTATCTCATAAGTACATTTTAATATTTTTAAAAAAACCTGGTGTCCCCAAAGTTACCCACTATCGAATTTCCTCGAACATTTGACCTAGCCTAATGAGATTCTGGTACCCGAAAAGCCTAAAATGCAAAATTTAATTAATATTCAGAGAAAATGAGCTTAGTAGTGCCTCATGTTGGATAATTTATACTAAAACCTAATAAGCATCTATTTATGTCAAGACCTAACAGAATCTGAAATTTGATGGAATTTCGTCCATTAGTTCTTGAGATATAGTTATAAAAAAAATTTGCAAAATGCAGCACAGCAACACCATATCTTGGACAATTTATGCCAAAACGTAAAAAAGCGTCTAATTATGTTATGGTGTAAAAGAATCTGAAGTTTGATGAAATTCTGTGCATTAGTTCTTGAGATATAGCTAGTTAAAAAAAAAAAACATGTAAAATATAGCACAGCAGCACCATCAGTTGAAGGATTTATAACAAAACGTAATCATCGTGTAATTACGTTATATGTCATTTTGTAACAAAATCTGAAGTTTGATGAAATTCTGTGCGTTGGTTGTTGAAATATAGCTATCCGAAAAATCGTGCAAAATGCAGCATAGCTGCACCACCTGTTGCAAGGTTAATACCAAAATGTATTCAGCGTCTAATTATGTTATATATTCTAGTGTAACAGAATCTAAAATTTGATGAAGTTCTCTGCATTGGTTCTTGAGATATAGCTATCGCAAAAATCGTGCAAAATGTAGCATAGAAGCGCCACCTATAGGGCAGTTCACACCAAAACCTTATCAGCAGTTATGTATCTCAAGGTATCGCGGAATCTGAAGTTTGGTGAAATTCTGTGCATTAGTTGTTGAGATCTAGCTATCATGAAAACCATGGAAAACGTGGCATAGCAGCGCCACCTGCTGGCCAATTTACACCAAAACTTAATCAGCGTCTATGTATATCAAGGGGTCAGAGAATCTAAAGTTTGGTGAAATTCTGTACATTAGTTCTTGAGATATAGCAATCTTGAAAATCATGAAAAACGTAGTATAGCAGCGCCACCTGCAGGCCAATTTTCACCAAAAACCAATAGGCACTAATTCATATCAAGGTCTAACTGAATATAAAATTTTATTAAATTTTGAGCATTAGTTCTTGAGATAGAGCGCCCACAAATTTTTTGTCACACACAGACAGACATATAGACAGACAGACAGACTCACAGACAGACATTTTCTAAAAATAGTCAAAACGTGTTCAGGACCTTCTAAAACGTATAAATCCGTCGAAAACCAGAAGTCGAAAATTTTCATGAATCCAATACTTTCTTCTTGTAAAGATAGAAGAAAGTAAAAATATTAATTTGATAATTATAGAAAAAATGATAGATTGATTGAGATAAGTATTTCTTTGCAAATTTTTACTTTGCTTACCTACGTACATTACAAGATGTCTAAAAAAGAAGGCTCAAAATTGGACATAACAGTTTTAACTTATCACGTTACGAGGAAACATTAATAAAAAATTTCTTAAAAAAGCTATAGGATACTATGTTGTTGTAATCAGGGCCTGGCTAAGTCACGGGCATGCAGGACAACTGCATCGGACGTGGGGCCCCCTCAATCGGGGGCCCTCAAGGGCAAATATATTTTTTTTGTTAAGGCTAATAAAAAATGACAAAAATTCCTTCTTTCTTGCTTTATTTATTTTTAACTTTATTGGGGCTCTTTTCTCATCTCTCCTCTGTTTTGGAACCCCATGCCCCTTCCCCCCCTCCCCTGGATCTAACAATTACATCACAGTTGTATTTACATTTTAATGGCTCATATTTAGCCTCATATTTCTATAACAGAAGAAAAAAATGTATTCGATAATTTCTTAAAGTTATCTTTTTTGTGCTATTCTGCATACAGATTCAGCCAGGTGGGGAGGCCTACCAAATGGTTTTAGCCATTACTAGCCCCACCCAATATTCTGCATACAAATGCGAATAGACAAGTAGTATTAAGGTTATAGTTTTAGACACTTTAGCATAATTCAAGAAAAAAAAATCCAAAAGTTAGAAAGGGGCCCCCCTACAATCTAAGTCGGGCCCTGGTTGTAATAAAATTTTAATAATTTGTTTTCTAATGATATGGTTTGTTTTCTGCGTATGTGGAGGGAACACTGGAAGCAGAGAGGAAAAGGAGAACAACATTCCCTTCCTAAATGTTTGAAAACGTATGAATTTCGGTCAGTTTTGGCACATTTTAAGCATTTGGCACCCTTTAAGGAAAATCCTCATTATTGGGGGGGGGGGACTTTAAAAAGGTGCACCTGAGGAAATTTCCTGGCGGGCCCCTGAATAAGAAAAGGAGAATTTAAAAAAATAAAAACATTAAAAGAAGTGTTTTCTTACATTTTCAAAACAAATAAACTTCGGTAAAAAGTTCGATAGAATCGATTAGGGGGCCCCCCTGACTTCGTCAGCCCCCCCCAAATGGGGGGTATGGGGGGCGGTCGCTACGGCCCTGGCTCTTGATCATATCCATACATTATATGTAGGTAGAATGCTAAGGACAAAGAATTTATTTTAAATGACAACAAACCATTTCTTTGTAATTCTGAAATGATCTCATCAACACAATAAAGCTGCCGCCTCTATTTCACCATTGAAACCGATCACTTACTGCTTGCGTACAACAAAGAAAGTAGAGCGTACTCAAATTAATTTTTTAAAAGTCTACGTTATAGATATACAATTAACATTGAAAATATATGTATATAAATAAAAGTTGTTCTTGAATGGTTACCTTACAAGTCTGAACAATAAAGCAGTTGAAAACAAAAGCAGGAATTTCAAAACATAAAAGGATCGAAAATCGCAGACTTTTTCTGTTTTGTGACAAAATGAGCGTGCGCCGCACAGAGCTCCAATCCTGTAAAGTTTGTTTTGCAGCACTGCTTAAAGCGCAGCCATAAAGATCTTTACAGATGGCAGGAGAAAAACATGATCGAACGAGTGCGTTTGGGAAGATAACTTTACAGGTGGTCTGAGAAAAAAGATCGATTATTTTCAATAAAAATAGTCGCTGGAATACGAAAAAAGTCGCCTCTTTTCTTGAAATAGTCGCTTTTTAATGGTTTTTGGCCTAAAATAGTCGCCTGCTGCTGAAAATAGTCGCTTTTAGTTGCCTGTGGCAGTCCTGCCTAGCGTATACCCTCTGCCTTGAGCATACACCTTTTTTTTTTTTTTTTACGACTACACCCCTGCTTTTCAGTACAATGGAATTCAACATTTGACTATTTTTTGCTCCTGCAACTCTCTGATGATAGTGTCACCAACATAAAATGTAGCTTATGTTTGTTAAGTTTTAGCAGGTTCTATCACCATCAATTTACTTTTGAAATATGCTTGATACTTGCTGAAACTGCATATAGATCATCATTCAGAATATTTTTATGTTGCTTTTCATGCATTTTCACCCTCTTTTAAATTTAGAATTTTTGAGAAAATGTTGTTAGAGATCATTTAATATCTTATAAGTAATTACCATGCTAAATTTCATGTCTGTAGGTCTTTCAGTAACACAAAAATTGCATTTTTAAAGTTTTTTGCTCCTGTATCCGCTTTGGGATAGTGACACCAGCCTATGTTGGAGCAAGAGCTGTACTGTTGCCATCATTTTGACATTATGATTTTTTAAATCAGTTCATTACTTCCTGAGATTTTTTTTTCTTTTATTCGAAACCATATTAATTTTTTAATGAATCTTTGTTTGAATATTGAAAGTCTAAGAATCTAAGTAATCATAAATGTTGAAAATCAGGGTTGGCATGATTTAAATCAACTGATTTTTAAAAAAAAATCATTTGATTTAAATCATTTTTTTTCTTTTAATGTTGGAAATTAGTCAGCAGAGAAATAAGAAGTAGATGTAAATAAGTAGCAGGGGTTTTTCTGGTATTTCCAGGATTGTTATCAGAAAGAATGTGGCATATGCAGGTTAAGTCCAGATGCCCCCCTCCTAATGCTTAAATTCTTTGTTCTTTTGTAATAAACTTTAGACGATGAGGCGAAACACTTTATAAATCATATTTCATTTGCCAACCTTGGCAACTAAATGATTTGAATCTTTTTTGTTCCACAAGTACTCATCTCCCTAAAGCTTGGTACAATGGTGAAGGGAAGGCGGTGTTGCATTACTTATTACAGTAGATGCAAGATGGAATTCTTATATTGACCGCTTCCAATGCAATCATATATAAAAAAAATTGGTCAAAAATAGTAAAAGTATGTGAAGAGCACCGAGAAAATATAAGTTCTGACAACAAAAAACAGTAATGGACTTAAAAGAAATCCAGAGCATTCGATTGAAGTTTTGAAACCCATTGCATGTGCCTGAAAATACAATCCAAAAAAAGAATTGCTCCCTTGCCAAATGCACATATCAATGGAAAATTTTGGGTAAAAAGTTAGAAAATGTATTAGATAAAGATAGAATTACAAGTTTTAAAGCAATATATGAACAAGCTATTATTGGCTGTTGTTTTGCTGGAGTTTTATTAAGTCCCTCTGTTTTAAATCGAAATGAAATTTCACTTAATGTAGAGGAAAATAATGAAGGCTTAGCATTCATTAACCCTTTGAGGGGCAAGCAATTGCGTTTGAGTAATTCTGAACTCCCACCGGAAATTTGTAATAAAGTTATATCAAAAAGAGGAAAAGCAATTTTACGACTGTTTTCCACCAAAGTTAGAAAAGTGAAATTTACTAACATTTTTCTGGTGTAAATCTTCATCAATCGTAGGTGGTATATAATATATACCACCGCCCCTCAAGGGGTTAAAGAAAATTGTCCAAATCTTCTCACTCCTTTTTTCAAGCATATTTTCAAGCAAAAAATGGCCCATTCTAAAAATTGTCATTGCTTGAGAAAAGTTTCAGATATTATGACAGATTATCTTTGATGGAAGTCCTTTTATGTAATGGGAGGTAAAGAGAGAATTAGCAAAATTGAATTTATATATATAAAAAACAAGAACGTGGCTTCATCTGCTGGAGTAGTAAGACAATTTTCTTCTTTTGGACTAGTTCATTCAGACCTTCATAATAAATTAGGAGTGGACAAAGCTTCTAAATTAGTGTTTTTGTTCAAACAATTAAACCCCTGATTTATTTTTATTATCTTGAAAAATAGTGAATTAATTGTGATTTTTATCCCTTAGTAAATAGCATGCATTAAATGAATATTTGTTTTTAAAATTTTACCATTTTCTATTCATTTACAACATATTTAAGTTTATATCTTATTTAGTATGCACAATTCAATTACAAAATAATAGAATGGCTTTAGATTAAAGCCTAGATGTTTAATATTTAGCACCAATCAGTAACTAGAATATAGTATTTTCTTAGCTATATAATTATTTCTTATATTATTTATATAAATAATAAATATTATTTATCCTGTTTTAGTTATTTATTATAAAAAATTGCTCCATGTACTGTAAAAACCAGGGTTGGCATTTTTGCTGGCAAAAAGGTATTTTTGCCAGGACAGTGGCAAAAACTGGAAAAAACCAGGGGAAAAATGGAAAAAAACGGCAAAAATGGAAAAAACCTATTTGTCTTTAATGTGTGATAAAATCTGCATGCTAATAAAAATAGTAATGGTATAAACAATTAAATTTAACAGTGTACTATTTAATATTTTAATTTGCTAATTAATATTAAATATTTTAAATCTTTAAAAAATAGGTGAGAATTAGTCTTACTTAGGAATTAAAGAACAAAATAAAAAATTACATACCTAACTTTTTTTTTATCTTAAGTCAGGCATATGTTTAGGAAAATTTTACGTCCTTTAAATGACCCTTCATAAAATAATTTATCTTAAAACAGGACCCTTCACAATTTTTTTTAACCTCAAACAGGACCCTTCATAAAATTATTTGTCTCTCAAATAGACATTTCATCTTCAAATTGAACTTTTCACAAATTTAATCATTTAAAAATAAAATCCGGCCTGTTAAACAATTGAACTCACCAAAAAAATATATTATTTAACTTCTCTATATGTGAAGGGTAGAACCTGAAAACACTGATAATTTAAAATTCACAAAACTATGTCTAAAATTTTCACAAAGACAAGAAAAACTTCCCAATTTAACAAAAGCAGGACCCTGTGAAAAAAGTCTAGACAGACCACTGTAAGTAAAGTATTTTATCAGTCATTAATGTACATATATATATATTTAATTATCAAAAGATTTTATATAATTTTGTTATTTTTGTTTTATGTCATGAGACTTAAGAAATGTAAATATCTAAGTCTTTGGTACTATTTTATAACTATATATCTGATGAAACTAGTTTGTTAAAGATAAAATAAGTAAATTAAATTGAAAATTATATATTGAAAAAACTTATGTCTTATTAGGAAACTAGATTTCTTTTCTGTCCCTTTTACACTCCAAGAAAGGAACAAAATGTTAAATTATTTAGATATTTTCAGTAAGTAGCCTGTTGTCACTTTATCTTTCTGTACTACATTCCCGCTCCCCCCACCATAGCAGAAGCAGAAGCCTGTCATGTATGGCTAAATCTTTTGAAAAATGAAGAGTTAAAACCACATTTTTCAAAACAAAAAAAAGAGATTTGAACAAGCAATTTTGCCATGTCATCTGGTAGCGTATTTGTTACATCATAAGTACAGATGTGAACTTCATAAATTATGAACCAAAAGAAAGCTGTAAAGCATGGTTATCTAAAATCAATCTTGATTTTATATCTTATATTATTAACTTCGAGCTAAAAGAAAAACCCTTTCCTAGCTCATATTTTGCAGAAGTGATTAATAGTGTCAATGCCTGTAATTGGTGGAGAAGTATTGTATAAGCTTGTGCGATTTCAAAAAACTTCTGTTCTTTAGTAGCATACCTTCAACTATGTCCAGCAAGTAGTGCTGCTATTGAAAGATTGTTTTCAAATTTTTCATTTGTGCAAGTTAAGATTCAAAATAAGCTATCAACAGATGCTCTTTCAAAACTTGTTTACTCCTATGCCATGCTAAAACAGCAAAATTTAGGTTGTGAGGAAGATATTGCTGAAAAATTTGAAATTTAATAGTTTTCTGCTTTAAATATAATTTTATATTAAATTAATTTTAGGTTACTATAACTGTTTCTTCGAATTTCTAACATATATAAATTATAAACCTAAATGCTTTACTCAGTCTCAACAGTTCTATTATGTGAATTATTAATAATTGTATAAACATGAATAAATGAAGTTTCTATTTATTTATATAAAATTGGTATTTTTTTCATTTATAATCTTGTAAGTATTCTTTCATAAAGTGCATAATTATACTTATTTAACTTAAAAGTTAAAATAAATTTAGAATAATATTGATTTTTTAATTAAGTATGCAGTTTATTTTTTCTTTCGTGAAATATTTTTTCTCTTTCTGGGGAAAAAATTAAATGGACAGCCTATTTTTGCCAGGACGGTTTTTACCAGGTTTTTTCCATGGTTTTTTCCACCTTCGGCAAAAACTCGCCAACTCTGGTAAAAACATAAAAACACAATAATTAAAAATATAATTCTAAAAAAAAATCAAAAAAATCTGATTTAAATCAAATAAATCCAATTTTTTTTGATTTAAAAAAAAAATCATGATTTTTTTCCAACCCTGTTGAAAATGTATATTTCCTGTAAAATATACTATAAAATCCTCCTGGTGACATATATGCAGTATTCTTTAAAAAAATCTTAATCATACAATAAAAATTAAAAAATTTTTAGAAATAATAGAAATACTGATGGGCCACAACAGGCCGGGCCTAAAAATGTAAAATATAAACGGGCTGGGTTGAAATAAATTTCCAATGGGCCGGGCCGGGCCCAGAAATTCTGGCCCGTACAGATCTCCATCTCAGGGCCCAGGGTCTAGTAAACTAGGATGGGCACTGTCGGTGCTGATCCCTCATAGAATGCAATGCCACAGAGTTTAGATTTTTAGGGCCTTTAATAACACATAAGTTACATTTTTATAACGTTTTTTGCTCCTGCATTCCTTATGGTGTAGTGACACTGTTATAAAATATAGCCTTAGAGATCATTTATATCTTATAAATTAGGGATGCACAACCTGTGACCCGCGGGCCAAAAGTGGCCCGCCATAGTTAACATGTGGCCCGCGAGTTTCGTCAATTTACTATTCAAAAAAAAAAATGCAATTTTCATGCATATGTCGCAGCAAAAAATTGTAAACTTTGTCCATTTACCGCAGGAAAATATAAAATTTTGTCATCCACTTAAGAATCGCAACTTTTGTTGATCGGGCACGGAAAAGATGCGAGTTTTGTCAATCAGGCACGGAAAAATCGCGAATTTTGTCAGTTGGACATGAAAAATTGTACATTTTGTTGATCGGTCAAGAAAAAATTGTCAATTTTTGTTGATGATGCTTGGAAAAATTCAAAAGTAAATTCATCAGCTGCAGAAAACTCACATGCAGGGGTGATTCTCGTCCGAAAATTCTGAAATTTCCGAAAATTTAAGGCATCCTCTTCTGAAAATTTGAAATTGGGTTATCAGTTCCGCATAGTTGCCATTTTGTACGGTTTTGCACGCGGAAAAAACAATTACGTAGAAATGCAAATCTCGTAAAAAGATCGCCGAAATAGCATACATTTTGTAAATATTTCGTGGAAAAACGACGATTTCGTCAATATTTTTGTAAACTAACTTTGTCAAAAGATCGATAAAAAACGCTAATTTCCTGTGCGGATCGCGGAAAAAACGGCAATTTCACTAAATATCGCTGATAAAATGCTGATTTCTTCTGAAGACCGCGGGAAAACGCCGATTTTGTTTAAAGATTGCGGACATAACGCTGATTTCGTTAAAAGATCGCGGGAAACAACGCCGTTTTCGATAAAAGATAGCTTAAAAATATTTTGTCAAAAGAATATTTAAAAAAAATACGCCGATTTCGTCAAAAGATCTCGGAAATAAAACGCCGTTTTCGAGAAAAAATCGCGTAAAAATGCAAATTTTGTCTAAAGATCGTCGAAAAAATGATGATTTCACTTAAAAAACATGGAAAAACGCCGATTTCGTCAAAAGATCGCGGAAAAACCGCCGATTTTGGCAAAAGATCGCAATAAATCGCCGATTTTGCTGAAATATTGCTGATTTCGTCTGAAGATAGCGGAAAAACGCCGATTTTGTCCGAAGATCGCTAGAGGGGGGCCTCCAGCGCCCCCCCCCCCGCCGATTTCCGAAAATGCGATACAAATTTCCGAAAAAAAATTTTCATCCAGAATCACCCCTGCCCACATGTTTACTCGATTTATCAAGTGAAAAAAATGCAAATTTCGTTGATCAGAAACGAAAAAATCGTAGAATTTTGTCGATGAGAGATGAAAAAATCACGAATTCCGTTGATAACGTACAGAAAAAACGTGAATTTTGTAAATTTATCAAAAGAAAAAAGAAATTGTGAATTTCATTTTGCCGCGTAAAAAATGCAGGTTTTGTGTGAGTTAATTAAAATCGCGAATTCCGTTGATCTGGCGCAGAAAATGCATATTTCGTTACTTAAGGGCGGTAAAAGCGCATTTCGTCGATTGGACACGGAAAAATTGCAAGTTATATTGATCGGGTTTCTTAAAATCGCAAATTTCGTTGGTCGGGCACGGGATCATCCCAAATTTCATTGATCAAGTGTGGAAAAATAGTGGATTTTGTTGATCAATCTTAAATAAAATCGCCTATTTTGTCGATCGGATGTAGATAAATAGCAAAATTTGTCTATCATGCGACAAAAAATTGCAAATTTCATCGATTTCATTTGTCAATATCACGAATTTCATAGATCGGCTTCGTATAAACCAGGAATTTCGTTGATAGGCTTCGTAAAAATTGCGAATTTCGTCTAACAGGCGCAGACAAATTGGGAATTTCGTCGATCAGGCGTCGAGAAATTGCGAAATTTGTTAATCATGAGAAGAAAAACTGCCAGTTTCGTCGATCAGCTTCGTAAAAATTGCGAATTTTGCTGATCAGGCACGGAAAGATCATGAATTCAGCTTCATAAAAATCATGAATTTTTTTATCAGGCTTGGCAAAGTCGTAAATTTTGTTGATCAAGCAAAGAGAAATCGTAAATTTATTTGATCAGTTTTGTGAAAACCGTGAATTATGTCAATCAGCTTCGAGAAAATCGTGAATTTCGTCGATCGGCTTCTTAAAAATCACGAATTTCTTCTATCAACTTCTTAAAAATTGCGAATTTTGTCAATCAGTTTCTTAAAAATTGTGAATTTTGATGATCAGGGGTGGCGAAATCGGGAATTTTCTCGATTGGCTTCGTTGAAATTGCAAATTTCGTCAATTAAATGCGGAACAATCGCAAATTTCGTCAATCAGCTCCGTAAAAATTACGAATGCCTTCGATCGTCGTTTGTTGGAATTTAACTTTGTTGATCAAGCGCTGCAAAATCGAGAATTTCATCGATCAGACGCTGAAAAATCGCAAATTTTGTCGATCAGGAGCAGAAAATCACTAATTTTATCGATCACGCGAAGAAAATTGCAAATTCCATCTATCAGCTTTATAAAACAAACGAATTTTGTTGATCGGCTTTGTAACAATCGTGAATTTTATTGAACAGGCATGGAAAAATCATGAATTTTAAAGATTGTTTTTTTTTTTTTTTTTTTAAGAATCGCAAATTTTCTTGATAAGGCGCATAAAGATCGCCAGTTTTCTCGATAAGCTTTATAAAAATTGCAAATTTTTTCGATCGGTTTCATAAAAAGCGCAAATTTGGTCGATCAGGCATGGAAAAATTGTAAATTTCGGTGAGCGTTCACAGAAAAATCAGAAATTTCGTTGATCAGGTGTGGAAAATCTTGTTAATTGGCTCATTCTCTCTTCTTCGTTCATAAAGTTTTTTTCGCACCATTCACTTATGTTTGTTTTTTAGCCCTTTTAAAAGAACAAAATTCACTCTCCTGAATAAAGTCAAAGAATGTGATTACATCTTGAAAATGATCCTTGTTACATCTGTTATACATACAAACGGAAAATTTGCTGACACATCTTTACCAATTGAATTGCATATTTTAACTGGATAAATGACCTAAAGGGGTATCCCTCACTCCCCCTAAAACCACATTTTTTATCAGATTGTAGACCACAGATCACCTCCTTGAAATCGAATTTTCTTTGTTTTATTGATGTGGCCCTCGACCACCCAGACATATTTGTAAGTGGCCCTTCTCTTGAAAAGGTTGTGCACCCCTATTATAAATAATTAATATGCAAAATTTTATGTTTTTAGGTCCTTTAGTAACACAAAAGTCACATTTTTATAATTTTTTTTTCTCCTGCACCACCTTTGGCATAGTGATACCAATATAAGATATAGCCTATGTAGGAGCAAGGACTATCTCCATCATTTTGACATCATTATATTCCAATTGGTTCATTACTTCCTGAGATTGTTTAAAAATACCCACTTTGAATATTTTAATAATGCTTTTTGTGCACTTTCACCCCCTTTTAAACTTTGTATTATTTCAGCAAATGTTCCTGGTGATCACTTATATAATGTAATTAAAATGCCAAATTTCATGGTTCTAGGTCCTTCAGTAACACAAAATTTGCATTTTTAGAATATTTTTTGCTCTTGTACCATCTTTAGATTAGTAGCATTGACATAAGATATAGCCTTTGTTTGAATTGAGGCGAACACCATCATTTTGGCAGCCTTACTTTTAAAATCTGTTCAGTAGTTCCAGATTAACCCCTACAAATAAACAAACTTTGCTTCTTTATAATATAGATATAGATGAACGATATATGCATTTGACATAACAGTTGAATTACTCGGTGGTACTTTTAAGTACCGACAGTACACTGTTTTGTGGAAAAAGACTTCTTGTTTATTTTTTATCTATATAGTTAACCATAATCATCTATACTAGATGGAACCTGTCAAAACTTGACGGCACCGAAGAAAGAAAAAGGTATTTCCCAGCTATTAAAGGATTTTTTAATGACTAATTTTCAGCAAAAATTTCAATAAATAAAAGAAAAACCTGCATTTTACATCCAGGCAAATGACCCGCAATTGGCCAAGTTGCATTCAAACATGCTGTCATAGAATTAGAATCTCTCTCATTTGATAATTTTCCATTTACAAATACAACACCAATAAATTATACATGACATGAATAAATCATAAATTACTGTCATTACTCATTTCATACAAAATATATATACTTCGCAGCAAAAAAGACAATTTATAGTTTGCCATTTAGCAACAACTATAACAATGATCCTCTCAGTGTTAATTTGTTGTTACATTACCCACCCCATTCAACAAATAAACATTTGCATTTTCAACTACTTTTCTATTACCTTTTCATAAATCAAAAATACATGTAAATTTCAGATATTAAAAAAATTAATGATAATATTTATTCTGGCTAGGTGAAACCCATCAAAACTTGACGGCAACAATATGAAAGAACCAAAGAAAAAAAAAGTACAAAAAAACACAAAAAAATGCTAGAAATCATTTGCTATGTAGCAAAGTTTGTCTAAGTACCATAAAAAGAATGCAAATTTTGGCGAATAATCACAAAAAATAGCAAATTTTGTCAAAATACCCCCCCCCCCAACAAAAAAAACATCACCCGGAAATTTTATAAATAGATGTGGAAAAAAAACAGCAAATTTCGTCAACAGATTGCATAAAACAACAAATTTCTTCAAAAGATCTCTAAAAAATTTGTCAAAAAACTGCAAAAAAAAAAAAAAAAATTGTCCAGGTATCCCAAATAAAACAAATTTCGCAAAAGTATTGCAAAAAATCAAAGTTTTGCCGAAATGTCTAAAAAATGGCAATTTTCATGAAAAAATTTCGAAAAAAAAGTCACATTTTGACAAAAAAATCCCTAAAAAATGGCAAATTTGTAAACATATTATGAAAAAAAATTCAAAATATTGTGAGAAAACAACAAATTTCGACAAATGATTGTGAGTAAGCAACAAATTTCGACAAATCATTGTGAGTAAACAACAAATTTCGTCAAAGGATTGAAAAAAGCAAATTTCATGAAATAATCACAAAAAAGATAAATTTCGCAAAAAAAAAAACAAATTTTGCAAAAAGATCTTCAATAAGCGGCAAATTACATCGAAAAATTGTGACAAAACGACAAATTTCATCAAAAGAAATCGAGAAAAATGATAAACTTTACCGAAAGACCTCAAGATGACGAATTTTGTCCAGTTATCAAAAAAGACGTGAACTTCACCCAAAGATCTCAAAAAGCCAGGGTTGGTAAAAAACTGGGTTTTTTAAAAGAAAAACCCCAAAAACCATGGTTTTTTTGGTTTAAACTGGGTTTTTTTTTAATATGTTTTCCTGGTACATATACATGCATATTTATCAACAAAAATAAACATTTTTGAATAGATAAGTAATAATGTCATTTAAAAGTAATTCAAATCAATATAATTTTTTAATAAACAGTCAATTATGTAGAAAATTGAAATCATTTAAAATTTAAACATTTTTAGAAAAATCTGTCTTATATTTCAGAAATAAAATGTTCTACATAATGAATCATTGATACCTTGAAAATCTTAATGAACAATCTTTTGATTACTAGCACTATAAATAAATATATGATATAGATTTATATATAAAACTTCATGTATATTATTTTCAAATGGTTATTCAAAACAATTAATTTGAAATATTTTTTATATGTGATGTCTGATTTTTTTTTGTTAAAAGACTACATGAATTATCTTTTATTGAAAAATAAAGCTTTTTATAAAGAATCTTTGGAATGATTTGAATTTAGCAATATAATCTTTACACACTTCAAGTATTGTGTATTGTTATTTGACACTTCTCTAAAAGTACCAGGTTAAAAAAAAAAATAAAAAAAAAAGACAGCAAAATAAACAAAAATACCTATTTAACAGCTTTTTAGATTATTGAAAAACATTGATCTTATGATATAAAGTAGTTTTATAAATACTGTCATTCATTAAAGCATTTAAACAGCCATCGGACTACATGCTTTATTATAACACTTAGTATATTTAAATGTCAAAACAAAATAATTACATCTTATTAGGCATTTTTATGAGACTTTTTTTTTTCTATTACGTCTCAAGAAAACCTTGTCTTGCGCCCCCCACCCCCTTCTGCCAATTTTCTGGGTTGATCTAAATAATGGGTTTGGTTATGCAATACAAGATTTAAATATATCTTTTGCATATTTTAGTTAAATGTAAACAGGTGCTTTTCTAGTGCCTAATTTTTCAATGTCTTCTTTTTCAACTTCATATTTTGAGTTTCTTTTTTATTCCTAAAAGATAATCCCTCCAATCAAGAAAATTTTCGAGCTTGACGGAAATTTTAAAGATCATTTTATAACATTATCTGTACATCTGCATTTCTCAAAGGAAAACATTTTTTATATCTAAATATTGCATATTTTTCATCTATTTTATCTTTGCTAAATTTACATAATTTAAGTGTTTTCTTTAGAGCTTCAGATATGTTCATCAATGCATGAAATTTGCATTCTACATGCATACTAACATGACCTTGACTAGACTCACTATTTTCTTATGGTGACTATTGAGATAAGACTTAAAAATAGAAATTACTTTCATCCAATAATTTGAAACACTTAAATTACAAAAATGAGAAAATATTATATTAGATTTGTTCTAAAAAACCAGCTGGTTTGAACTGTGCCAACCTAGCTGGTAACAGAATAAAATCATAATGCAAAAAACCCAATCCCAATGTAGGAATACAAGAAAAACAAAGGCTTATTAAAATCAATAACTACAGAGCAAAAAAAAAGCTAATTGCCAATTATTCAATAGCATATAATATTCCAAAAGAAATAATGGAGAAAACCACTTAACAATGTCATATTTGAGGCTTTCTGGAATGATGAAATTCTTAGTAAATCTTAACTAATCAAACAATTTAAATAGTATAAGTGCATTTTTAACTCGAGTCTGGCTTTCTGGCTGTATATATATGTTTTACATTTAATGGCTATATATATATAGAGAGAGAGAGAGAGAGAAAGAGAGATTCCTTTAAAAAAAGAAAACTTATTATTTTTTCCCAACCAGCTAATTTTAGAAAAATTAGTTACTCTGCCATGTAGATTTATAGCTTACAAGAAAAGTTGAGTTGATTAAAAATGTTCGTCATTTTAGAAATTTATTAATTCATATTTTTCTACAGCTTTGCTTATAGCTTCTTCACAATTTGTATTTTGCATTTTTCATTAATGTGTAAAATAAAAAATTTGGATTAAAGAATAAAAAAAAAACAGGTGAAAAAAAACCAGCATGGTTTTTTTTAAAAAACCACTTGGTTTAAACCATGGTTTTAACCACGGTTTAAACCAACTTGGTTTAAACCAAACAACCCTGCAAAAAGCACATAAAATTTATCCAGGCAATCGCAAAAAAAGGTAAATTTAGCTAAAAATAGTGAAAAAAACTGACAAAATATCTAAAAAAAATAAAAAACAACAATTTCACAAAAAAATATCACGAAAAAAGGATAAATTCGATAAAACGGCAAATTACATCGAAAGATAGCAAGAAAAAACGACAAATTTCACCGAAAATCCCTGAGAAAACAAATAATTTTGACCTGGTACCATAAAAAATGTGAATTTCGTCAAAAGATCGTGAAAATACTTTAAATTTGTCTAGGTACTTTAAAAAACACAAATATTGGTACCAGATTGTGAGAAAACAACACATTTTGTCAAAAGATGAAAAAAAGAGGCACATTTCATCAAAAGATCGCAAAACAGGTAATTTTTGCAAAGAAAAAAAAGCAAAAATATGACAAATTTCTGAAAAAAAAAAAAATTTCACAAAAAAAAATCACGAAAAAAGGATTAATTCGATAAAACGGCAAATTACATCGAAAGATAGCGGGGGAAAAAACGACAAATTTCACTAAAAATTCCCTGAGAAAACAAATAATTTTGTCCTGGTACCATAAAAGATGTGAATTTCGTCAAAAGATAGTGAAAATACTTTAAATTTGTCTAGGTACTTCAAAAAACGCAAATATTGGTAAACAGATTGTGAGAAAACAACACATTTTGTCAAAAGATGAAAAAAAGAGGCACATTTCATTAAAAGATCGCAAAACAGGTAATTTTTGCAAAGAAAAAAAAGCGAAAATATGACAAATTTCTAAAAATAACAAAAAAAAAAAAATTTCACAAAAAAAATCACGAAAAAAGGATAAATTCGATAAAACGGCAAATTACATCGATTACAATTATTTTTCATTGTTGATTATAATGATCTTCATATTTTTGAAAAAACATTGTTGAGAGACTGCATTTTTGCTATCACTGTTTAATGCAATGCTATGATAATTATATTTTTTTTCTTTACTTATCTTATAATGATCGAAATACATTGTTTTTTTCACTTTATGTAAGTTATTTTATTTCCATTAGTATTCTGCACAGCAAGCGATGAAATATGGTATATAAAGACTGCTTTATCATGATTGAAAGCTTTGCAAAAAGAGGGATCTCTTCTGATAATTTTATTTTTCTTTGTTGATTATAATGATCTTCATATTTTTGGAAAAACATTGTTGAGAGATCAAGATCAAGCGATTGAAAAAAAATAGCAAATTTCATCAAAATATTCCCTCCTCCTTCTCCCCAAAAAAACTCAGTAAATTTTGTCATGGGAATACTTTTTAAAAAAGGGAACTTCGAGTCAACACAAAGAAAGTGAAACATCAAATAAATATTAATGATTTACAAAGCTGTTTCTATTTATAACTGGGCATATTTTCATTTCATATGCAATTCTCCATTCTTCGGAGAAAACAATGTAATGTGAATACTTCCTAAACGTTATGAATTTGCTCAAAAATGAAATTATAAGGAGGAAAAAAATCCCCGTTTTTTGACATGAGTATAATAAGAAACTGAAGCAAAAAATAAATAGTGATTTGCGAATCCGTTTACATCCATGAAGTCAAAATATCCGTCAAAAATCGCACCTTCAAAACACAAAACAATGTGATTTCCAGCCTTTTTTTTATACATACTTAGTATAAATTTGAAAATTACAATATAGAAAATGATTTATCAGTCAAGAACGTAAATAAACACTTTAATCATTAACTATTGAATGTTTCAATTTCATATGAAACATCTCTACAATTAAGCCTAAGATTGCCGGCAATAACATTGCAAAGTTTGGAGGGAATAGCGTTTAACATGAAAAAAGAATACAGATGGAAATAAAATAACTTACGTAATGTGAAAAAACCAATGTATTTCGATCATTATAAGATGATTAAAGAAAAAATATATAATTATTATAGCATTGCATTAAACAGTGTAGCGAAATGCAGTCTTATTCTTATCCCATATTTACAAACGCGCTTTGCAAATGCTTTTACAGACAGTAACTACACTTTCTTCCGATTAACCAATTGGAGGAGACTCTCAGATATCGGCGCAAGTATCGATGCATAGAGACCAATTTAAAAGCATGCTGACTTTTTTCGGCTATTCTTTTAATATATAGATAGTTATCCATTTTTTTTATCTGCTTTATTATATAATTATTAGATTGTATTGCAGTAATGTTTTTTCTAGTATTTCTTTTCTGTTTCATTATTTTAAAAGAAATCTAAAAATTGGTTGTATCGGCTCTTTTTTGCTATGCTAGAAATTACATCTATAAATTCACATATTGCATAGATGGAGAAGCAAGAACATTTCCCTGAAATTTACGCATTGCATAACTAAAGGTTTGCTAATAAGATCGAAACAAAAAAAATGTTTTTTTAACTAATTTAAAAATTTTTAAGTTTAAATTAAAATTTAATAAAATTTGAAATTTTACTCATTTTTCCTGAGTAAAATGTCAGTTTAACATTTTTTTTTTCATTGTTAACTTGTGTCCTAGTACCACTTTAATTAATTAGCTCTAGCAAGTTAAATTTCTCACAGGTATGATTTTTTTTTTTTTTAATGTAAATCCTTTAATTTTCATCCTTGTAACTATAAAAAACAAAAAAATATATCAGTAGATAAAAGGTTAATATAATAATCTTGATTCTTACACTTAATTTGTAAGCTGTTATTTTTATACTAACATGTAACACACATGTAAAATATGACTCATGTTTTTGTTTCAAGTGTCAAATATATGACAGAATATGCAAGGGAAAACACTTAAACACAGAGTTTTAGGTTTTGAAAGGTTATTCAAATTTATTTTGCATCAAATTTCTAGAATGATCATGCAGTGATCATTAGATAAATAGAGGCATCATAAATTAATCAACTCTTACAGAAATTTACAGAAATCACCCACTCGTGGTCAGAATCAACTCTTACTATGTTTTTTTCATCAAAAGGCACAATGGCAGGAAACAGTTTTGAGCAAAATCTCTTTTAAAATGACCACTTTGGTGCAGCATGGCACAAGAAATTAATATCTGGCTTTGTATGATGCAGGTCTTTGAAGTCTATATTTTAATACAGAGATTAAAATACGTTGTAAAAAATGGCAAAATATTCAGTAGTAGTCCAGCTAAATAAACACCAAGTATTCAATTTTATTAGAAATATTAAAACTCTTTTCAAGTGAATTGAGTATTTTATTAAAAATTTAGATCAAATATTTACTATAGAGTCAACAATCTTAGAAACAAATATGAACAGTTTTATGTTTAACTGATTTTGTGAAATGATAATACATTGGAGGACCTTTTATCCAGAATCATCAGGACAGAGGGCTTTCCAGATTTTGTGTCCTTCCAAAATTCAGAACCCCCCCCCCCCCCCCTGAAATCCAGAATTAAAATAAATAAATAAATAAAAATAACAAAATTAAAACAATCTCATGTAGAACATGAATAAAACTTATATTTTGAATGTTTTTAAATTATATAAACAAAAATTACTGCATTATTCAATGATAACAATGAAAAAAAAATGAAATGGGTAACTAATAATCTATCTACAAGCTCTACTTTTATTTTCTTTACAGTAACATAATTTACATAATTTTTTTTTTTAATTTTAATAAATCTTATTCTTTAAAAATTTTGCTTGATGGCCATGCAGAAAAACATTTACCACAACGATTTTTGACCATTTTCAAGAATTCCACCACAATTAATTAGAAACTGTGAGCAGATAGACCATTTTGGAATGTTCGAGAAGAGAGGGAGGATACAAGAAAATAAACAGAACTCTCTTTATATAAGTGTATTAAATGGTGTAGCCGTAATATTTTTTTGAGAGAGGGGCAAAATATTTGACTTCTTTTTCAAATGAATCATTATATAATTTTATACTGAAATGTGACAAAAAGACAATTTTTCCTAATTTGGGGACTAATTGAGGGGGGGGGGGGAATCCATGTTCCATCCACCCACTAAAATAGTTAATTTTAGTGGTTGTACATTGAAACAATAGACTGGGGGAAAAAAAGAAATCTCTAAAATTTTTGAAAATTTTCAGAAACTAAAATATTTTAGTAAAAATTTGCCAATTTAGAAAATTTTTGAATATTTTTCCTTTCTGGATTTCGGGTCCTTCCACATTCTGGAATTCCAGATAATAGGTCCTCTACTGTATATGATATGCACATTTTTTAAATCGTATTGCAAATGATTGGGGAAGTTTCAAGAGATCTAAAATAATTAGTCATAAGAAATGAAGCAGAAATATTGGAATATTTACATATTGCACTCTCTTTTTTATATGCATGGTTACTTACCTTTTACACTTTTTCTATTTACATCAGCCCCACATTCAACTAAAAATTTAGAAATTTCAAAGTGTCCTTTATAACAAGCAATCATTAGACAAGTATGACCGTGTCTGTTAGCTATTTCAATATCAGCTCCATGCTGAATGAGATATTTAGCTATTTCAAAATGTCCATCAAAACAAGCAGCCCGTAAAGGAGTAGAATTTGTTTTTGTTGCACTATTAACTGAGGCTTTGTACTTCACTAGAACTTTCACTAAATTTAAATGTCCAGCAGCTGCTGCACACCATAAAGGGGGAGCTCCATCAATTGTTTCTCCATCAAAAGTAACAGAGCCAACCTGAAATGTTAAGAAGTTTATTTTAAATTTTATCAAAACACTTTGAATTTTTATGAAAATTTAATAGAATAAAAAGCAACAATATGAAAAATAAAGTACAATCAAAATATTTATAAACAAGAATAGATAGAATCAACTTTAAAACGGAGTGATTAATGCTAACACATTTCATACTAGCATCTCATATTTTGCTAAATTTTTTACAGATTATCTCAATGAACTTTTTAAATATTAAATGCAATTAACAAACATACTAAAATATGTACTAATAAATAATTTGCTAACACCCTCTGATTTTTTGGGGGGTACTAATGGAGTCGTATTTTAAATCATCAGCACCCTGATCTTTTAAAGCTATATTTTATGTATTTTCTACCCACAATTCTTAACACTCCGACTTTACCTCCTCTAAAGACCCTGATCATACTTTCTAAATAATCTACAAAATTTAGGGTACAACTGTTGAGCCACTGGAAAGAACAGCTACACATGTCTAAAATTGTATTTTCTCAAAGAAATACAGTACATTCCCCCTCAAATCCGCAAACCTAAAATCCACTTTTCTCTAAAATCCACACATACTTTATGGATGTAAACAATAAAACATTTAATTCAGATAAATGGACAAAATTTGACTTTTTTAGTTTTATATCAATTCCATATATTTTTTAATTTGTAATTTTTGTTAACATTACTGAATTCATGTTTTTTTCATGAAGGAAGCATAAATTTCTGAAAAAATTCAAGATATTGCTGATACTGGTAATCACAATTTTCTTACGAAATATATTTATGTATGAATCAAGCTTTTTTGGTTAAGTCTGGCTACATCTGAAATAAAATTTCCTTATTTTATAATTTTGATGTGAATTAGTAATGTGCCTTTTTGAAGCAAGTTTTGTTGAATAATTTAGAAAATACATTTCATCTTTATAATGAATATTTAACCAAATATTATTGATTATTAACTTGACCTTTACTTTTAATATTTTAATCATTTTTAAAATTATCTAAATTTTTATAATTTTAATTTATTACTTATTTTAATATTTTATTATACTGTAAGCATTCATTAAAGTTTCTATTGCATTATTAGTTACATGCAAATTACTCTTCAAAAAACTTAAAGCAATGACCAGAAATCTGCAAAATCCTAAAATCTGCACAACCTCTGGTCCCAAGCTGTGCAGATTTGAGGGCGTCTACTGTATATACTTTTCTTTTATAATCTAAACATAAAATGCCTACTATACTCACAATTGAAGAGTTTTTTTTTTTTTTTTTTTTTTTTTTTTGCCAAACATAGGTTTAGTTGATGCGTTTTTTCTGCTTTAATTATTTAACACTGTTTTTCTTTTAGGTCACATTTAGTTTTATTTTAAGTTAAATTACTTTTATATTTATAAGTTTTTAAAAAATTACTTTTAAATATTTATAAGGAGTAACAAAAATAACTTAGATGTGCCAGTCTCAAAACTCTTTTCTACCTCATAGCTCTTAATATTTCAAGTAAGTAGTTACAAACAGTAGAATACTTGCTCAAATCCCCACAGCTTGGGACAGCAATTGAGAATGTTGCAGATTTCTGATCAGGGTTTGCTTTTTCCCGTCCAAAACTTGTTTTTCCCATCCCAGTTGGAAAAACTGGTAAATACCGAGAAATATTGGGAAAAAATGGTAAATACCGGGAAAAACTTCAGAAAGGCAATATATGTAAAATGTCTAAAATTAAAGTAAAAAATATATAGCTATTACAAATTTCCCTGAGATTTAAA
Organism: Maratus speculifer; assembly: GCA_964019185.1. Taxonomy (NCBI): domain Eukaryota; kingdom Metazoa; phylum Arthropoda; class Arachnida; order Araneae; family Salticidae; genus Maratus; species Maratus speculifer. The sequence goes on along the minus strand of OZ025299.1, from coordinate 281,930,832 downwards.
ATTATTCTTTAGGAAAGGAATATATAAGTTAATCTGAATTATTCTATGAAACATAAAATTTGCTCACATAGGTTTTTAAATAATAATGAATTTCTTACATAAATATTTTAGAACACAAAAAGAAATCTTAAAATTTTGTAAAATATCAGTGTCATCAAGATAAGCAATAAATAATTTGTGTTACATTTAAATAAAATTACTTTTTAAATAGAAGAAGATTAAAATTGTGTTTAACAGATCTATCTTTACTAGATGAAAGTATTGGATTCATGAAATATTTAGATTTCTGGTTTTCGATACATTTATGTTTTAGAAGGTCCTGAATATGACTTGGTGGTCTTTAGAAAATGTCTGTATGTGTTAAAATTTTTGTGGGTACTCTATCTCAAGAACTAATGCACAATTTTTTTCAAAACTTTAGATTCAGTTAGATATAAACTGAAGCTGATTACTTTTTGGTATTGCTCAACAAATAAATGATGTTATGCTGTATTATTTATGATTCTTACAATAGCTCTATCTCAAGACCTAATATTTGGATTTTTATAAAACTTTAGATTCAGTTATATAATTTGGTGCTCATTACTTTAAGTGTAAATCGCTCAACAGTTGACGCTGCTATGCGGCATTATTCTTGATTATCGCAATAACTCTATCTTAAGAACTGAAACACGAATTCTTATCAAACTTCAGATTCAGTTAGTCTCTGATATAGATTTGCTTTGTTTCATTTTTGGTGTAAATTGTCCTACCAGTGGCCTGGTTATGCTACATTCTTCAGAATTCACAATAGATGTATCTCAAAAACTAATGCATGGACTTTTATCAAACTTCAGATTAAAATAGCTCCTGATAAAAATTGGTCCTGATTTGTTTCTGGTGTACATTACCCCCCCCCCCCCCAAAAAAAAAAGTGGTTCTCTTATGCAGAATTTAATATTTCTGCAATAGTTCTATCTCAGAAACTAATGCATGGATTTTCAAACTTCAGAGTCAGTGAAAAACTGATATATGTTGTTGCTTGCTAGAGTTTGGTGTAAATTATCTATCTGGTGCTACTGCTATGCTGCATTTTCAGGAAGTATTAACATGTTTGAGATAGTAGAAAGTTTTGAGACTGCCACATCCAATTATTTTTTTTTTTTTTTCAATTTTGGTTAAGTGTAATATTTACAGAAAATATGTTTTATAAACAGAAATTCATCATTTTGTTTAAATTGTTTGTTGTTATCAGATCTTTGTCTAGTTTATAACAGAATGCTTGAAGAATCCTTTAAAGCTATTTACTTAAGCTCTATTTTGACATTTTTAAAGATTGTGTTGAATTTATATTTGTTTTTAAAGATATGTTTTTCCCATGTGGGAAAAACATAGTATTTCCCAGGATGGTAAATACCGGTTTTTACCATGGTATTTACCGGGGGTGGGAAAAACCTTGCCAACCCTGTTTCTGATCATTCCTTTGTTTGCATTCTTGTTTGATTTCCCATGTTACTGTCTATAGCCAAATATGTATTTCAGGACTTTTGATCTGTCGGTTATACCTGTATTTGAATTGTAGATTAATATACATACTTATATAAGAAAAATTTAGTTTAGCAAGAAAATAGCGAACAGGATGAAATTTTTCTTTCTGCAATTTATACTAATAAAAGGAAACATACTTGAATACTTTTGTTCAGCCTTGTAGCTTACCTACTACCAGTATTTAGCTAAACTTTAATTCAAACTAAGCCACTCTCAAAACTACTGAAATCACAATCCATAGGAGACCATATATCCAATACTTGGAAGGCCCTGTATATCATTTTATCTATATTTTACAAATATTTCTTTGTAAATTGAATACAATTTGAATAAAAACGCATAACTTTTTTTAAATCCACCTTCAAGTAAGTTACGCTTATATTCAGTACCCTTTACAAGCTCTTTTGTTTGGCCTTGTATATCAAATATAGCATTTATACACACTATATAAAGATGCATAAATTTAGTAGATATTATTATTAAAAATGCATTCCTATTATCAGCCATTATCGATAATATAGAATACTTCGGATAAAATACACTATTTGAAATTTTTTGTGCATCCTTGTAAATCATATGCACTTCACATTATGTGTGAAATAACTCATATTAAGCCTCAGCGATATACAATCATTTTTATTTTACATGAAACAGTTTAATATCATTAAAATATGTCTCAAACAATTCCTCCCTTTGACAGTATGTAATGGAATTCTTTTATGTAGCCCTGTAAATGAATCAGGGTTGGTATAAAAACCGGTTTTTTTGAAAAAAACCAAAAAACCGGGTTTTTTTGGTTTAAACCAGGTTTTTTTGGTTTAAACCGGGTTTTTTTCCATTATTACTTAAATAGCATTTGTAAAGGAAAAAAATTTAGTTTTAGAAAGTAATGTGTTTTTTTGTAATTAGAAGTTAACCCTCTAAGCGTTTGGCCCGTAATATTCCGTACACTAAGCTCCAGGTTTCACTGCAATATAAGCAATGTTTAAGATATTATAGATCTATAAATTTAATGAATTTTCAAAGTATTGAAGAATGATTAAGACTCTCAAGGGTTACATTTGTTTTCCTAAATAAGATTTTTTATGTAATATTGAAAGAATCATATTTTATTAGCAATTAAGACAAAATGCAGAGAAAACAACATTACAAATTTACCCATTTGCAAGACGCTTGGAGGGTTAAATAATGTTAAACATTCACATTATTTTTTGATATAATTAAATAATTAAAGCATATAAAAATTATATTACCTGTAATTTTAGCTTTCTTTAGGGAAATATTTATTGTTTGAAAAATGTAAGCTATTAATTTATTAGTATACTTATATAAGCCTTTAGATAATAATTAAAGAAATAATTACTATGCAGATTGATAATGCAGAACATAATGAGGGGTAAACAAACATACTTTACTAAATCATCAAAAAATAAGCTAAAATAGAAAACATTTTCCTGTGCTTAATTTAGAAATCATTTACTGTATCAATAATATGTATCATCAACAAATGATTATTTATCTTTGACTACACACATATTTATTTTTAAAAACATCAATATGCATTTTTTTTATTCCCCCCCCCCCCCAAAAAAAAAAAAACACTTGTATCCACATACTTTATTTATCAATGAGTGCAATATTTATACCAATTGAGACATAAGCTTAGAAACAATTTATTTATAAAAACAACTCCATGTATTTAATTTTAATCATAAGCTTTAAGTAAAAAGACAAGTTTTGAGGCCTTTTCTAATCCTAACTTATTTCGAGTGTTGAAAATATTCTTTCAACGCTCACTGATGAGGATTTTGCTGTTATAAAATTTTGCTGTTATGTTCAACTTCAATAAAGACGTTGCTATTAAATTTGTTGATTTGAATTTGCTGACTCTTCCACACTTTATATGGGATGACATCTTTTACTGTATTCTGCTAAAAAAAAGTTCTTCAAAAAGTGAAAAGTGGCATAAAATTTTACTATCAGTGCAAGCTAGAGTTATATAGATATTCTAGTTTTGCAAAATTTAATGCACCCTTTTTTTTCTTGCTCAAATAGTTCACTTTGACTGTACCACGGATGAAGCATATATACCAAACAGTGCATGGGTGTCAGAGCCATTTTATACCTGGACTCAAAATACTGCGGGACTTCTTATCTTTTTTCTCTTAATATTTTTTTTTAAGATTTTTCCAAATATAAACTACATAAGCAATGGAACAATTATTACTTAGATGTTATCCAGGGCAACTGCAATAGGCTTTAACAATTCAAACATATCTTCAACATTTCCTTTTAGACTAAATTAGACATAGATACAAGCTTTTGAATATTTTTATTATTAACATTCCTATTTTCACTACAAATTTTAAGTGGGGAAATTTTTAAGGTAAACATCTAAGGCATCTTGAAAAACAATTCCATCTAGTATTATAAGGAAGAGCTAATTTGACAGTATTTGTAATGCATGCAATCTTTACAATTGGCTCTTGAGCCTGTTCTTGGTGTATTCCTTATTTCCTCAAATGAAAACCAGATTATATCTTATTTATATAAGTAGCTTTCTAAAAATAAAATACAGTACAAACAGAATAAAATCATAATATAAAAACTCCAATGAAAAAAAAAAGTTTATTAAAAGTAATAGCTACAGAACAGCCATTCATTCATTAGCATACAGAACAAACAGTAACCAATGCGGAGAATGACTTATGTTATGTCATCATTAATGCTTTGATATATGATGCAATCTAAATGGTAAAACTGCATTTTGGCTATTTTAAAAAAATAAAAGGCTTAAGAATTTTTTTTATTATTATTACAGCTCATTTTAGAAAAATCCGTTTGCCATGTAGATTTATAGCTAGCAAGAAAAGTTGGGTGGATTAAAAATATTTGTCACTTTAAAAATTAATAAAAGTCTTTCTCTTTTTTTTTTTTTTTTTTTTTTTTTTTTTTTTTTTAAGGAGAAAAAAGCTACATGTACAGCTTTTTTATTTTATTTTATTTTATTTATTTATTTTTTAAGAAAAAGAAAAAAAACTGTACTTGTAGCTTTTGCATAACTTGGGTATTTAGCATATTTTAATAATGCGTAAAATAAATGAAAACATTAGCAAAAAAAAAGAAAAAAACAAATGAAAAAAAAACCAGCATGGTTTTTTTAAAAAAACCACTTGGTTTAAACCATGGTTTTAACCATGGCTTAAACCAGCATGGTTTAAACCAAACAACCCTGAAATGAATAACTATTATTTTCACCACATATTTTAGTACACTTCATAAATGCATATAAATTTTAATATGTTTGACAGGGTGTAATGTCTTTAAAATTCATTCAAAACGATTTTTTCTCATAGGCCATAATGTAACGGTAAACCTATGACTGTTTTGGTAAATAAACTAATAATGCTAGAAACTTCATTTGAAATAAGGTTCATGCTAAGATAAATGTCAATAACTTCCAAAAATTTCAGGTCTATCAGAGTGTATTCACGAGAGTTAGAGCATGGACAAATGGCCAAATGGACAGACATCGAAATCATAAATACTTTTCAACTTTGTTGGAAAGCATTAAAAAAGCTTGATTTATACATAAATATGCTTGTAAAGAGATTGTGATTATCAGTGATATCAGTAACAGGGTGGATGCTCCAGTTTTGGCCACATTGGAATGGTTTGTCTCCTATTTAGGCTCTAAATTGATTTTAACAAGTTATATGCATTCTTACTTCTTAATCAAACACTTTTTCATCATCTCCAATCCCATTTGTTTATTTTTTGATAAAATGAGACTTTCAAAAAAATAAATGTGTGAAACTATATTGTGTGCTCACATGTATTACCATAAAATACCGTTAATCCGCCCCCTCAAATGTGATGGAAAATCGAAAAATATTCAGAAGGTGCACTTACATTGGATTTTTCTGCAATTTTGTCACAAAATTTGCAGGGTTTTTAGCAAAATTTGATGAAATTTGGGAGATTTTCGTAAGGTTTGACAAAATTTGTGTTCCTTTGCAATATTTGACAAAATAGGAGTGTTTTTTTTTTTGTGATTCTTTAATGGAATTTGCATTTTTTGACAGTTTTCTTTTAACAAAATTCACATTTTTATTCAAGACTTTTTAATGGAATTTGCCTTTTCCGTGATCTTTTCATGAAATTCACATTTTTTCAAGATCTTTTGACGAAATTTGCGTTTTTCTGCAATTGTTAGACTGAATTTGTATTTTTACCATGATATGTTGATGACATTCACACTTTTACATGATACTTTGACTGTGTTTTCTTTTGAAAATCTGATATACTCATGTTCTTTTCCCTGCAAGCATTTCACAAAATGTGCGCCTTTTGGCAATCCTTTGAGAAATTCATGTTTTTTCAGCGATCTTTTGACATAATTCAAGTTTTTCAGCAATCCTTTGATAGCATTTTTTTTTCTGACATAATTTGTGTTTTTTCATGGAATCTTTTGATGAAATTTTCGTTTTTTGGCAATCCTTTGATGAAGTTGATGAATTTTCATGATCATTTGAAGAAATTAGTATTTTTTTTTCATGATTTTTTGACGAAATTGGTTTGTTTCAGCAATCGTTAGATAAAATTTACTTTTTTTGGAGCTCTTTGATGTATTTTCTATTTTTTAGTGATCTTTTGATATAATTTATATATTTTTTTCCGGTGATTTTTAAGGGAAAAAAAGGTGCGCTTTCTCAGGATTTTTTAAAAATTTCATTGTTTTTATAAAGTTAGAGGAGGGCGTTTGATCCGGAAGTGTGGTGAAAAGCTTACCCCATGCATTTTTAAATTTTTATTTCCTATATTAATTTTAATTTATTTTATTTGTAAAGCCAACTTGGGATCTGCTGCTCTTGCTCTCGTATTCTCGCTGTAGTGGCATTTGTTGTCTGTTTACATTCTTCATTGGCACATTTCATCGGCAGAGTTATTTCGTGATGCGTGCCATGAAGCGTATTCAGTACTTGTTACTTGCGATTGCATTTGTTCGTATTAAAGTTTATCTTAAGTTACAAGTATTATTTCAATTTAATTTTGTAGTAAAAGCATTTTTAAAGTAATTTTTATATTTTAAGTATTTTTTCTAAATTTATCTTAGTATCTAATAAATTTAAGTGAAGGAAAAAAAATGTTAAATGTAAAACATTAATTATCGTTTGACTTATGAAACTCAGAGTTTCCCCCAGGTTTAAAAAAGGGCAGGGCGCTACTGTTCTTAAAAGGGCACTTTTTACATTTTTGAGGACACTTTTTCATTTTTAAAGGCACTTTTTACATTTTTAAGGGCACTTTTATAGAGTTAAATCTAGAATCTAGCGGTTCAAAAAGTCGTGAAAAAACAGAAATTTCATCAAAAAATTGAAAAAAAGGTAAATTTCGTTAAAAGATCGCGAAAAAACGATAACTATTGTTAAAAGATCACGAAAAAAACTGCCGATTTTGTTAAAAGATTGCAAAAAACAACAGATTTTGTTAAAAGATCACAAATAACAGCATATTTTGCTAAAAAATCGCGAAAAAACGTCAAATTTCGTGAAAAAACGAAAAAAGGCAAAATTTTTTTTAAAGATCGCAAAAACAGCAGTTTTCGTTAAAAGATTACAAAAAACAGCATGTTTTGCTGAAAAAAATCACGAAAAAATGACAAATCTCGTGAAAATATCGCGAAAAAAACGGAACTTTTCACAGAATTTTCTGTTTTATTGTGATTTTTGGACGAAATTTGCCGTTTTTTTGCAAATCTTTTGGCAAAATCTGCCATTTTATCACTATTTTTTGACGAAAGTTGCCGTTTTTTGCGACTCATTTGATAAAACTTTCCGTTTTATCGCGATTTTTGGAAGAAATGTCGTATTTACACTATCTTTTGAGGAAATCTGCCGTTTTGTGAAATTTTGTGACAAAATTAGTCATTTTATTGCGAATCTTGCCGCTTTTTAACGATTTTTTGACGAAATTACCTGTCCCACGGGACGCGTATGAGGCTATTTTGAGCGTTCCATCACCGATTTTTAGCACGCGCAATAGCGCGTTTGGATCATCTCTGGAGGGCTGCATTTTTTCAAATGTGGGCAAGAAGGGCACTATTTTTTTTTAATGAATGACAAGGGGGGGGCTAGTTTTTAGATGAGGGGCAAGAGGGGCGCTATTTTTTAAACTAAAGGGCAGGAGGGGCGGGGCGCCCCCCTGAAACTCTCTGGGGGAAACTGTGAAACTTGCATAGTCATTTGTGATTGGCTGATAGGTTCTTGTTCCAATTTAAAGAGACAGTTTTCATGTTTTTGGTGTGCGAGCAGGTGTAGCAATGTGTTGAAGGTATTTTTTCGATAGTCAAAAAATTGATGTTCTATTTAAAGTTTCTTTTTTTGATAAATCAATACATTTGACGAAATTTATCATTGTTTGGTGTTAAAGATGAATTACGCAAATTTTCGTATAGTTGTGTTTTGAAAAATTCCATGAAAAATTATTCATTTTACAAGGCAGTAGTTTCCAGAGTGGCCACATATTTGAAAAGTTCTACTTATTTGTCAATAACGAACAAAGTGTTATTTTGAGATGTATTATTTCGTGATAATAAAACAAGTGACAGAATTTCTTGAATCTTCATTGACCTGTGAGTATATTTTTCTACACTTAGCTATTTTTCATTTTCCAAGAAGGAATGCATGATAGTAATGAATACTTAAAATTTCTTATTTTTTGAAAAATCTATTTTCCAAGTTTTTATATATCTTAATTCTGCTAAAAGATAGATTTTGGGATTTAACCCTTCTTTTTGAATATTAAAAGGATAGAAGGGCTCCATAAACCAGCGAACAGGAAGGGCAGATTAACGATAAGGTTTTTGCTTAGCTAACAAGTTTTCAAAATCTTTCAATATTAGGCACTTATCGAATTTTGTTTTGAAAGAAATTGCTATTAGGTTTTATGAGGTAAGCTTTCTCTCTATTGCAATTTCACATTTAAATTATTTTTTACAGCTTAAAGGGGGATTTCCAAAACTGATGCTTTAAATTTGCTATGTGTACCAGTTATGGCCATGGAGTGGCCAAAAATGGTACAACATTATATTCCACTTTTGGCCACAAGACTGTAAAAATTTTAGCATGGTATTTAGAAACATTTTATGACTTATAAATTTAAAAGTTAAATTAGAGCATGACTTAGTGGTTTCTTGTATTTTTTCAAAAGAAATTAAGAAGTTGCATAATTTTTACAAGATTTCAGCCACACAAATTTAGAAATAACATATAATGTGAAAATCTTTACACTACAAACACTATTCCTTTTATCAAATTTAAAAAAGACAATTCTGTACTCTTAAAAAATCGTCTAAATAGAATATTGTTTTAAGATAGGAAGTAAAATTAAGGCCTTTCAAAATGTATTGTCAGCACTACAAGATTGCTAAGTTTTGGAATACCTCATTCTACTCTGCATCACAAGTATACAAAATGGACATTGATTTTTCTAATGTTGAATCTCAAGTAGTAGGTCTGAGTAATAGGGTTGTGCTGTTTATAACAGCAAATTATCTACATGGAGGATATGGGTCTGAAAAGAAAAGGAATGATCTCTGTGATGGTCTTTTTAAGATGCTAACTTATATTTACACAAGGAAATCTAAAGTTTGAAAAAAACCTGAAAACTTAGAGTTATTAAGCCAACAGGCAGCTAAGTACTAGGAGTTAAAGTTAAAAATCAATTGAAAAAGTGGATTTTAGAGATTGTCAGAATACTATTTCCTATAAAAATAGAACAATTTTAAGATTCTAACCATATAATTGTTGAAATCAGCAAGATAGAAACTCCATTTCAAGACAGAAGACAAGGCATGAAATGGTATGATTCCACTATGAAATCACCCTTTAAAATAACTTGCAAAGACACAGAATACATATAAAACTGACACCACACAAGCTAACATAAATGAAAATAAAATCAAAAAATAATTTCAAGAAAGATAAATCTTCAGTGAAGATTCAAGTCTTAATTTTAAACAGTCCACACTTATAGGTCAAAATTAACATTTTTACCCAGTGGCCACTGGCCAGTACAGTTTTTTTTCACTGGCCAGTAAAAAATTCATAACATTTCATACAAAATTGTGTTTTTTTAACTATCAACATTGTAATTTATTAATATCTTTTACTTTCCATTCGGTTAAATAAAAACTGGCATTACATCTAATAGAAAAATATAACAAATTACTGCAGTCAAAATAAAAGACGAGATTTCTTGATCTTTTGACAGTTACTGCTTTATCACGATTTTTTTATGAAAATTGCCGCTTTATCGCAATTTTTGGACGAAATTTGTCGTTTTTTCGCGATATTTTAAGAAAATTGCCTTTTTATTGGGATTTTGTAATAAAATCAGCCATTTTTTCGCGAATCTTTTGACGAAATTTGACGGAAATTATTCATCATTTCGCGATTTTTTTTAACGAAATGTGCCTTTTTTGCGATTTTTTGACGAAATGTGCCAGTTTTTTGCGATCTTTTGACAAAAGTTAACCTTTTATCACGAGTTTTTGATAAAAATTGCCATTTTTCGCGAATAATTTGGACAAAATGTGCCGTTTTATCGCGATTTCTGGACGAAATTTGTCGTTTTTCGCAATTTTTTTGAGAAAAATCGGCTTTTTTTCGGGATTTTGTAACAAATTTAGCCTTTTTTCGCGAATTTCTTGACGGAATTTGCCGAAAATTATTAGTTATTTCGCGATTTTTTAATAAAATTTGCCTTTTTTGCAATTTTTTGACGAAAATTGCACATCCCGCCGGACGCGTAAGCTCCATTTTTTTGCGTCCCATCGCCGATGTTTTGTGTATTTTATGCGCTATAGAGCGTCCGCGGCATCCCTGAGCGTGTCTCATTGGCATTGATACATCGTTTAACCATCGCATTTGGTGAGTGGTGTTTTTTAAATTTGGCGAGTGACGACAATAAAGTTAATCGCCATCTTTTAAAAGTTACTCGACGATTGGTGAGTGCTAATTTTGTGCTATATCCACACTCCATGGATAACTATAAAACTAATTGATTAAACAAAATGTTAAAATAAGCTTTTTATGTCCCGGGCAATTCCACAGATATAGGGAACAGTTGGTTAGTTTTTTAGAATCAATATTTTTTATCAAATATCATTTTCAAGGTTACAAACCAAAAGACAAAATAATAATGAATTTAATAGAAACACAAAATTTGATCAATTACAAACAATTAATGATATGTAAATACCGTAGACTCCCTCAAATCCACACATAATTTACAGATGTAACCAATAAAACATTGAGTTCAAATGTAGGGGCAAAATTTGACTTTTTTATTTTTATATCAATTCCATATACATTTTAATTTGTAATTTTTGTTAATATTACTGAACTCATGTGTTTTTATGAAGGAAAAATAAATTTATTTTGGGAAAAATTAAGATATTGCTAATATTGGTAATAATCACAATCTTTTTACTAAATATATTCATGTACAGTAGACTTCCTTAAATCTGCGTCCCTAAAATCTGTGAACACCAGAAATCCTCACTTTTTTTTCAGATGTAAACAATGAAATTAAAGATGGTGCTGAAGTCAGTGGCTAACACAATTTCAATAATTCTATAACAATATCTATTTTTAAATCATTTTCAACTTCTTCCTTTTTTATTAATGTCTTTCAATTTAAATTCTGCAGTATTAAATAATATATTTCTTAGACATATAATGATCAATATTTAATTGAATTAATCATTATTGTATTGTAGTTGCAGCGTAATATAACTTTCAATGGTCATTTGGTAGTGCTTGTAATTTGCATGGCAGGATAATTTTTGCTATATTAAATTACTATTTTATTGTTCTATTACTATTTTTTATCCCTTCTTACAAAACGAATTTGGGATCCACATAAGTTTTACTTATTAGGATGATCAATATTTAATCGAAATAATCATTATCATATCGTAGTCCCAGCGTAATATAACCTTCAATGACCATTTAGTGTTTCTAATTCGAGGGGCAGGATAATTTTTGTCATATAAAATGAATATTTTACAATTAATCAAATTTTTTTTTGTTTATTAATAAAGGCAAAATTTTTTTATATAAAAAAAGATTGATTTTTCCTCATCATTATTTATATTTAGTATTGTATCTTAATTATCTATTTTATTTTAATATTTTTCTATAATTTTATTTTATTTAACTTTTTTTATAGTAATTACTTACATTTTAATTATTTACTAGCTGGTACCCGTGACGTCGTTCACGTAGCATTAAAAAAAAAAGACAAACGCTTTAATTAAACAAAACATTTCATTAACAATAATTTAAAATATATATAACACATATCTTATACCAGGCTATGCAGTAGTTTTTTTTATAGGGGACTTAAAGAACTCAGTCAAATAAATGGAAAATGTGTTAGATAATATGAACAATCGCGAAAATGAAATTGCAACCATTTATAATGTAGAACAAGTGTAACGCAGCCCAATTGCACAGAAATCATGTTGTAGTGCATTTCAGAAATCCATATCAAAGAAAGAAAAATCATGTGTTAAACCTAGGTAATAAAAAAATATCTAACATTTCCATAATACATAACTTCGTCGGCCCATTCTTTTCTGCAGCTGTGTATATGATCTATGTGTTTGTAAATATTCTAAATACAATGTTAAAATTTTACTTAGTTAGAAAAAGTATAACGAAGATTAAAATTCACCTTTAGCAATTTCTAATAATAGACAGAAACGTACTTGAATTCTTTTGTACAGTCATGTATATTACGTGCAAATATTTATACGACCGCATATTTAGCTTAAATTATTCAAGCAAAAACCCGATTTAAATTATTGAATTCATATTTCCAAGAATCGCTATTGCACAGGTGACCATATATCCAGTTTATTGTATAGTCCGATACATGATTTATTTAAATTCTACAAACATCTCTTATTATACCAAATGTAGCTGAATAGCTTTCCTTAAAATACATACAATAATTGTAAAAGCTCTTCAGCAATATTTTTTAATAGACCATACTTTGGATACAATATCTGAGATCTGGACACAGGTCCAAAATCTTTTATGCGTCTCTGTAAATGAAGAACAAATGTAATACAAATCATACTTAACTGCAAGCATATTGTAGTAAATTTCTGTATTTACAATTGTATTGACTATCTCAGTATATTAATTTCATCATGTTTGAAATAGAGCAACGCAATTAAAATACGCTGGGAATATTTTTCCCCGTAGACTATTATATTATTGAACATTTTTCTGTGACCTTGTAAATGAATGTTAAACCTTTTCACCCCATTTTTTACAGAAATCCTGTTTTAGTGCACTTCAGAAACTGATATCAATTTCAATATTATTAAAATAACCTTAATAAAATAACATAATTAAAATACGCTGCAAATGATTTTTCTTCACAGACCATGATATATTGAAATACTTTTTCTTCACAGACCATGATATATTGAAATACTTTTGAGCTCCCTGTATGCACACTATAAGCACTATACTTAACCAGACATGCTACAGGCTCAGTAAGAAAAAAGCTGAACTTTTACGGCCTCACAGACTTTTGGCAAAATCTTCGTTTTTCTGCAATTTCTTAACAAAATTAGTGTGTTTACGTGACCAATTTACGAAAAATCGCACCTTTTCTCCCACAGCTTTTTTAATGAAATTTAAATTTCTAGATTCTTTTACCAAAATTCGGGGGTTTTCTCATCCTTTTTTGTCAAAATTTGCGTGTTTTCCGCGATCTTACTTCAAAATATGCGCATTTTCCGCAATCTTTCGTCATAATATGCGCTTTTTCCACGATCTTTCGTCAAAATTTTCGTGTTTTCTGCGATTTTTCGTCAAAATTTGCGTGTTTATCGCAATTTTTCGTCAAAATTTGCATGTTTATCTCGATTTTTCGTCAAAATTTGCGTGTTTTCTGCGATATTTGTCACCATATGCATTTTTTCCGCGATCTTCTGTTGACTTATGCGCATTTTCCGCGATCTTTCATCAAAATTTCGCATTTTTCGTCGAAATTTCCGTATTTTCCGCGATTTTTCGTCAAAATTTCCGTATTTTCCGAGATCTTACGTCAAAATATGCGTATTTTCTGAAATCTTTTGTCATAATATGCGTATTTTCTACGATCTTTCGTCAAAATTTGCATATTTTTCGCGATCTTTCCTCAAAATTTGCGTGTTTTCTGCGATTTTCCGTCAAAATTTGCGTGTTTTCCGCGATCTTTATTCGACATATGCACATTTTCCGCGATTTTTCGTCAAAATTTCCGTATTTTCCGTGATCTTTCGCCAGAATTCGAGCATTTTCTGCGATCTTTCGATAAAATGCAAGTATTTATCACGATTATTTGACAAAATTAGAGTTTTTCCGCAACCTGTTCACGAAAATCGTGTTTTCCCTGCAATTTTTTGACGATAATCGCGTCTTGTTCTTGCAAAAATCATGTTTTTTCCCGCGATTCTCTGAAAAAAAAAAAAAATTCCGTGATTGTTTGATGATTTAATAGTTCTTTTGCGATCCTTTGGAGAAATTTGCGTTTTTTTCTGCAATCCTTTGAAGAAATTTGCTTAATTTAGCGCGGTTTGTACTCGCGCTTTTGTTGTATTTCATCGTTACCCTCCTCCCTTACATATAAATGTCAACAAATTTTAATGCATATTTGCATCGATCCCAGGGATAATAAAATTCGTCGCCGAAAAAGCGGAATTCTGCGTTTCTGCAGAAAAGTAGCATGTCTGCTTAACATATTCGATAGTAACCATGATCTTGTGAACCTTAAAAATGCATGTAAATTTCATTACATTTAAAATTATGTAACATTATCAAAATACACCACAAATGATTTTTTCGCTGTAGGCCATAATGTAAAGTCTCTTTTTGAGTGCTCCTGTGATTCAGCTACAATTGCTACCTGGTTCATTTTCAATAGCGCACATGCTATGGCAAATCTCAATAACGTATGTTATTTTCGTATGAATCCCACTATATTTACTCAAGTTGAAACACGGGCAAACAGACGGCAGACCCCAGGCACTATAGACACAGTATCCGGTATACAGACAGGTTGAAGTCGTAAACACTTTTAAAACATGTTAGAAAGTGTCAAAAAGGATGTAGTTTCCGTAAAACGAAAAAAAAAAAACAGAATTTTTGAAAATTTTAAAACTTATACTTTGTTTCAGATATGACGTTACATTGATATTTTAAAAATTCTTTATGGAAAGTATTCCTGTGACGTCACAATTGGTAAAAAGAATTTTATAGCCTCGAACCGAAAGAAAGAAAATGGTTCATTTTTATTACGGATAAATATCTGGAAAAACTACTAAAATATTTATATTCTTGTAAAGTGTGAAGTTATATTCTTGTGAAGTCTTCTAAGTGTATAAGAAATTTTATATAATTGTCTGCGTGATATAAGAAGAAAAACAGTATTTCTCTGACGTCACAATTTGTAAAATTGCAGTTTTTAACCTCAAACCGAAAAACAGAATAGAGTCCATTTATTTATTTCATTTTGTTTTATCACGTGAAAATCTTTCAATTGAAAATTAATTACAGAGGAGAAATAATTATTCCGGTTTTTTATTTTTTGGCAACGAAAAAAGAAAGTTGATTAAATATTATGGAAAATTTTTCAATTTATTCTCTATGAAAAATAGTGAAATGTTGAATTATTAAGAAAAATATTTGAATAAAATAAATAAAAATTAGCCTATGTTCATTTCAGACCAACAATCTATCTATATATAAAAATTCAAAGACATTAATCCATCCGTTTTGAAGCCAAGTTCATTCCAATTTTTCGGACACACTTTCACATTTATAATAGACCAGCAGTTACCCGTGACTTCGTTCACATAACATTTAAAGAAGAAATAATTGATCAATCAAGCAAAAAATTTCGATGATGAAAAGCAT
Source organism: Maratus speculifer (assembly GCA_964019185.1). Lineage (NCBI taxonomy): Eukaryota > Metazoa > Arthropoda > Arachnida > Araneae > Salticidae > Maratus > Maratus speculifer. The sequence goes on along the minus strand of OZ025299.1, from coordinate 281,915,323 downwards.
GTGTAATTAACTTTTTATCGCAAATTTATGGTAAACACTTCTGATAATCCCTATTTGCTAATTTGTTTGCTGGTTAAAATTTTCAGCTATTAATACTAATAGATAGAAACATTCTTGAATTATTTTGTTCAGCCCTGTAGTTTTCCAAGTTTCTTTAATACGCGAAAGTATCTTTCTAAAATTTAGTTCAAACAAAAATATTTCTTATTACTACCTAAATTACATTTTCAGAAATTATCATCCGAAGACAACCTTGTATCTAGTTCTTTGCGGGACCCTGTATATCATTTTATGTACATACTACAAACATTTCTTAGTTTACTAAATGCAGTTCAAAATAAAAATGGATATTTTATTTAAAAACCACCTTTAAGTAAATTATGCTCATAATCAGTAACCTTTCCGAGATCTTTTGTATAACCCTGTATATCTAAATTTAACTATTTATACTATTATCATTTATACTCTCCATTTAATATGCATACATTTAGCGAAACTTAAAAGCACATATCATAATTCAAAATGCATTTCATCCATGCAGCAGTCATCATCCATCATATACAGACTTCGAATAGAATATATAATATTTGAAATCTTTTGTGTGTCCCTGTAAATGCTATGCACTTTGTATTATGCATGAAATAACTCACATTAGGCCTCAGCAATGTATATCAATTTGATTATACATGAAATCGTTTACCATAATTAAAATATATCGAAAACTTTTCCTCCCTTTATTCTTATGCAATAGAATTCTTCTGTGTAACCCTGTAAATGAATAATAAGCGTCCTTTTCACTACATACTTTACAAAATGCATATTTTAGTGCACTTTGTAAATGCATATAAATCTGTATATGTTTCACAGGGTGTAACATCGTTAAATTTAATTAAAACGATTTTCCCCATAATGCCGTAATGTAAGGAAATTTTTTGACAATCCCTGTAAATAAACTAATCATTGTAACTTTATTTTCGATAGGTATTTGTGCTAGGTAAACGTTAAGAACGTCCTAAAATTTCATGGAAATCGGAGTATATTTACGAAAGTTAGAAAGCGACCAGACAGACAGACAAACCGAAAGCATAATAACTTTTCGACTTTGTTCGAAAGTGTTAAAAAATCGAGTCAAAAATATGTTAATCAGTAGTTTTATTTTCCGCCTTTTCCCCACAAAAAAATTCTTCCATTGATAATTATGAGTTTTGAATAAAAATATTCATTTGTATGTAACTTATAACTTATTAATTAATATAAGTAAAAAATATTTCTGATTCATTTTAAATATGACGTCATTATTTATCTCGCTCCGTTAGCTACTGATATTCATACCCCTTGTATTTTTAACGACTGCTATAAAGTACCTGTTTTATTTCAACTATGACGTCACATTTTCATAAGGGAACCATTTTATTAAAAATATAATTCTTTTTCATTCTTTTTACTTTTAATTTATGTTGCCATATTTTACACAAAAATTCCCATTAACTAAACAAACATCCTTGTTAAATATATTATAAAAAATACATCTTTTATTTTTATTTCAAACATGACGTCATATTTATTTTCTTTTAAATTATTTTATTATACAGTAGACTCCCTCAAATCCGCACAGCTTGGGACCAGAGGTTTTGCGGATTTTAGAATTTTGCGGATTTCTGGTCATTGCTTTGTTTACATTTTAAAAAAAATAATTTGAATGTAATTAATAATGAAATCAAAAGTATAATGAATGCATACAATATACTAAAATATTAAAAAAAGTATTAAACTAAAATAATAAAAATTTAGATATTTTTTAAAATGATTAAAATACTAAAAGGAAAGGTCAAGTTAATAATCAATAATGTACAATTAAATATTCATTATAAAAGAGGAAATGTGTTTTTCCTAAATTATTCAATGAAACTTGCCTCATAAAGGTACATAACTAATTCACATCAGGATCATAAAATAATGAAACTTTATTTCAGGTTTAGCCAGACTTAATAACTAAATAAGCTTGATTAATACATAACTATATTTGGCAAGATTGTGATTACTAATGATATTAGCAATATCTATATTTTTTCAGAATTAAATTATTCTTTCTTCATGAAAAAACATGAATTCAATAACCTTAACAAAAATTATAAATTAAAAAAATGCATGGAATTGATATAAAACTGAAAAAATCAATTTTTGCACCTACATCTGAACTGAATGTTTCATTGTTTACATCCGTAAAATATGTGCGGATTTTAGAGAGTTGCGGATTTTAGGGGTGCGGATTTGAGGGAGTCTACTGTAGTTTTTCACGTGGAAGTTTTTTATTAAAAATTCATTGCCGCTGAAAAATTATTATTCCAATTTTTTATTTTCTTGGCAACAGGAAAGGAAAATGGTTAAATTTTATCTGAAAAATGCCTATTGATTTTGTATGAAAAATAATTAAATTTTGAATTATCAAGGAAAATATTTGAATAAAATAAATAAAAATTAGCCTATGTTCATTTCACTCCTTTAATCTACCCACATGCAAAGATTCAAAGACATTAATCCATCCGTTTTGAAGCCAAGTTCATTCCAATTTTTCGGACACACTTTCACATTTATAATATATATAAGGATTTATTTAAATATTTTACTTAATTATTTTAATGTTTGAATTTATTATATGCATTCATTATAAGGCTTAACTATCAATGAAATTAATGTTTCAAAAATGTAAACAAATCCATGACCAAAAATCTGCATAACCCTTGGTCCCAAGCTTTGCGGATTTGAGGGAGTCTACTGTACTTACCAAACATTTTTGGTTATGGTTATTAAGTCTGGCTAAACCTGAAATAAAACTTTCTTATTTTATGATTTTGATGTGAATTAATAATGTATCTTTATAAAGCAAATTTCATATGAAAAATACATCTTATTTTTATAATAAATATTTAATCATACATTATTGATCATTAAATTGACCTTTACTTTTAATATTTTAATTATGTTAAAAATTATTTAATTTTTTATTATTTTAGTTTATTACTTATTTTAATGTTTTATTATACAGTAAGCCTTTATAATAGTTTTGATTTCATTGTTAATTACATTCAAGTTACTGTTTAAAAAATATAAACAAAGCAATGACCAGAAATCCGCAAAACCTTTGGTCCCAAGTTGTGCAGATTTGAGGGAGTCTACTGTATATTTTCTTTAAAGTCATTTTTGACATCAAATCTAAAAATTCCTCATTCGGAATAAAAATTAAGTATTTCTAAATCATACCATGTTCAAATTTAGGTCAATATGTTACAGAATATTTTGATATTTCAAAACTGTGCTCAATTAATACAATTTTAGGTTTATTAGAATATTTATTACAAGCATTTTTGCAATTTTATGTCCAACACCAAATTTCCAAAACAGTTTATTCTGTACAAGATTGCTTACAGTAATTAACATGAAAGTTTTTGAGTAAATCATGATTTCATATCTTTATAGATATCCATTAAAATAGATTTATTTAAAATTAGATATTTTTTTAAATAATGGTGTCGAACATAGAAAATTATTTAAGTCAGACACCGAGATTTGTCAAGTTTATTGCACCACGACTAATTTTTTTAATGTAAAAAAATTGATTACCATTTAAATTAGTAACCAAGGTGATAAGAGTGTTTATGTATATCTGTATAAAATATGTACCTTCATTTTTTTTTATTTAATTAAAAATGCAAAATAAATTTTTAAAAGTGTAAAATCTTACTGATAATTTATAAAATATAAAGAAAAGAAAACATGTCAAATTGCTTTCTTTTAAACCACAGAGCAATATTTAGGATACACCAGTAAAATATTCATGATGGCAGAAGTGTGAAAATGTGGAAATTATAAGTACAATAAAAGAAGCCTTTAGCGAACTTTTAAATCAAGCCAAATATTTCCTCCATCACACATATATTAAAAGAGAGCAATCTTTGGCTCTTAACACAGTTTCAAATCAGCAGTTAATACTGAAAAAATTGTAGTTCAGTTGAATTTTTCTGAAAATGCTGCAATTATGCAACATAACGAAATTCAAGCTGCACATTGAAGTCATACAAAGCTACTACAGTAGAGAACCATTTATCCGGAATGGTTGGGGTCAGATATATTCCGGATAACTGTTTTTTCAGTTAACTGGTTGTGCATTAAAGCAGCTTCCATTTGATAAGTTTTATGGAGTATATGTGGTTGTAGTATTACTTCTAATTTTAAATTAATTATTAGATTGCTTGAACTAAGACTTGGATGCAAGTAGGATTAAATGTTACAGTTTGAAAGATGATAATTTATGGGAGTTCCTTGGGAGCAAAAACTCTTCTGTTTCCTCTGCATAAAAATGAAAACATTTGTAATATGACTGTATTATGCTTCTATTTTCAAATACTACATGCTGTTATCAAACTAGACAATTATTTCAAGCAATGTATATGACACACTGGCAGTGTATGACACTTTTTTCTACAAGGACTCTAACATCAGACTATTAGAAATATTATTCTGGATAACTGATTTTCAGATAAATGGTTCCATACTCTATTTTCATAGTGCATGCTTGGATTGCAAAAGATGTTAGCCAGAGTGTTGAAATTGTTTCTGATTCAATGGATCATACCAAATTAACAGTGTTCAAATTTGTAAATTACCTTTTTAGCTTCTTAAAAATAGAATATGCAACAAAAAATGCACAAGTGTTTTCAGACGGCCCAAATTCACAGTTCAAACAGCGATATTTATTTTCTAATTTATTTTTGTTTGAGGAAAACCATCAGATCAAATTTACATGGAATTTCTTTGCGAAATCATACAGTAAAGGAGTTGTTGAAGGCATTGTCGGAACAGTGAAACAGACAATGTGGGGGCACATCAAAGCTGGAAAGACTGTGGTCAGCACTCCTGAAGAATATGCAAATGTTGCTTTAATCTTAATGCCCAACATGCATATCAAGTATATATCTGCTGAAGAGATAGTAGACAATATTGATTTTTTGAATACATATTGGGAGAGAATTCACCCAATCCCAAATATTCAAATCATTCATTGTTTAAGAGCCATAAGAACAAAATAAAATCCTTACGTCAATTACATCCCTATCGCAAACAAGAAATATGAATTTTGTTTGATGAATCAGCAGCAGATGAAGAAAATACGTTTGAGGATAGCAAAAATAAGCTCACTGATTTGTCAAATCTTCATGTGAATGACAGGATACTGGTCAAATATGACTCCATCCTTTATCCTGGATGTATCACACAGATTGCAGAAAAGGAAATAGAAGTTTCTGTCATGCACAAAGCTAACAAATATTATAAATGGCTTGAGAAAGAAGATAAGATATTTTATAGTTTACAATGTGTTAAGAAAATTTCACCACCTACCCTTATCAGAAGCGGAGGACAATTCATTTTTCATGGAAAATATGAAATGCAAATGGCAAAGAAAAAAAAAATAAAATATGCATATTTCTATTAATGTAATTTGTTAAAATACAAATAATAAATTTGTACCGTAAAATGGGGTGAATAGGAACAGTGGGGTGAATAGGAACGAAACTTCCCGGTCATACAAATAAATTCATTATAAATATATGTGATGATATTTTTAGTTGCCAATTTTTTTATAAGAAGGTAATAACATTTAAGAGTTAGGAAATTCAGTTTTGACATGTTTGCACAGCTACTGGGGTATATAAAAAAACTTCAAGAGGATCCTCAAAAACCTAATTTTTTTCAAAGTCTTCAAAACTTTGTATGTAACTACAGTATTTTTCGTATTCTAAACCTAAGAGAGGATTTTTAATTAATGATAGACCTGTAAACGATATGCTGTATTAAATTTTATTTATTTCTAAACTACGTAATAAAAAAATGAAAAATGGCTTGTAACATCAGAGGTTTAAGATTTACGGGGTGAATCGGAACACGTTTTCTCTCATGGTTTATTTTTCTATACAGTAATAGTTTCATCTAATATATGAAAAAATATGTATGAATATGTATTGTAACAATATTTTGTTTGTTTTAATTACTTGAAGAGTTTAAAAGTGCCAAGAAAGTACTTGATTAAACAAAAAAAGTCCACGCCTAATCCAACAGACATGGAACACGCAATAAAAGAATTTAAAAGTAGCAAATTAGTTAGAAAAACTGCACAAATTATTCTCTGACATCCACAACATTACAAAAACATCTCAAAATGAAAAACCAATTAAAAAGAGAGGGATGCAAACAGTACTAAGGGGTGGTGATGAGGGGGTATTAGCAGATCGTATTAATACATGGAGCGATAGGGTCTACTCAATAGATTCACTTACCCAATGACTACTAGTAAAGGATAATACGGAACAGGGCTGAATTTGTATCAAATTTTATTTCTGCAATTCGAATATAATTTCTTAAAATGAATTTTAATTTTTCCTGATTTCAAAGTTGTTTTCTAATTTTTAAAAAGGCATATCTTTATTTGTATATAAAATAAAAGCTTGGTTTCACAGTAACTATGCGTTCCTATTCTTCCCTTATCGTTATTACATGTTTTTATTAACCCTATTAAAGTTTGAATTGGAATAAATAAATATTATAACATTTGTTCCGATTCACCCCTATCTGCGGGGTGAATCGGAACACCATTAAAAATGTAAATGTAATGTATATAAACAGTAAAAATGTTTCGTTTTTACTTAAAAATTAAAGAACAAAACAAGACCGAAGTTTCTAGTAGAAAAATAAAAGAATTAAAAAATCAGTTCTTGCTTTTTTTTAACGTTAAATTTAAAAAGTGTTCCGATTCACTCCATTTTACGGTAATTATGCTGTATAAAGTAATTAATTTATGTCCAACACCATAGCATTTTGAACAAATTAATTCTCACACCAAGTTTTTACGCCCGGCACCATAAAAAAAAAAAAAGATTTTTATGTAGTCATATTGAAATAATTTTGTAAGGAAAGTTGGAAACTTCATCTTTCATCTTTGTTTTTTTTTCAAATATTAAAGTTAAATTTTTTTTTACTAAACTGCAGAACTGAATTTATTATTTAAAATTTAAATATCAAATATTTCATTTTGTGCACTTACCTTCAACACCAAGAGCTAAATGTTTTTTTTTTTTTTTTAAATACTTAAAATTGTTTTAGATTAAATATTTCATGTTTTCTGATTAAGTATAATAGGGTATGCATTAAAAACATATAGATTGTTTACTTTTGACATATTATTTCTGATTAAATATCATTTATATTGGCAAAATTTGTGTAATTTTTTCGGTCGACACCATGGAATTGCCCTCCTATAGGCACTCTTGTCTCTTTTATGAATCAAATATATTTTTTGTTTTTAATTTAAATTTTCACTTAAAATCAACTTAAGTATAATAAATTTGATGTTTTCATGATTTCATCAAAAAGGAAAAAAAAATTGCAAAATTCTTTTATACAGCAAAGAAATATATGTGTGGTAGAATAGATGTTGCTAAAAATGGTTTACTTTTACTTATTATCAATTATAATGTTTGTTAAAATACATGATAATGGGGTGGCCAAAACTGGTACAAATTGAAAAAAATTACTTAACGAGTTGTTACTGAAAATCTAAAATATTCTATAGAAAGTTATAAAAATTAACACCAGTGTTTCCCCCAAGTTTAAAAAGAGGCAGAGCACTACTGTTCTGAAAAGTGCAATTTTTTTTATTTTTAAGGGCACTTTTATAGATTTGAATCTAGAATCTAGCAGTTAAAAAAATTGTGGAAAAACAGAAATTATGTCTAAGAATCAAGAAGACAAAAATTTTGCAAAAAATTAAAAAAGAAAAAAAACCCAGCAAATATTGTTAAAAGATAGTGAAAAAACAACAGATTTTGTTAAAAGATCACAAAAACGGACGATTTTATTAAAAGATCGCAAAAAACAGCATGTTTTGTTAAAAGATCGCTAAAATCAGGGGTGATTCTGGATGAAATTTTTTTTTCAGAAATTCGCATCGCATTTTTGGAAATTGGGGGGAGGGGTCGTGAGTCCCCCCTCCAGCTATCTTCGGACAAAATCACCGTTTTCCCGCTATCTTCAGCTGAAATCAGCTATATTTTAGCAAAATCGGCGATTTAATGCGATTTTTTGCCGAAATCGGCAGTTTTTCTGTGATCTTTTGATGAAATCGGTGTTTCCCTATGTTTTTTTAAGCGAAATCATACTTTTTTCGACGATCTTTAGACAAAATTTGAATTTTTACGAGATTTTTTCTTGAAAACAGCGTGATCTTTTGATAAAATTGACATATTTTTTCAAATGTTCTTTTGACAAAATATTTTTAAGAGATCTTTTATCGAAAATGGCATTTTTTCCCGCGATCTTTTAACGAAATCAGCGTTATATCCGCAATCTTTAGATGAAATTGGCATTTTCCCGTGGTCTTCAGAAGAAATCAGCTTTTTATCTACGATATTTGGTGAAATTGCCGTTTTTCCCGCGATCTGCACAGGAAATTTGCATTTTTTATTGATCTTTTGACAAAGTTCGTCTACAAAAACATTGACGAAATTGTCGTTTTACCACGAAATATTGACAAAATGTATGCTATTTCAGCGATCCTTTCACGAAATTTGTATTTCTACGTAATTGCTTTTTCCATGTGCAAAACCGTACAAGTGTGGAACCTATAACCTAATTTCAAATTTTCGGAAGAGGATGCCTTAAATTTTCGGAAATTTCGGGACGAGAATCACCCCTGGCTAAAACAGTAGATTTTGCTAAAAAATCTAAAACGACAGATTTCGTGGAAAGATTGTGAAAAGACAACAAATTTTGTTAAAAGATGACAAAAAATGGCAAATTTCTTCAAAAGATCTCGAAAAACCGGCAATTTTGCCACGTTTAAACACGAAAGAACATAAAATTCAAAGAAGGGGTGTGAAAAAAAGCACATAGTTCATAACAGGATGGAATCGCACCCTCTTTTCTTTAATATCGCCCCAGATGCAATTTTCTCTTTGCACGAAAGTGATTGTGAATCAGGAAAATCCACTTTAAAGGCAAGAGAAACACAATTTTGAACCAGGAAAATTAGTTTTAAGAACAGAAAAATTCACTTTCGCCAGTAACATTTTCTTTTTTGCCCCTTTTACAAAATTTACTTTTTTTTCAATCTTTTGACGAAATTGTCATTTTTTTGGGGATGTTTTGAAGAAGTTTGCATTTTTTTTGTGAACTTTGCCGTTTTCCCGAAATGGTTGACAAAATTTTCTGTTTTATTGCAATTTTTGGATGAAATTTGTTGTTTTTTCACGATCTTTTGAGGAGGGGCGCTATTTTTTCAACTAAAGGGCAGAGCCCCCCCCCCCCCAAAATCCTCTGGGGGAAACTCTGATTAACACAAAGACAATTAAATTTACTAAAGAATACTGTTATGATTTAATATGCTTCATTCAGTCAAAAACTTTAAAATTTCTATTTCAACTTTTCTCTAAATGTGGCCAAAACTAGAACATCCAACCTACTGATTTTTTTTTTTTTTTTTTTTTTTTTTTAAGAAATAAATTTGTTTTATCCATATGAGTTCAATCTTATAAAAAATTATAAACAGTACTTTCCCTCAAATCTGCAAAGCTCGAGACCAGGGGTTGTACGGATTTTAGAATTTTGTGGATTTCTGGTCATTGGTTAGTTTAAATTTTTGAAACAATTTCATTGGTAGTTAAGCCTTATAATGAATGCATATAATGAATTCAAACATTAAAATAATTAAGTAAACAATTTAAATAAATAAATAGTTAAAAGGCAAGTAATTATTACAAAAAAGTTAAGTAAAATAAAATTATAGAAAAATATTAAAATAAAGTAGATAATTAAGATACAATAATAAATATAAATAATGATGAGGGAAAATCAATCTTTTTTTATAAAGAAAAATATTTGCCTTTGTTAATAAACAAAAAAAGCTTGATTAATTTTAAAGTATTCATTTTATACAACAAAAATTATCCTGCCCAACGAATTAGAAACGCTACCAAATGGTCATTGAAAGTTACATTATGCTCAGACTACGATACAATGATTATTTCAATTAATTATTGATCATCCTAATTAGTAAACAGGATGTAGATCCCAAATTCGTTTCATAACTAGCAGGGATAAGAAAATAGTAATAGAACAATATAATAATAATTTTATATGGCAAAAATTATCCTGGCACGGGATTTACAAACACTAACAAATGACCACTGAAAGTTATATAACGCTGCAACTACCATACGATAATGATTATTTCGATTAAATATTGATCATCGTATCTCTAAGAAACATATTATTTAACACAGCAGAATTTAAATTGAAAGACATTAATAAAAAAGGAAGATGTTGAAAAGGATTTAAAAATAGATATTATTATAGAATTTTTTGTATTGCGTTAGCCACTGACTTCAGCGCCGTCTTTAATTTCATTGTTTACATCGGAATTAAATGTGCGGATTTCTGGCATTCGCGGATTTAAGGGAGTCTACTGTATTAAAATACACATGGAATTATACAAAACCAAAACATACTGTGATTTTATCCGTTCATCTGAAGAGAATTTCATTGTTTACATCTGATCCACGAATTTTAGGTGTTTGCGGGTTTTAGGGAGTCTATTTATACTTCAATATTATTAGTTCAATACTATACCAACTTTGATTTTCATCTAAAATTTCCGTTCCAGTCAATTAATCAAATTAAGAATGAATTAATCTTGATCATGATGTTTATTAAAATTGATATTTTTTTGCTATTCTGTTATATAGTGTGTTCACTGTAGAAATAAAAAGGGCATGGTACTGTTCATTAAAAAGGGCACTACTGCAGCAGAAAAAGGCACTTTTCCTAGAAAAAATTTGTTATTCCCTTTAGAAGAGGAAAAAAGAAAGCGGGGAAAATACATAATATTTAAGTATAAGTCAAGTAACATTAATTTCGATCTATTTTATGATATTAAAATAAAAAATACAATTAAATTAAAACATGATTGAATAGTTTCATGTTCTTTTTCTTAAAGAAATGAAAAAATTCTATCATTTTTGGGCACACACAAATTTAGAAATACTACGGAATAAAAAAAAAGTATTTTAAAAATCCCTGGTTAAACGAGTGGTGCATTTTACTACTTTTAAAAAGGGCAGGGTGCTGCACCCTTCAATAATGACCTAGAATGAACACTACTGTTATACATCAGCTATTAGCAATGGATGAATCACAGTTTACTCTCCTTCGCCAAGGCGACTTTTTTTTTTTTGGCGCGATAAATGCGCTAGTGTGGCAACCCTGGAATTTGAGAATTCTGTTTTAAAATATTTGCTTTTTAAACCTTTTAAAGTGTTTTCCGATTGAACACTTTTATTTTGTGAAATGCTTTCTTATTAGACGTTAGAAGAGAAAAAAAGAGAGAGCCATTTTATTTTCAAATGTGTCCTTCCCGCTCTACAAATTGCTCTTTATACATCACTGCGTTACATTAGTCGAGTGAGTTTTATTATCGTGTAGTGTATTATTATTATTGTTTAATTCTGAAAAAGAAAATCGTCTGATTTCATTTCTGCTATTTTTTCTTTCAATAACAACCCTCAAAATAAAAAATCGAAGTAATTACTGTTTTTTTTTATTGATAAATAACGTCATTAATATTACATCTTGAAAAAAATAGGGCTATCGTTAAAATCTAATTATACTTATTCACATGCATGTTATGATTTTAACTTTGCTTTATTTATATAAAAGCATTTATTTAGATTTTTCACAACAAAACTTATTACAGTTGAATCCCACTAATTCGGACCCCATTAATCCGGATCGGTTTGGTCAATTTTTTTTTCAAGTTTAAAAAGCGATTGGCTAATTTCCATAACATTAACTTGTTTCATAGTCATATTCTTAATAAAAAAAATACTTTTTCTAAAATCTTTTCGGAAAAATTAAGCACAGTCAACATTTTTACTCTCTGTAAATATTTAATAAGTTTAACAAAGGTGATTTTCTGTAAGTATGCTTTATTTTATTTCATTTTATTCTAATTTTCCAGATAATCCAGATTTTTGATAATCTGGATTAGGTCCGGTCCAAATTAATCCGAATTATCGGGGTTTTACCTACTCGGCATTTGTCTTTGAATGCAAGTTGTGGTGATGCATTTCGTTTTAATTTATTCTGGATATAATAAAAGCGTACACTTCATGGCAAAGAGATCCTCCAGCCGCGGAAAATCAATAATAAATTTTGCATTTTTATTTTACGTAAAATCAATAATTAAAAGAAAAAAAGCAGTGGGGGGGGGGGGGGAAGCAGCAACTTCCCTGACAAGAGCAAAATCGGCTCTGGGTAAGTAAAAATTCTTCTTTTTTTTGTAGCTTTTTAAAATATGTATTCCTTTAAAAAGTATATTAGTGAAATTTTGCATTTTTATTTTACTTACTTTTTGTTTATTTTGATTGAAGCCATCTTAGTGCATTTTTGCATAATGTTTTTGAAGCAAGTTGCTTTGGGAGACAAGACACAAAAATGCGCCAATTTTTGAAAAATGTGCCAAGAAGGAGAGTAAACAGCGATCACACCTTTGCGAATGGGAGGCAATCAGTTCGTCGACAATCACTTCGTCGACATATCATTTCGTCGACACCACTTAGTCGACATGTCATTTCGTCGACAGGTACACTTCGTCGACAAGTACACTTAGTCGACATGTTCTCTTCGTCGACATATATTTCCGATATGTACTGCACATAAGTATTAACGTATTAATCACGAGATAGCGCTGGTTTAGTCATTTCAGTAATGAACAATCTACAAAATTAGTTCATTTTTAATATAATTTTATTTAGAATCAACACTTAGTTATGAAAGCATACTAATGAAACAAAATAAGGAGCTTAAAAAACATTAGCAATTTATATGTCAATAACTAATAAAATAATTATGAAATTAATTAATTATTCAATCTAATAATTAAATATTCAAGCTAATTCTTAATTGCTTTATCATAGGATTAATATTTAAATTATTTTACATGGGTTATTTAAAATGGGTGATTATTTAAGATGGGCGATTTTTAAGCATTTTCAAATAACAATAAAATGATGAATGTGTTAATAAATAAATATCCAATTTGAATTTGAGAACAGCCTCTACATACCTGGATTAAAAAAATAAATGTCCCTTTAAATATGAATGTAGTTAATGTACTTTAATGTAGTTTTTTATGGAGATTTTTATAAATCTTTTCTCATGATACAAAGTTTATAAAAGAGTAATTATGATAAATTATTGTTTCCTATTTTAATTAATTATCAAATATTTTTTATTTTTGAGACTATCTCGAACATTCTTTATAAAAATACATTTAAATTATGAATGGTTCTATTATTAATGAAAATTATTTAAAATTATTGCTTTTCTAAACTAAATTTATCCTCCGTTTGGCTAATAATTGCAAAAAAATCATTTTATAGAAAGGCAAAAGAAATTTTCCCACCAGCAAACAATCCAAACGCTTTGGAATGCAATCGCCTATTGTGTACTAATCCGCATCCACGCCCCTTAGAACACAATGTGTAGACAAAATGCTATGTCGACGAAATGATGTGTCTATGAATTGCTATGTCGACGAAGTGTACCTGTCGACTAAGTATGTTTGTCAACGAAATACTTTGTCGACGAAGTCTACCTGTTGACTAAGTGTACTTGTCGACAAATTGCTATGTCGACGAAGTGTACCTGTCGACGAAATGATTTGTCGACTAAGTGTACCTGTCGACGAAATGATATGTAGACGAAGTGGTGTCGACGAAATGATGTGTCGACGAAGTGTACCACTTCCTTTGTGAATAGCCAGTTTTGCAGGATATGAAGTTCCCATTGTTGCATGGGTCCCTAATACACTGTATAAAAGAATTATAAAATTTCGATAATTTCACAAAAATCTATTCATACATGGGCCAGTATTTGATCAACTTCGGTAAATTATTGAAAACAGTATAAAAAAAACTTCAAAACTAATTTTAATAGCTAAAGTAGTTTATAATTGAACCAAAAAGAGAGAAAAGAAAAGTATTTAATGTTCAAGTTGTGACAAAGATGTAAAAATGTACCATAACTAACAAGGAAGGTCTCCATACGGGCATACTCAGAAAAATCTGAAAAAATTACAGAATGTTCTTCTCATATAGTTATATATGTTTATAAAAAAAATTTCGGTGGAACCTCCTTATAACGTCCGTAAAAAAATAATAAAAATTTCGTTTATTTGGCGATTTATCTCCGGTTGGCGAAAAAACGAAATTTTGAAAAATACGCTTTTACGCTTCGAATACTTTTTAAAGAAAAAACTTTCCATGTTCAATTTATTTAAATAAGTTTAGTTTAAGTAATTTTAGATTTGCATTTTTATTTTACTTTAAGTGTAATTTTGTCATATACGTTTATATGTACTCATAACAAAATGAAATTAATATATTTTATCATTTAAAACACAATTTAAATTGATTAAAATTGTTCCAAATTGAAAAGTACACTGTTAAAAATCCGCTGCATTTTGTTGCAACGCACTCCCTTGCTTGTATAGAAAACGGTTACTTGACCGTGAAATGGAGCTTTCTCATTGGTTGGAATAGAGATATTATATACAAGCGGTGGAGTGCATTGTAACAAAATGCAATATTGCACAAGCTACAACACCGCTAAAAATCTGTACCATTTTCTGCAGCGTCACTCCACCGCTTTTATAGAAAACGGCCAATTCACCGTGCTATGGAACATTCTCATTGGTTAGAAGAGAGATATTCTATAAAAGTAGTGGAGTGACGTTGCAGTAAATGCTGCAGATTTTTAACAGTGAAGTCAATTAAAATCAATTTTCAGATTCGTTAAAATCGTCTGCTTTTGGCAAGGAAATGCACTGCTCGCCAAATCCCGCGTCGCTTTCAGCTTTTCACGCCAATTATTCCAAACTATTTTATTTTTTTACATATCTAATAATGTAATTCCGCCGCTAATTTTCACTGATCCTTTATTACCTACATGAGTAGTTTAATTCGTATTTTTTTCAAAAAATTCTGAGTATGCCCCCAATGGAGACCTTCCTTGTAAGACATGTTATATTACAAAAACTTAACAAGCAGTTCCAAACTTCTTGTTTTTTTCCTCAAACTAAATATGAATTCTAAATAAGGAAATTTAGAGTATCTCTGATTTTTTTTCATTTTGGTGAAAATGATTGAAACACGAAAAAGTAAGTATTGTGAACATGAATTAACCTGAAAAGTTGTTGACCAGGAATTATCCCAGATTACCCTATCAAATTTAACTTTACAGGTTTAACAATTAATGACAATTCCCATTGTTCACATTTCAACATGTAGAATGGATAATACACGATTGCGACAACAAAAAATAGAGTAAATCAATATGCTTAATACGGGAGATTATTAGGGGCAGAGAACGCATGAATAAGTTAAAGAAATCGCACTACAAACTCACCTGTTCTATGTCAGCATGGCACTTTTCTATCAAATACAATGCAACATCCAAATGACCATTCCTACAAGCCATGACTAAAGGGGTAGCACCATTAGTACGCGAAGATACTAGCATTGCAACTTCTTCCTTAGGTTTGTGATCCAAAAATACCTACAGAGGTATATAAAAAAAATGTAAAAGTTCACATCGAAATAGCAGAAAAACTTTTTTTTTCTTTTGTTTTTCTTCTTTCCTGAGACTGAAAACGGAAATCGTACATTAGAACGAAAACAAAACGAAACGAAAACAAAAAGCTGTCACGATATACATGTAGAGAAACATTAACTTTAAATGTAACTATTTCACTAAAACTACACTTATAGTTTACAATATAATAACAATATCGTGAAGATATAAAAAATAACAATCAAAGAAATGTATAAATGAGTATGATCTCACTTTCAATCTGTATAATTTGCCATCTCTTGCAGCATTAAAAACCACACTTTTGAATTCCATTTTAAGATGACAAATAATCAAATCTTAGTTCGACACACAAGCATGTAATATGCTTCATTTCACAGAATTATCCCCGCGAAAAAGTTTTATTAAGTTAAAAAACATTACGAAAACATTTTTTTATTCCAGCAAAAGGACATCTTAGGATGCAGAAATATATGACGTAATTTACCAAAACCTAATACAGACAGGAAAGCATGTGAAAGTAAAAGTTGTCGTGATGTCATCGAAAGCACAAACATGGTCACGTGATTTTGGTATCCAGCTAGTTTGGATTTGGAAAACATTTGGCGATTAGCCCTCCGATACGCCATCTGGTGGAGAAAATGATATAATTTCTGGCTTTAGGAAAATGCCATGCAATTAATGAAAGAATGAGATTCATTTTTTGCTTAGATTTGTCAGATTTCATGTGACATTTGTGTTCTATCTAACGTCATAAAATAAAAATTATCTGAATTTTGAATATCTAAAACTTTCGAACGCATTTACAATGAAAAATGATTTCAATGGCACTTAAACCTCAGCACTTAGAAAATACACTGCACTGTAAAAAATGTGAGGAAACGATTACTTCCCTGTATTATGGAGCATTCTCATTGGTCAAAACAGAGATATTCTATAAAAGTGATGGAGTGACGATGCAGCAAAAGGGTCAAATTTTTTACAGTCTGTAAAAATTTTGACCTTTTTGCTGTATCGTCACTCCACGCTTTTATAGAAAACGATTTCTTCATCCTATTATGGAGCATTCTCATGGGTCAAAAGAGAGCTATTCTATAAAAGCGGGTGTGTGACGATGCAGCAAAAGAGTAAAATTTTTTACAGTGTATTGTGCGGAAAAAGCTCTAAGAAACTGTATCCCATAAATTTCCAACAATGCTGAATGATAATATGTCGATACGAATGCTATCTGGTAGCTCCTTTTGATGCTGAATAACAAAATAGCGATTGCAGTGGCATCTAACAAATCTACACTGTTAAAAATCTGCTGCATTTTGTTGCAACGCACTCCCCTGCTTGTATAGAAAACGGTTACTTGGCCGTGAAATGGAGCTTTCTCATTGGTTGGCATAGAGATATTATATACAAGCGGTGGAGTGCGTTGCAACAAAATGCAGCAGATTTTTAACAGTGTAACAAGGAGAGGACCAACTTTGATAATCGTAGATTTTAACTATGTTTATATATGTTAAAGGACAGGGGCCCTTAGTCTTATGTTCAATGGATTTTATACAATGGATACAATTCAATGGATTTTATTACTCTTTAGTTCTTGAGAAACAGGGGGGGGTCTAAATACAATACAGTTTAAATTTGCAGTTGAATTTAGTTACAATATAATTTAAATTTTAACTTAGCGAAAACAGCAATGCGCTGTCATGACGTGATCGGTACCGCATCAGCTTCCTGGCCAGTGGACCCGGGGTCGATGTCGGGCCGTGATTTTGATTTTCGCGTTTTTACTTTCTTACATATATACTTTGTGATTATTATCACAACTAAAAATTTTAATGTCATGCATTAATTATAATGTTAACGCATGTACATTTGTATTTATCATTTTTTTTATTTTTAAACTACTATTAAAAATTTCTCATGATTTAAACAGATTTTAAAAAATGGATCTACTATTGTTTAGGCGATCAAACCATCATCTTCTACAATTTTTATTTCATCAGACATATTTATTATCAAATTATAGAACTCTTCTTCCATCAGAATGGGAAAAGACGATATTACAGGTGCTAGATTATTTGTTAAAAAATCATTATTTTGTAATAAAATTTACAATACTTTAATGTATTTGTGAGATCACTTTTCTGATTTTCATTTAATGCCGACACTTCAGATTGACCTTGTGAACGACAGTTTGTTTCTTCCATTTTTACACGTTTATAAATAGTTATAGAATGATACTCATTTTTTCTGCAAAGATTTCGAATAAATAAATTGAACATACATCTGACTTGTGCGCTCAACATGAAGCTTGCTTATTAGTCATCGTCAATATACAGGGACGAAATAGCACATAAGACAACACAAAAGAAGTACAACCGGGAACTCCATACAAGGAGTGTATGCAATGGAGCCAGTGGGATTCGAACCCACTTCCTCCTACGCTCGTAAGCGATTAGCGGTGTGGTGTCTTAACCACTCGGCCACGGAGGCCAAAAAATGCAGTATAGCAGAGCATGTATAATTTATACGAAAAGCTATTCAGGAACAACATATGACAATATTTAAGAGAATATTAAGTTTGATGAAATTCCGTTAATTAGTTCTTGAGATTTCTCGCTAACATCGTGTAAATCCTGAAAAATGCATTGAATTCAGTAGGTAGTACCGGAGGATATTCCCCGCCTTGAACACTGAATTGCACTCCAGGAAGATTTCAGATTTTATGCTTAATGGACAAAGGTCCATTTCCTCCACACACACTCACACACATACAGAAATATACGCGCGTATTCAGAGCAAACGTCCACAAAGTTATGAAAGCTGTTCTGCAAACGGGGGGGTTTACGGAAGAGAAGGGGAAAGAATATGAAGACGCTATTTTTGCCAAACATCTTTTACTTTCCGAAAATGATGACGTCGCGTACGATTGTAGTATAAGGGAATCGATTTTTAATCGAATGTTAGCATGTTTTAAACCATAGGTTCCCAACGGGGGCGGTACCGCCCCCCAGTGGGCGCTGGAGCCTTCTAGGGGGGCGGTGACGGGTCCAGAAGAAAATGGGGGGCGCTAAGACATTCAAGGGGGGCGGTCAGGACGGACCTACCTATTTAAGAAATTAATATAACTAGTTGACTCTTGTTGCCCGGGCAAATGATAAAATTCTTAAATATAGCTTTAAATGAAAATCGATGAAAACGAGCCTATAAGCTCGAGCTAGGAGATTGTAGTTGTCTACCCTGAATTGTGGGCAAAAGTACAAAAAAAATTTAATTGCTTTTCCGTCATCTTATTTAGGTGAACGTGGGTTCAATGGAGTATCCTATTTATTAGCTAAGAAAAGAAACAGACTGCACGTTAGAGTACGGACCGGGCCAGACTCGGGCCTTTCTTCTAAAGACTCGGACCGGGCCAGGCCGGGCCTAGTCAATAATTGACGTGAAAAAACTTCTTTAAACACCATAAAATAAGTTAATTGCGCAAGGCCTTTTATGGTGTTTAAAGAAGCCTATTTTATGGTGTTTAAAGAAGTTTTTTCTAGTCACTAATGTTCACGGTAGAGGTCTGCACGGGCCGAAATTTCCAGGCCCGGGCCCGGCCCGAGAGTTAAAATTTTGGCCCAAGCCCGGCCCGGCCCGGAAAAAAGTTAAAAAATCGGCCCGAAACCGGCCCGGCTCTGGTGAATTTCTACAAAATATTGATCTTTACTCTAACGGAAGAGTTCAGACCAAAAAAACTTATATTAGTCTTTTCTTTTTCTTTCATGTTTATAATTTCTATTTATGCAGAAGTGCCATAGGCTGCGATATTTACGCTTTTAATGAACCTTTGTTTGTTGTATATAAATGTTTCAGTTTGCCTTTAGTATTATTAATACATTAAAAAAATCTAAAAAATGGTGTTTGGTAAAAGTAAAATCTTCTAAGACATTGGAAAGAGAAAAATACGTTCCCTTCTATAGCAGATGTAAATGCTTAATATTTTTTTTTCTCGCGTATTGTTGTATTCATTTTGTATGAATGAACAGTTTAAAAGAAATTTGCAGTCTTCAGTTTAAACGAAAATTCCGTCATAATCATGTTTTTTTATGTGTTTAATTCTATTTTAAGACGCCTAGTGATCTACGATTCTTTAAAAAGAATAAATTCTAATGTTTAATTGTAGAATAATGACGACTTAAAAGTATATGCCTATTTTGCAAAAAATTTTGGACCAAGCCAAACTTTACTGATTTATGAACAGACTTTTCCACGTCGAGAAAAGGATTTTCATACGAGAAGATTCAACAGGAACTGATTTTTTTGGTGCGTGAAGACTAAGAAGAACGAAATCAGTCTCGGCTTCGTACGGAAAAAATAAGTTAGGCCCGGCCCGGCCCGAAAAGATAAGTGAATAGGCCCTTCCGGCCCGGCCCGGCCCGGCCCGGCCCGAATGCCGTTAATGGAAATCGGCCCGAACAAGGCCCGCGGGCCGGGCCGGGCTCGGGTTCTCTCTAGTTCACGGGCTGGCCTCGGGCCTTAATTTTTTCCCTGGAGTATCGGGCCGGGCCTAACGTATTTTTTCCATACGAAACCGAGACTGATTTCATTCTTTCTAGTCTTCACAGACCAAAATAATCAGTTCCTGTTGAATCATCCCGAATGAAAATACTTTTCTCGACGTGGTCAAGTCTGTTCATAAATCCGTAAAATTTGGCATGGTCCAAAAATTTTTGCAAAAAAGGCATGTACTTTTAAGTCGTCATTAGTCGTCATTATTAGAATTTATTCTTTTTAAAGAATCGTAGGTTACTAGGCTTATTAAAATAAAGTTAAACTCATTAAAAAAAAAAAAAAAGCATGATTATGACGGAATTTTCTTTTAATCTGAAAACTGCAAATTTCTTTTAAATTGTTTATCCATGCAAAATGAATAGAACAATATGTGAGAAAAAAAATATATTAAACATTTACATCTGCTAAGAAGGGAACGTATTGTTTTCTTTCCAAAGCGATTCACCTTAGAAGATTTTACTTTTACCATACACCATTTTTTAGATTTTTATGCCTCCATTAAATGGAATATGGATTAATAATACTAATGAAAACTGAAACATCTACATAAAACGAACAAAGGTGCATTAAAAGCGTAAATATCGCAGCCTACGGCACTTCTGCATAAATGGAGATTATAAACATTAAAAAAAAGACTAAGATAAGTTTTTTTTTTTATCTGAACAGTTCCGTAAGAGTAAAGATCAATGTTCTGTAGAAATTCACTCGATCCGGGCCGGGTTTGGGCCGAATTTTTAACTTTTTTCGTGTCCGGCCGAGCTTGGGCCGAAATATTAACTTTTGGACCGAGCCGGGCCAATATTTTTTTCGTTCGGGTCGGACCGGGTTTTGGCCGAAATTTCAACTTTCGGTCCGGGCCATTATTTTTTTCGTTCGAACAGGGCCGAGGTAGGTCCAAAATTTCAACTTTCGGGCCGGGCTCGGGCCTGGAAATTTCAGCCCTTGCAGACCTCTATTGCACGTCACTGAACGTGGCGATTTACTACAGCTGTTAAAAAAATAGGAGCCCGGCATTAACAAATTGCTAAAATTCCATCAGCCTCAACCATCTCATTAAAATTTTTCTTTCTTATTAATTTTATGCTTATGCAATAACTTTTTAAATTTCTTATTGATTTTCTGGTTATTTACATTATTATTTGTGAAACATGTAGTGCGTTAAAGATGTAAAAATTCAAAAAGATGTTACATATAAAAGCACAGTTTTAAAAACTTTAAACTTCAAATATTATAGCTTTCGTTAAAAATTTGATCTTCTTAGGATCAATTTTGTTTACATTCGAGTTATGTTTAGAGTACAAAAAAAGAATACTGCCCAGTTAAACTGATGGTATTGAGCTCACAGGCAACGCATACCAATTGTACATTAAAGCCTTATATTTTCAAGGGTTAATTCCGTTCGAAAAAAAATTAAAGGAGGGGAAACAGCTCCCCTTTCCCCTTTTATACTTACTTATTGAACCCCCTAAACTATTCAGGGACATACTTTATCATATAAAAAACCTATATCCAAAATTCAGAGCAAATTGGAAGTTTCTTAATAAAAAACCATTGATATAATTTAAGAGGAGTTATCCCCCTCTTTTATACTTAACCATTAAACTTCCAAAACTATTCAGAGATTTGAATGGAATCTGATAATTCAGGATGAAAAACCTATTTATATAAATTAAAGGGAGGCGCATTAGAACCCCCGTTCTCCCTGAATATACTTATCCAATAAACACCTAATGCGAATCATGGATATGCCCAATAAGAATGATCCTATATCTAAAACTGACAATTCTGCATGAAAAACACATTTATTTCAATTAAAGAGAAGGGCATGACCCCCCCTTCCCCCTGTTATACATATCGAATGAAGGTTTGAACGAAATCTGACAATTCTGCTTGAAAAACCCATTTATATAAATTAAGGAGAAGGGCATTAGAACCCCCATCCCCCCTGTTTATACTTATTCAATGAACACCTAATAACAGTCACGGAATCGTCTCTTCAGAATGATCCTATATCTAAATTTTGAACAAAAACTGCTAATTCTGCATGAAAAACCCGTTTATATCAATTAAGGGGAAATGCATTACCCATCCCGTTCCCCCTCTTATACATATCGAATGAACTCCAAAAACTAATCAGTGAAGTGCCTTATCAGGATATACCCATATACAAAATTTCATGTGGATCGGATTATTTTATCATGAGTTATCGCGTTACGCACGTACATACATACAAAACGGGCGGGCACATAAGCTCACAGGCTATGATAGTCTGTGAGCTAATAAAGAATACTGCCCAGTTAAACTGATGGCATTGAGCTCACAGGCTACAAATACTAATTGTACATTAAAGCCTTATATTTTCAAGGGTTAATTCCGTTCGAAAAAAAAATTAAGAAGGGGAAACAGCTCTCCCCTTTCCTCTTTTTTTTATACTTAATCATTGAACCTCCTATACTATCAAAGACATGCTTTATCATATAAAAAATCTATATCCAAAATTCAGAGCAAATTAGATAATTCTTAATAAAAACCCATTTAGCATTTATATAATTTAAAAGGAGTTATCCCCTTCTTTTATACTTAACCATTAAACTTCCAAAACGATTCAGAGATTTGAACGAAATCTGAAAATTCTGCTTGAAAAACCTGTTTATATAAATTAAGAGGGGGGGGAGGCATTAGAACTCCTGTTGCCCCTATTTATACTTATTCAATGAACACCTAATAGCAGTCACGGAATCGCCTCATCAGAATGATCCTAATCTAAATTTTGAACGAAAACTTAATTCTGCATGAAAATCCCATTTATATCAACTAACGGGGGGGGGGCATTAGAACCCCTGTTCCCCCTATTTATACTTATTCAATGAACACCTAATAACAGCCACGGAATCGCCTCATCAGAATGATCCTAATCTAAATTTTGAACGAAAACTTAATTCTGCATGAAAATCCCATTTATATCAACTAACGGGGGGGGATTAGAACCCCTGTTCCCCCTATATATACTTATTCAATGAACACCTAATAACAGTCACGGAATCGCCTCATCAGAATGATCCTAATCTAAATTTTGAAAACTTAATTCTGCATGAAAATCCCATTTATATCAACTAACGGGGGGCATGAGCCCCCCGTTCCCCCTCTTATACATATCGAATGAACTCCAAAAACTAATCAGGGAAGCGCCTTATCAGGATATACCTATATACAAAATTTCAAGTGGATCCGATATTTTTATCATGAGTTATCGCGTTACGCACATACGCACATACATACAGAACGGACGGGCACATAAGCTCTCAGGCTATGATAGCCTGTGAGCTAAAAAGGAATTTCAGTACATAAACAAAGCTGACCTGAGGATGATGAAGTTCTGATAGAAAGCGCTTTTCGTATAATATTTGAAGTTTTTAGATTTTAAAACTGTGTTACTATCCATAATAACATTTTTAGATATACGACATCGTTAACTTATCAAATGTACATTTTTAGCAAGTATATTTAATTTTATTTTATGCTTATTTTTAAAATTTTTACTGAATAACTTTTTATTGCGTTTGATAATAGTTTTAATTAGAATTTTTACTTTGTGTTTCTTAATAAATAGACAAAAAAGTAGGTATTGATAATGTGCAACAATATTTTATAATTAACCATCGTGGTAGAGGGAGGGGGGGCGTTGGAATATTTTTTATTGTAAGGGGGGGGGGGGGCGGTGGTCCATAAAAGGTTGGGAACCTATGTTTTAAACCAATGAAAATACATCAGTTTTTAAAGGGACAAAATATAATGTTTTGAATAATTGTTCTTGCGCTATATGCTGTCTTATTAGTGACTCATCAGGCCTGTCTTTTAGAATTCGGACTAGCTGACCAGTTGAAGAATGTTTCTTTTAAATGTTAAATTTGAAAATAGTAAAAATATAAGAATTATTTAAATAACAAGCTCATATTGCATATTAATATTTTAATTGTTTTAGGATATTCCCCCGGAGCAATGAGTTCCCTCACGGAAGATTTCAGATTTTTTGTTTTCAATGGTAAAAAAGTGCACCCCGGAGCCACAGTTATCCGTCCTGGAGAAAAATGTCTAGAACCTGGACTTAGCTGATCGGTTGAAGAAGAATATTTCATTTTAACGTTAGATTTAAAAATATTTAAAATCCAAGAATTATTTAAATAACAAGCTCATATTTTATATTAATATTTTAATTGCTCTAGGACATCCCCCCTCCTGGAGCAACGAGTTTCCCCACGGAAGATTTGAGATTTTGTTTGCAGTGGCAAAAAAGGGCACCCCCCCCCCCTCTAGAGCCACAAATATCCCTCCTGAAGAAAAATGTCTAGAACTCGGATTTAGCTGATCAGTTGACGATGAATAAAATTTATGATGAATAATTCTTTTAAATGTTGGATTGAAAAATATTTAAAATTTGTGGAATATTTTAATAAGTCTTATATTGCATATTAATATTTTCATTGCTCTAGCCCATTCCCTTTAATGTATCATTTATTTTCTTATGAACAAAGAATACAATAATGTAAAATTATGGAACGGTGGTAACATTTTACTTTCAAGTTTAGGCTTTTCTATGATGATATTTTTTCACAGAATTAAATACATTAAAAAATAAATAAATAAACAGATTAATATATTAGTAATAATAGATTAGTATATTGGAACTTCAAAAAAAAAAAAAAAAAAAAAAAAGGCAACCAGATGCAGTATTGATTCCAGGGGATGGCATCCCCCCCGGAAGATTTGAGTTTTTGTATTTTCAATGGTAAAGGAGTGCAGGAATAGGAAGCGATCAATGGAGGAACCATTCCCCCAGAGCAACGATCGCACCGGGTGATTTAAGATTTTGTGTTTTCATTGGTAAAAAAAAGTGCAACTATCTCCCCCCCCCCCCCCCCCGCGGAAGGTTTGAGATTTTGTATTTTCAAGGGTAAAGGAGTACAAGAATAGGAAGTGATCAGGGGGGGGCATTCCCCCAGAGTAATGATCGCCCCGGAAGATTTAAGATTTTGTGCGGAAGGTTTGAGATTTTGCATTTTCAATGGTAAAGGAGTGCAGGAATAGGAAGTGATCAGGGGAGGGACTATTCCCCCAGAGCAATGATCGCCCCGGAAGATTTAAGATTTTGTGTTTTAAATGGTAAAGGACTGCAGGTATAGGAAGTGATCAGGGGGAGGCAGAACAATGATCGGCCCGGAAGATTTAAGATTTTGTGTTTTCATGAGTAAAAAAAGCGCAATTATCCCCCCCCCCCGCAGAAGGTTTGAGATTTTGTATTTTCAATGGTAAAGGAGATTTATGCCCCCCCCCCCCCCCCCTAAACCAAATAAGTAATAATATTTAACCTAAATGAATTAAATACTTTCACAAAATCAGTATTATTCATTCATACATTCTAACATAAACTCAACCAGTCACAATGTGAAATGTTTTCAGTGCATTATTATTATTATTAACATGTTGTATTATACTAGAAAATAAAAATAATTTTCAAGATATTTATAGGATGTTAAAATATAATTTCAAGAATTATGATTTATTATTTTTATAATAATTCATACTATATAATCAGATATATTTTTACTTCTTCATTGCACAGATAAACTTTAAAAAAGAAAATCTCAATAAGAAACTGTGTTTAATTAATAAAAATAATTTTTCGAATTATTAACTTTTCAAAATTTATTTCGGGTGAAATGTACTTTACTCTCCTTCGCCAAGGCGACTTTTTTTTTTTTCCAGCGATAAATGTTTCGACATGGCAACCGTGCATTTTCATTTTCTCCACTCGGATCTTCAATATGGCAACCCTAAGGAGTCCTTCGGTTTACGTAATGAACTGATTTCTAAGCCGTTTCTGATTGGACACTTCTGATGGCTTTTTCTTGTTACCGGATCGTTTTCTGAATTCTTTCCACGCCTACAGTTGTTAGTTCAGGAATTTTGATCGGTTTAACCGGATTGCACGGTTTCTTATCTTTTGTTTGATTGGCTTTTATGAAATCTCATTGTTACATCAGTCTATTATTGTTTGAATTAAAAAAGGAGATTGCATTATACATGTATGACTATATTTTCCCGGCCTTTTTTTCGTTTTATTTTAAAGATACTTCTTATTTTAATAAATAATAACATACATTTGGAGACAAGTATGCGGTACGAAATAAATTTCTCGAAATAAATATTCAATGATTTAAGTTATGATTTATCAATTTCATTTAAAAAATTGAGATGATGTGTTAATTTTACTGAAAGTGAATTCCTATTTCAGAAAAACTTTCTTTTTTATTTAAAAATTCGCGCAATATATATGTATCATAAATACATACAAAAATATATATGTATTTCAAAATTTTATCCCGAATTTTCGTACAAATTTACAAAGATTTTAATAGTTGGATATCTGCATTAATAACCGCAAATTTGCTCATTTTAGAAATTTCTTCAATGCGACTTTTGAGCATCCAGAGAATAATTTTTCGGTTATATAGTGTCGTTAGTTAACGCAGTTTTGACAAGGTTTGGGCATTTTAGGAATTATAACTTAGCGAGTTTCGTGAAACCAGCGATTTTTTTGTTTTCTTTTAATGGACGCGCAGCATTCATGCATGCGTTACTAATTGCAGCGTTGACGAGTTTCGTGCATTTTAGTGATTCCCGCACAGCGAGTTTCGTGGATTCACTGATGTTTTTTTTAGATTTAATGGGCAAGAAGCTCTTATACACACGTCTGTGACTGCGGCGTTGACGAGTTTCGTGCATTTTAGTGATTCCTGCACAGCGAGTTTCATGGATTCACTGATGTTTTTTTAGTTTTAATGGGCGCGAAGCGCTCATACACACGTCTGTGACTGGGGTGTTGACGAGTTTCGTGCATTTTAGTGATTCCTGCACAGCGAGTTTCGTGGATCCACTGATGTGTTTTTAGTTTTAATGGGCGCGAAGCGCTCATACACACGTCTGTGACTGCGGTGTTGACGAGTTTCGTGCATTTTAGTGATTCCTACACAGCGAGTTTCGTGGATCCACTGATGTTTTTTTAGTTTTAATGGGCGCGAAGCGCTCATACACACGTCTGTGACTGCGGAGTTAACGAGTTTCGTGCATTTTAGTGATTCCTACACAGCGAGTTTCGTGGATTTACTGATGATTTTTTTAGTTTTAATGGGCGCGGAGCGCTCATACACACGTCTGTGACTGCGGAGTTGACGAGTTTCGTGCATTTTAGTGATTCCTACACAGCGAGTTTCGTGGATCCACTGATGTTTTTTTAGTTTTAATGGGCGCGAAGCGCTCATACACACGTCTGTGACTGGGGTGTTGACGAGTTTCGTGCATTTTAGTGATTCCTGCACAGCGAGTTTCGTGGATCCACTGATGTTTTTTTAGTTTTAATGGGCGCGAAGCGCTCATACACACGTCTGTGACTGCGGTGTTGACGAGTTTCGTGCATTTTAGTGATTCCTACACAGCGAGTTTCGTGGATCCACTGATGTTTTTTTAGTTTTAATGGGCGCGAAGCGCTCATACACACGTCTGTGACTGCGGAGTTAACGAGTTTCGTGCATTTTAGTGATTCCTACACAGCGAGTTTCGTGGATCCACTGATGATTTTTTTAGTTTTAATGGGCGCGAAGCGCTCATACACACGTCTGTGACTGCGGTGTTGACGAGTTTCGTGCATTTTAGTGATTCCTACACAGCGAGTTTCGTGGATCCACTGATGTTTTTTTTAGTTTTAATGGGCGCGAAGCGCTCATACATACGTCTGTGACTGCGGTGTTGACGAGTTTCGTGCATTTTAGTGATTCCTACACAGCGAGTTTCGTGGATCCACTGATGTTTTTTTAGTTTTAATGGGCGCGAAGCGCTCATACACACGTCTGTGACTGCGGAGTTGACGAGTTTCGTGCATTTTAGTGATTCCTACACAGCGAGTTTCGTGGATCCACTGATGTTTTTTTTAGTTTTAATGGGCGCGGAGCGCTCATACACACGTCTGTGACTGCGGAGTTGACGAGTTTCGTGCATTTTAGTGATTCCTACACAGCGAGTTTCGTGGATCCACTGATGTTTTTTTAGTTTTAATGGGCGCGAAGCGCTCATACACACGTCTGTGACTGCGGAGTTGACGAGTTTCGTGCATTTTACTGATTCCTGCACAGCGAGTTTCGTGGATCCACTGATTTTTTTTTTGTTGTTGTTTTAATGCAGTCATAATGTTTCAGTTTAAATTATAGAAATTATATGATATAGAAATTATATTATTTGATAAATATCCTTACTAAATTTTAGAAATAAAATTTTTGTAAAATTCACGAACGTAAGTTGTAAAATTTATATAACTTTGTGCAAATTTACGCAGCAAAATTTTAAAATTCCTTTTCTGTAATTTTTATCTCTAGTAAGTAGTTGTTTTTCCCGAATTTTTAAGTATGGAACGAAGCGTACGAAGAGGAAACTGTGACTGGGTCAAAGTCTCAATTTGGCGCCCCTCCCCGAACTTTTTCTTGTGACAAGCTAAAAATGACGTTGGTAGTATAAATTTCTGCGCCCGTAAAACTGCCATCTTCGCCCCCCCCCCCTTTCGCACGGCGCTGTTAAGTACACAATTATTTTTGTGACTGTTTATTGATATAAATAATATCTGTAAAATACACAAATAAGAAATTCCCCAATTTAAAATAATTCGCTTGAATGTACGCAGTGTCTTTTTAAAATCCATTTCTTTTAATTTTTACAGTGCTTAAATAGTTTTTTACGCTGAGTTTTTTAAGGAACAAAAGTATTTTTCATAGCAGAAATCTGGATAGATTTTGTGCTGTTAGCGAAACGAAATTGATCAATCAGAAAATTCGCTCACTTAAAAAAACAAAAACTTTGAATGCCGTTTTCTGATTGTTCAATCTCGTTTTGTTATCTCTGTATTCGCAAAATGTGCCTGAATACCGGACATTAGATGAAAACATTGCATCAAATTTTGTAATTACTGAATCGTCTGACGCATGAAACGATATCTGGAAGCAGAAATAATTCTTTTAGTTTGTTGGATAGATTTTTAATTTGGAACGCGTGATGTATTTTCTTCGATAAATTATAAATAAAATAAAGTATCCTCTTTGTAGGATTCCGTAATGTAAATAAGTAAAGGTAAGTGAATTTTTTTTATGGCTATTGTATTTTGTTTGTTTTAGAAACTGGTGCGTATAAAATTTTATTATTAGAAATTAGATTTATTAGTATATTATTTATTATTAGTATATTAGAAAGTCAATGGTTTTATATATTTATTGTGAAAATTTTTTTTAATCGGTGACGATGCAGCAAAAGTTTCAAATTTTTAACAGTGTGTCATGTTTTTTCGCTCAATGTATGACAGGTCTGTGGCAGGCCAAACATTGAACAAAAAAACGTACGACATGGACAATTTCACAGTGATAAGAGAGAAAAAACCGGTTTGATTGCATCATATTGCACGATTTTTGACGTATGTCTCTGTAGTGTGTGGCGGGCCTTGGAGAAAGACGCTCCGGGAGACAAGACGCAAAAACGCGCCAATTTGGCGATTTTTAAAAATCGCGCCAAGAAGGAGAGTAAAGTACATTCGCACCTCAACAATTCATCAATCACAGAAATTCTCTAATTATTCACTTGCAGAAAAAAGTTTTTTTTTTTTAATACAGCAATTTATGTACCAGATTTTTTAAATTATTAGGCATTTATGAAATCTAATTATTGGGGATTAATCGCGAAAAGAGCAAAACTTTCATTTGCATTGACAAAATTTATACTAAATTAAAAGTTGATAACTTCTTGTATGCATTAATATATTTGAGAATTGTATTATACAGAAGGATATATATTTTTTTAAAAGGTCAACAAATGCAAGAAAAATAAATACAAATTATGATGTTAATGTTATTTAATCCGAAATATTGGAGTCATTTTACTTAAACTCTTAAATTTGTTAACAAACATCATTAAATAACTTTCAGGTAATTAGATTTTTTTCAGTTTGAAAATAACATAGATTTTTGATACCTGCAAACTTATAGTGTTTATTATCACTTTACTATAACTATTATTTTATTTTATATGTAATGTAAAGAAATTTATCCCCTCCCCACGGACGTAGCTTTAGGGGGGGGGAGGGGGGGAGCCTCCCCTCCCAATATGTTCAGGTAGTAGGGCGCCAAAGAAGGTTTAAGGGCGCCGTTAGGCGCCCGGAAAAAAGGCTTTGTTAGTAGTAATAAGTAATTATAAAGTAACTTAATTAGAAATGTAAAATTACAAAATAAATTACTATTCACTTACAAAACATGAAAAGGGTACTTAATTTTAGACTTGTTACTACCTCTATTCTCCCACTCCTATCCCGAAGAAAATTTATGCATCCGAAATAAAAAATTTCAAAAACAGGCTTGTAATGAATTCCAGGATAGATGTACAGTTATTTCCTTCTTATAGTAGTTGTTGGTCACCCTTAGAAATAGATAGAAAGGGAAAAGAAATGTGGAAACGACTGTAGTGCATTTGAATGGTTCTATAATATGTTTTAGTAGTAGGGCGCCACAAAAGGTTTAGAGGTGCAGTCAGGCACCTAAAAAAGAGGGTTCCAAAAAGGGCGCCATGGAAGGTTTAAAGGCGTCGTTAGGCACCTAAAATTTTTATTAATGTGGCATTCTTAGATTATTTTTTACACACACACACACATTAAAAATAAAAAAAAAAAAAAAAAAAAAAAAAAAGGAAAAAGAAAAAATAATGAAATAGCAGTAACATGATTTGGAATTAATATTATTGTAAATTTATAAGAAAATAAATTATGGTTTCAAAAAAATATAGGCAATCAATTACATTTGAGATATTTTAAGATTACTACTAGGCGCTATCCCCAGTGCGAAAACAAGAACACATTCCGGAAATGGACATTGT
The DNA here is from genome assembly GCA_964019185.1 of Maratus speculifer. Lineage (NCBI taxonomy): Eukaryota > Metazoa > Arthropoda > Arachnida > Araneae > Salticidae > Maratus > Maratus speculifer. The sequence continues at coordinate 281,884,123 of OZ025299.1, read as the reverse complement.
TCGATCACTACATGTAATGTGATTTTTCGGAGAAAAGCTCTTCCCTTATTCCAATTCAAGGTTGGTGGTCCTCGACAGGGTCATCTGACCTTAATTATTTTAACTCCCCTCTTATGTCCTTCCTTGTGTGAGGTTAGATAATTTCCGGGCGTCACTTACCCGGCGATCTTTGTTGTCCAGTGTCTAGTGTTGTCAGATTGTACAGGGCAGTTTCATATGACGTCACAGATCGACCATTGGAGGTCAAGCAATCGTTGAACGGCAGCTGTGATTGGTAGCTGATAGGATTATGGGTGCGGCTGAAGGTGAATCGCCAGCATTTGATTGGCGGATTGAAAGTAAAACAGCTGATTGCAACTGCCCTACTGAAGCTAATTACGCGACTTTTCAAAACTAGCGATTTTTTTCGTTCAATTTTTAAAATAAAAATAAAAAGCTGTCTTTCGTAGTCGTCCAGAGAGAAGAAATTCAGTCATGAATGATGCTGAAATAAAACATAAAAATAAAAAACCAGGAACAAAAGAGAAAAAGAAGTTATGAAGCGGAGAAATGATGCAAATTTATGAAAAAGTGGATGAAAAACGATGATGCAGTCGAAGGTAAAAAATGTATATATTTTCCTTTAATTAAGCATGTTCTTAAAGTACAATGTTTATATTTCTGACGCAATTGTGAGTTCATTTATTATCAATCATTGCTATTATTATAGGGAAAATATCGAATAGCATTCTCAGTTTTCCGGTAAATTTAAGTTTTAATGATTTTTATTATTTATTTCCTAAACAGATAGCTATTTTTTGATTAATGGTGATTTCTGAAACTTTTACATTATTAATAGTCGACCTAGTTTTAACCCAGGACTGGGAAGGAATGAAGCTTTCTCCAAAATTAAAAGAAATATATGTTTAAGGGTGTACTCGAAAACATGCTTTTCTACCTTCAACACCTCGAAATTTTCTGATAGAATTTCAGACTCATTTTTAAAAATAGAAACATGAAACTTGATGGAGTGATTTTCGAAGAGATGTACAATGTGTCGCATGATCTTAGTTTTCGCTCCATTTATTAGAATTTGATTGATAAACAATCATTGCTTCAGTATGTTTTTTTTTTCGTCTCCAGGTCTTCCGCTTCGGAAAATTCAGTTCACAACGCCCACTTTGACAGCATTTTTCACACTATTTTCTGCCTTTATCAATATATCGAGATTTACGGCACCTTGTATAGTTTCTGAATAAGAGAATCTGTCAGTCTGATGAATTTGAGAGTAAAAATGAATTCAAAATTAAATGCGAAAATAAGCAGTTTGGATCGGAATACACCATTACTTACAAATGTTTTTCGAAAAAGCAATCGAACATAGTATGATGCAATCGAATGGAAGTTATATTCAGTTTTACATGATTTATTATTATTTTTATTATTTAGGTTTTTAGTATCCACATATTGCATTTTCACAGATTTTATTTTATAAAACACTGTATTTAAAATTGTAACATTATAGTTAAAAATGCATTGTTTATGATCAAGTGGTACTGGTTTCATTCTTGCAAGGGTTACTGATCATGTAATAAAAAATGTTTTTCAAAAACATTTTCAACTGAGCAATCGATTTTTTTTTTTTGGCTCTATTTTTGTTTTATAATATGATTTCTAAATATAATTTTGTTATATTTTATCAATTGTACATATACATTTCAAGTTACTGTTACTCTTCTGATGGGTCTTTTTTCTGCCTTGCGGTGGACATTACAGCTTAAATTTGATTTATCTGAAAAATAACAGTTTTCAATTAACTATATAAACATCACGATGTACCGACGTGCAAAGTGAACTCTGCTATCTGAAATTCCAAAATATATGTGTATATGTCTTTATTTTAAATCCAGATTGAAATATTCTATGCATCTGAGTTTTTTGCGTCGCTAATTGCTATTGTGATAAATTACTTTTGACGAAATTTAATGATATCCTGTATTCAGCATACTATTGCTGAATTGAACATGTTGCTTAAGGGGTTAAAAATGTTTTTGTTCAAGTGATTCCATAAAGGGATTTGGAAATAACTGATTTTTGCTTTTAAAGTAGCCATTGTCAAAAGAGAGAATTAAATTTATTTTGAACGACTGTCTTTTAATGTTAAAAAGTGACAGGAAAAAAGTATTCGTTAACGTACTGTGTAATTAATAGAATAATCGTGCAACCGATTTAAAAAATGCACAATAGAAAAAAATAACTACTTTAAAGTTTTGTGTTACAATTGCAGTACAATACAGGTTATTTTTTATTATCTGTATTTACTGGGGAACTTAGATTATAAAAGGGAAAACATGTTATTTCATTTTACAGAAACTAGAATATTCAGTATATTTAGTATATAGACCACCGTTACTTCCTTGAAAAAGGGTCGAATGTTTATCCAGAGATTTAATATTCCTTTTTTACTACTATCACTACTACTATCAGTATTACTACTATCACTACTACTATCACTATTACTACTATCACTACTACTATCATTATTACTACTATCACTACTATCACTCCCATCACATTGATGGGAGTGATAGTAGTGGGCCAGATCTCGGAGGATGTCACCAGAAAAAATTGAAGGCTAAATTCGATTATATTGACCAGTAAGTTTCGGGCGGAAGCTGCGGCTTTGAAACCACTGTAACTCTATTGCAATTAACTTTGTGTTCTGTATTTTTATTTTTCTTCCAAATACAATTGTTCTTATCATGTCAGGAAAATGAATTTAAGAATCCAGGATTCGGATTCTCTTCAAACATTCTATATTGCCTTTTTAGACCTTGAAAAAACAAGAGCTGGAAGAGATATTTTATCAGCACATGTACATGCACGCTGGAAATGGAAGTTTAATCATGGCTGCATCACGTATATCACCTAAATAGATGCCATTGCCATAAATAATTCACTAAACATAAAAAGTAGTATAACTACCCCCCCCTTCTCCTAAAAAATGTGCAAATAATTCAAGGGCGCCAAAACATTAAAAGGCGCCAAAGTTTGGTTCTCCCCCCCCAATAAAAATTTCACGCTACGCCCCTGCCCCTCCCCCACTCTCTTAAACTAAATAAGTAAATAATATTTGACCTAAATGAATTAAATTATTTCACATAATCAATATTCAATTATACATTCTTATAAACACTCAACCAGTCACTATGTGAAATGCTTTCAGTGTATTATTTACATGTTGTATTATATCAGGAAAAAAAAAATCAAGATAAGATATTTATAAATGCCAAACTATAATTTCAAAAATTAGGACTCATTTTTTTTTTCAAAATTCATACTATGTAATCAGAATACATTTTGTACTACAAAAATTTGCTCCATTGCTGGATTACAGATAAGCTTTAAAAAAGAAAATCTTGATAACAAACAGCATTTAATTAATAAAAGTAACTTAAATTATTTCCTTTATTAACTTTCCTTTCCAAATTATTAACCTTTCAAAGTTTATTTCTTATGTGTGCATTTAAAATTTATTGCAAAGTTAACATCAAATGCTGAACAAATTAATACGTTACATGTTATCAAAAATAAAATATTCATGAATCACAGAAATTTTCTAATTGCTTACTGAAGAAAATAAACATATATTTTTTAAAATAATTCACGTGTCAGCATTTTTATTATCATTATGCATCATCGAATCTTATTAGGGATCAATAGCGAAAAAAAAAAAGAAAACTTTATTCTTAAATTTTGAGAAACTTTATAGCTAATTTTATAAAAAGTAAACAAATGTTTTTTTAATAGATGCGACAGCATTTCATTTTCACAAGATAAAATCCAAAACTGTCAACATCAAATTTCTAATGGTATATCTTATCTTGATAATAAGAAGCAAAATAAAGGTTTTATAGCAGTACTAAAAAGTATTAAGAAATTATTCATAATACAACATTTCAAAAGGTAACATTACACTGAAAAGCATTTCACATACCTGTGTTTCAAATGATATCCTTGTCTTCATGTAAAATTTTGTTTGAGTTTTATAAATTATATATTGTTTATTTGCTATACACAATTTACTGTGACAGCCTTTTTAGAGGAAAAAAAATAGAAAGAAAAAGCAGCAAGCGTCACATGTTTTTGTATGCTGCTGTACGATCCGCCATCTTGTTTACGAATGGCTATGACAACAAAATGCCCGCCGCAAAATACGGATCACGTGACACTCTGACTTACGATAGCCATGGAACAAAGAATATAAACGGGAAGGAAAACCGGTCAACGGAGGCGAGCCAAGGCAAGCCGAGAATTCTGGGACAAGTGTGACCCTGAACTGCTGGCAACCTTGGCGATTTTTTTCGATTGGCGATAACTTAGCATGTGCTTTACCTCTCGCCGTAGAAATCAGCACATAAGACGTCGAGTGTAAGAAAGGTCAAATAAGCGATAAATGCGCCAAACAGTTGCCATTCCTCAGGGAATGCTGGGATATGGGTGAACCTCACAGAAATCCGGTGGCATCGACGATCACCCTGCACCTAATGGGAAAGAGGCTTCGTTTTCCTTCCCGTTTATATCCCTTCTTCCATGACGATAGCGAAGCCTTTCGCATGTTTGCCAAGATTCGCGTTTCTAGCTGTCGGTCGTAAGTTTGCGGAAAAGAAGGAGTTAGGCACGCCACACACTAGCGAGACATGCGTCAAAAATCGTGCAACATGTCGCAGTCAAACCGGTTTTTCCTTTGTTATCAGGGTGAAATTGTCGCATGTCTCATGTTTTTTCGCTCAATGTTTCACAGGTGTGTGGCCTCCCTTACGAAAGGTACTTGTTTGACAAGAATGGGCGCGCTAGACTGTCTCTCACTAGAACTGCAGAAATGGACCTTATGAACGTGATGTCACACACCAGAGCTGGCGGTATGCTAACCTGTTATTCTAGTCACTACACCGCCAGAATGGCTGAATGCGCAGGCGCAAACATCGCTAGCAGACGATTTCAGCCTTTCTGGATACATTTTAACGGGAAATTTACAAATTTAGAGAATTTTCTTGCAAGCAGAACAACAATTTTGAATTTATATTACATTATATTAAGTATATGCTGCTTCAATAGAGAATTTTTTTCCGGTATTTCTAACAAACAAGCATTAATAATTTACACTCCATAGACTGCTATGCTAAACACCGCCAGTAAATACCGCCAGCAGACGAATTTTAGCCTCGACCTCAGCTTGTGTGCATAAGGTCCATTCCTCTAGGAGAAACCCAGATAGCATGCAAGCTTACGTAAACAGTCGTTTTTTTCTTTACTTGCCATTATCCTGCAAAGCTACATTATCTTACCTTATACCACGGGCACAGTAAATATTTTGAGTACTAGGTTTGCATGACAATCGTGTAGAAACCACTTTTCGTAAATTATCGATATAAGTATTCGAAAGGAATCGACTTGAGCGCATGCGCAGAGTCTGCTTCTGCTGGTAATGCCGAAGAAAAGATGGCGGTTCGGTTGCTGTAAATTCACATGTGAAATCGTTTTATTAAAGATTTACAAAACATTCCGTAAGTTCATTATTAGTATATTATTATTATTTAAATATTTCTTCTGTATTGCCTTTTCTATTATTGATTCAGATCTTTTTCATAAATGTATCATATATTTTGGTTGCTTTTGTTCGTTATTAAAGCTGTTTCACTTTGGACGCATTCGTAAAGTCGGAACTCGTTCAACTCGTGCAGTTATAGTTTTCAAACTAGCCGTTCGTAAAGCCTCTCCGTGCACTCCGTGCGTTTCAAAACTGTATTCGTAAACAAAAACCAGTGCGTTTAGTTTTTCAACTAAATGCACTGAAGAAAAAGTCAGTGCGGTTCGTTCTGTAGCGATGGCGGTTTTACTGCGCAAGCGCGTGCTCATATTTACAAATGTAAACAAAACAAATAGCAGTTTGTCATGTTAATAACAAATATTTTATTTGAAAAATAATTAACTTTTTTCGCCACTTTGTCTTATAAAATTTCTTACAAATCATTTTTTATCTAAGATATGCAGCATAATTAATCAACTATTAATTATTATTATTGTTTCAAATAATAAAGTAATTATTTTAATAATGACGATTATGAATTCTAATGATTCAGAATGAATTAAAGCTCATTTAATCGGCATTACATTTCGTAAAATACAGCTACTTTTGACATAAAGAGTATACTTATATATATATATATATATATCTTTATTTCAGTGTTCTGCTCATTTTATTTGTTGCCTGCACCGTATGGAATTTTTTGTAAATAAAATTAAAATTGCTCTGAAAATGAATGCTCCTAAATTATTACAATAATCAATTGCAACATGGACTTTATAGTATCGCTTAAAATTATTGTGCAGTAATGAATGTAGTGTTTTTCAACTGCAGCCAGTTTCCTAAATTTTTATTGTAAATGTGCTATTCTGAATATTATTGAATTCCATTTTGCAACATCTTTTTTAAGTGGGAGGGGGGGGGGGGAGAGTGGGCAATGTAGTCATACTCTTGAAATAAAGAAAAGTACTTAACTATGATTTATTTAAAAACATAGTAATTTGTCATTTCTAAGATAACGAGATGAATGAAATACTTTGCCCAGGTTGTCAATGTATACATATTAAGCTGCTGGAAGGTAGCAGAATTCTGATTAGACATGTGCCGGTTGATTTCCACATTGTTTTAAATTGTACATTGTCATTACACAAATCCAAATGTGTAATGTCTACCCTGAGTTCATATTTTAATTGATGACTAGCACTATAAATATAATCAGTCTTTATAGTGACTGGTAGCATTTTAAACCTAAATAACTTAAGACAATATTACAATTTGATTGATGCCTAGACTACTGACACACACTGAGAACTTGCTTTAGCATATCATTGCTACAATGTATTAATAGAGTGAATGGGATTTTATCTACTTTTTACCAGCAAAAAGAAAGGTAATCCCAGTAAAATATTAAAATTGTACATTTTACTTTATGATTCCGCATCAAAAGTTGGTGTGATTTTATTTTTCCTGTAAATGCTTTATTTTAAAAAAAAAAAAGAGTTTTGAGAAAAAAATTATAATGAAAACCCAAATCCATTTTTTAATCCTATATTTTTTTATTTTGAATTGCTAATGTTTATCTATCCTGTGAGTTTGTTTTGTTTTCAAATTAAACAATTTAAATCCTAACGAATTATTTAAAAATGTGAAGAATTTGTCTTTGTTAAGAAAAATTTCATAGGATTCCAGTTACTGTGTCCAGTCAACATAAAAGTACCAAAAACTTTGCGAGTTTGAACAATTGGATAAAAAATCAGCAAGGTTTATATTACTCAATTTAATTTTTTGGTTAACCAGGCACCAGTATTAAATATGTATGTATATGTGAATATATATACATGTGCGTGTTTATGACAGTCAATTATAATTGGCTGTCATAAATTGTGTTGATAATTATCAACACGAGGGATATAGGGTCTAAGGGCGGATGCCCTCCACAGGGGCCTTTCTAAGGGAACCTAACCCATATTTAATGCAAGGAAATCCAAAGCTTGAAACCAAAAAAACTTCAAATGATTGGGTTAGAATATAACACCCTACAGACAACCAGTTTCAAGAAAAGAACTTCTCAGCCATTGGTGGAGCACATGCATGTGCATAAAAATTCTGTTAAAATACATTAACTTGATGTATCCCTGATTGTGAAAAATTATATCGCAAAAGGCCAGATAATATTAATACCAAACACTTTTCTATTGAAAAATATATTTACATGTGAATATTAAAATACTAAGAAAATATTAAAACAAATTATCATGCGCAAAAAAAATTATTCAGTGGGGGGAAATTAGAAGGTTACTTCAGTCAACTGAACGCAAATGCTAATTCAGTGGAATTTTTTTTTTTTTTTTTTTTTTTTTTTTTTACAGATATCTCATTTGTATTTCAGTATTTTTAAACAATTATTTTTGCAGTGACTAGCTGAGATTAATCTGTAGAAAGGGCATTTTTACTTTTTCATCTTGTTTACAGATATTTTTAATTAGGACACTTTCATGTTTCATTTTCAGCAGAGCCGTGTAAAGGGGGCAGCCATCCTGGACACAAAAATTTAGGGGGCACCAAATTTATGCTACCAACGTCATTTTTGGCCTGTCACTAGAAAAAATTGGGAGTTGGGGGTGCCAAATTGCCCTGGGCGCAGTTTTCCCTTCACACACTCTTGATTTTCAGAACCAGTTTCAAAGGTAAAAGCATCCTCTTGAAAAAAATCTGCAAACACATTCAAAAAAGTAAAGAAAGGCAGATGTAGAGATCATTCTCAGCTAGCCAATGCAAAAAATTATAATGCGCACGAGATACCTTAAAAAATATTCATCATAAGATTAGCATTAATGAGTGAATCTTTCCAGGTGACTGAAGTAACTCCTTAAGTCATATTTAAACAAATCTTTAAAATGTCATATTTACAAATACTTTCGTTTACATCTAACAGAAAACTTCATTATAAAAGTCCAAGAAGCAGTGACATTTTTTATTTACCTATTTTACACAAGTTGATTTACAAATGTATTTTAGATTTAATTAGTCACAACAACAGCAAATGTTATATTGGAAACCTGAAAATCGCCCAGACAAATAGAAATGAATAGTAAATACATTATGAAAGAGTGATACTACTACTACTAATAATATTATTTAGTCTTTTATAATTGGGTAATCTCTATAAAGCAAAGCAATTTTATTTCTAATTATTTTAAATATGTTAATAAATTGACAGATAAAAGTAGAAATTGTGAAAAGTTCTTTAAAAGGCTTTATTAAATATTGGATTCGGCCGAATACTTTGATATTCGGTAACATGGCTGAATACCGAATTGATACTGAATATTCAGTACATCTCTATCTGAAATCTTTATAAACAAATCTTTTGATTATTAATAATAACCATTTGCATATAGTTTGGTCAATATAATATTATTTTCCACAGTTATTTGAATAATAAATTTCAAATACTTCCTGGGATTTTGTTTTTGAGTGCTAATTTGAAGTCAACATTTTTGGTCATTAAATTCAGCAGACATAAAAAAAAAAGATTATTATTATTAAAATGCTACAATTAGCACCTGATCTTTGAATGCTCTCTTATTCGACTTTATATTTTAATTTTAATTTTTCAAGATAATCTCCCCAATCAAGAAAAATTTCTATAATGGCTTGAGCAAAATCTTAAAGATCATCATGTTATGTTATTAATTGCAAAAAAAATCTGCACTTTTAAAAAAATTAAATTATTTTATACTACATATTGAATATTTTTTATCTATTTTATTTTTGATAAATTCACATGTTTGAAGCTTTTTCTTTAGAGCAATAGATATGTTCACTAATGCATACTGATTTTAATCCTATGCATAAAAAAATGACCTAAATCTACTATATCTAATGCTTATTGCTGAAATAAAGTGTTTAAAGTAGAAATTATTTATGTATCCAATAATTTGGAACACATAAATTATAAAGAAAAAAGAGAAAATGTCATTAGATTTTTTCTAAAAACATCAATTGGTTTTTTGAGAAACGGTTTAAACTATGCTTAAAACCAGTTGGTTCAAACTGTGCCAACTCTGGTTTTATTGAAGAGAAATCAATAAAAAATATCTTATTATATGCAATATACTGTAATACCTACCAAATACCAATTAAGAAAGATAACTATTATTTGATTGGTTTATTTTGTGTCGGCCGATTATCTATTCGAAGGATATAGGCCCAGGGAGGGAGTGCCCTTTGTGGGGGTCTTTCTAAGGAAACCTAACCCGTATTTATGCAAGATTAAAAGAAAACCACGAAAACTCCAAACGGTTAGGCCAATGGCCGTGATTGGGTTCGAACCGAGCACCTGCCATATATCAGTTAAGAACAGGTCAGAACCTCTTGACCCCTGGTGGGGCCAACTACTATTTGAAATTATTTAATAACAGCTTTTTGTTACAGAATGTATTCAACAGTAATATTGTCTACTTGTAGTTGACCCTTGAAAGGTAAGGAAAAAGCAAAACTCCTTTTGAAAAAAAAAAAAAAAAAAACTTTGTTCTACTAATAGACTAGGAGACGGCAGCACAGATGATCACCTCATCCAGTTCACAGATGGAAATCTAGAATTAATTAAATCTCAATTTCCATATTAAAATGCAATCAGTCTGCTAAGTCATATCTTGGTGGAAAACATCTAAAATCATCGATTTTAGTGGTTGACTCATAAGTTTAATATTATATTTTCCTGCTCCCAATCCTCATGTTTTCATACTTTGCGTACAGGAAAGCACAGTGGTAAACATACAAGACAATTGCTAAAATTGAGTTTTTAGGTTTTTCCCACCAAGATAGGACTTGGTATACCAATTGTGTTTTAATATGCAAATCAATATTTAACTAATCTTAGATTTTCACTTATGAACTCAACAAGATTGTCTGTGCTGCTGCCTCCCAGTCTATAACAAACACAAGTATAATTTCAAACTTACTTTGTGCATAGTTTATCTAACAGTCGATTATATGAGCATATGGCATAACAATAGAAATGCCAAATGTTGGGATATTCCATGTTTTGGAATGAAATGATTTTATAATCATTTAACAGCTTTAATAATAACTTTGTATTTTCATAAAAACAGGCAAAAGACTGAAAAAAATATGACAATTTATCTAAAAAATAGCTTCGAAAAAAATAGAAAATTTTGATTAAATCAAAATTCTAACAATATCTAAAGATGGACTACTTCTGCCCATTGAGATATCTTACGATATCATGTACTACCTTCCCCACCCCTAAAATGATAACAAACATCCCCTTATTCATGTAGCCTTTTATTTTTTTCATGGATAAATATAATGATTACAAGGAGAGATTTTTTTCCCTTTTTTTAATGTTACCTTATCATTTTTGGATCATTTAGTTTTTTTTTCTTTTTTTTTTTTTTAACAACTGAAAGTTAGAGAAATTACAATTTATAGAATTACACATAAACAACTATATCTTTGGATTATTTAGAGATTTTTTTTAATAAAACAATCGAAAGTTACAGTAATTACAATTTATAGAATTACACAAACAACTATATCTTGTATTTTAATTAATGCAACCCACCCAAAATTTATACAAGTACATATAATCATTGTAAGAGGCAACTTTATCAGTTTTTTACCTGAATTTTACGATAAAGTAAAACATTTAAACTACATGTAAATTGAGATTTTAATTATTGTAGTCTCTTTTTTTTTCAGGTAAGCAAAATTTGATAATATAATCTAATAAACTTTTCTGAATAGTCTTTTGTTGCCTTATTGAATCTTTGAAAATTTGCGATTAGATAAGAAAAAAATTTCTTTCAAATTTACTGGTCTTTAAATTTCTTGCATGATAAAGAGTACACATTTTAATTCTTGAAACCTGTCTAAATCTTTTACGAGTATAAATAACAACTGATGAAATATCACTGAAAAGCTGGTGATAAATCGCAATTAAATGTAAAACAAAAGCACATGCAAAAAGTCACGAATGAACATTAAAAAATCATGGTCACAAAGTTCATTTTGATTGTGTCTCATTACAGATACATATTTACACTGGCTGATGATGGGCTGCTTAAGTTTCCAGCCTGAAACCCATCCTGTGTGTGGATTGTTTTATGGTGATTAAAAAGAGGTTTTATTATTTTATGTATAATCTCATTATCAATGTTCTCGCTGACATTTGACCAACGTTCGTAATTTGGCTAATTAAAAATAAAAAACATTCGCCAAATGTAAAAAAGTATTAGCAAAATAGATTTACATGTAGCACAAAAACAGTTATCTTTAATTCTTTAATGTACCCTGTTTTTTTTTTTTTTTTTCAATATGTTTTAAATAAAAAAAATGTTAAAATAACCAAAGTTTTTATAACTGCGACAGCGATTGCTATTAATCTCTACAAATATATTAAAAATATGTATGAAAAACGAAAAAGAAAAAGCAAACATTGAGCATTAGCAATTTGGCAAATCTAATCACTTGTTTACTCGCCAAATGAAGAAATTAGTCGCAATTTGGCTCAATGGCAAGCAACAGTGAGAACACTGATCATTATAATAGGGGACTTTATTATTTATGGAAGTTTCCTAACTTTTAGTATAAAATTAAAATAGGACCCATCATGTTGAAAATACGTATATATGCAAAAACAAAAATCAGTATTGAAAGTTTTAAATGTTGTACAAAATATGTTCTTAAAAAAATCGACTTGAAGACATAATAATATTATACAGTTAAAAATATATAAATACTTCTGTCATTACCTTTAATATGGCAACACTAGAATATTAACCATTGATGAAATTCCTGTAATTAAAATGAAGAAAGCAAAAAAAAAAAAAAAAATAAAATAAAAAAAAAAAAATAAAAAAAAAAAAATAAGAATTACTATAATTAATAACATTAATCAAAATCTTACCATGAATTAGAATTGAAGTAGAATGTAATTTCATTATCTTTTATCCTTCACCATTCTAAACTTAGCAGAAAATTCATCTTTTTCTTCCATTTCCATAGCAAACATCTAGTATACAGAAGTAGGAGTAATTGAGAAAGTATTGTCAATGGCATGATGTGAATTAACAAACCATACTGCATAGACAATACACATTCAATAAATATGCTGAGACTTGTTGATGATAGTGATGAGCAGCGAATGTCACTAAAATGAAGAAAAAAAAACACACATTTTATAAATTTGAAAGAACACAGAAAAAGATTTAATAAAATGTAGGGTTTAGGTATTAAAAATATACTTTATCTTTACTTTTAAAAAAACGTTGAAATACCATAAAATTAATTATGTGATTTTTTTTTCTTTTAACTCATCTAAATAAATTACTTTAAAGTCTATACATAGTATACTACAAAATCAGAGTAGTATAAATTTTTTTGCAGAAAAAATCTACCTTTAAACTTTTTTAAGACACATAATTTTACTGTCACAAAACCTTATTATGCATGTTAAAAGGACAACTGAGAATCTTGTTACTAAATACAATAAAGGAAAAGGAAAAAATAGTCATTCATTGAACGTTTAGGCACAATAAACAATCGTCATTAGCTATTTATTTACTTTTACCATGATTTCAATCTATATTTAAATTTGAGAAATGCAATTTTTCAACAATATTGATTACAATATGATAAATTATATTCTACTGTCATAAATAATAAAATATTAAAAACTTACTTTAATCACAATACTGCATTCTGCTTCGTCGCCATGATGAGCAAAAACGTAAACAAACCGTTCATTTTCAGTGCGACACTAAACGCACTCGACGGCGTTCGTAAACTCATCTAAAACTGGTTACACCGAACCACAACTAACCGCACTGATTTCAGTTTTTGCACGAAAACCAGTGCGTTTAGTTTGGTGTTTACGAATGCGTCCTTTGTTGTGCATGCTAAATTTTTAAATTACAATTATTTCTATAAATATGATATACATAAAACTTTTTTACGGAGCATTGTTTCTGAACAATTTAGAGTTTTTAGGATTACAGTGTTAAATATGTTTTATCAACAATATAATCGAGATTCTTTTGTAATTAAAAGCACTTGTTTGCTTTTACGTTTAATATTTTTAAGTCGGTATTTTTTTTCTTAAAATCATCAAAAATAAAGGAAATGTTGTTAAAGTTTTACCCACGATCCCCTTACAATATTTGATGCGAGCTTTTCTTACGAGTTACAAATCAAAATAGTTTGACCTTCAACAAATTACATTTATTTAAAAATATGTGATAAGTTTTTTTTTTTTTTTTTTTTTCCATTCAGTTTTTGCGAGAATAGTTTATAAATGTTGTTGAAACATGTAGATCCGTTTATTAAAGTGTATTTGTAAATTTTTTAAGTGTACTGTTATCATTTTTAGCCACACTATCTTAGCCTTAGGTAAACATATACTTGCAGTTCAAAAACAAAGTACTACGTTTTAGATCACATTTAGAATTTTATTTTTACATTTTAACTATGTGTTTTAATGGCATTTGTGAGCCGAACGATAAAAATGATTCGTATTTTGCTTGAAATAAGGTTTACAATAATAATAATAGCAATTTATATAACATAGTAATAAAATATTAATCTGAAAGAGCAATTAAAAACTGGAGTATTATGGAATTTAACGTATTTGGCTTTAAATCTTATCTTTATGAGTATAAAATATTTCAATTTTAAAATAATTTCATACGTCATAATGTAATCTACTTAATTTTAATGCTTTTATTTTAACCAAAATGTGTGATGTCACATTTCAGCAACACATACAGAGCAATGTTTAAAATGTTATTTTCTAGTAGGATAAAAATTTTTTGTAATTTTGTTTTAAACAAATGAGGTACTGGAAAACAATGGTTCATACAGCTTGGTTGCAAGCGTTTGTCGAATTTGATGCTTTTCCCTTATTATAAATCATTTTTTTAAATATTTGTTTGTGTTTTTCTTATTCATATTTTGAGCACAGATGTCATATATGCACCACTTTGGCACAATTTTATGTCTTGCATGGTAATGGTAACACGTCTACTGTCGTTTATTAATAAACTGTTGATTTAATTTTATTTTCTTTTTTAAAATATTAAATTGTTTTCTTCTATAATTATTAATTAAACTTTATTTATTTATTATTAATTTCCATTTTAAAATAATTGGAAACAACTAATATAAATGAAGGGCTCACCAAATTGGCATTAGAAAAAAAATTGCATTAATGTGGTGTGTATAGGACATCTGTGCTATATTTTGGACAATTTCTGATTTATAAGTCTTAAAAATGAAAAATTATGCACCAGAATACATGAATTAAGTAAGAATTAGTTAATTTTGTGCATGTGTGTAATTTTATAAATATGTCATAGTTATTTGTATTAAAGGACATAGTTTTTGTATTGTAGCTTATATTCTTCTATAATTAACTGCTAAAACATAAATTTTGTCTTCTATAATAATAATAAATTTTGTTTTTAGAAATTTAATTGTATTCTTTATCAAACATTGTCAAATTGTTATTGTTTATCAACATTACATGTCAGTTAAATATGAATTTCTAGGTATTTGTAATTATTTTCAGGCGATATTATTTAAACAGCAAATCTAACATAAAAGCTCTTATACTAAGAGTAATTGAACTTGAAAAATTCTGGGTCTTTTTTTTTTTTTTTTTTTTTTTTTTACAAAAGCGGGTTTTTATTAATAAATCATATTTATAGGCGCAAAAATTGAACTTATTTATTTGAAAAAAAAGAAATGCAATAATTATTGTTTTAATAATAATTAGTAGATAATTAAAACCAATATTAATATATAACACTATGGAAATAGTGATTCATGAGAACTTGTCATGAAAGGTTTAATTTTTTTTTCTGATTGTCATTATTTTATTTTGTATTTTTCAGTTACATCCTAATGACATCTGGTAGAAATGCCAAAGCCATGGTCTCCAGCTTGTTGATAAAAATGATTCAATGTTTAAAAGAGGGAAGCAACTAAAGATCCAGGTCACCTGAAAAATAATTGGTAAAGATTTATTTATTATTATATAATATTTTAATAACATTAGTATAATTTAGTAAGTTTATATACAATTTTTGGAGGGGGGGGGGGATTGATTATTTTATACAAATTAAATATGTTTTTGTTGTAAAATGCATCCCTTTTATTATTATTATTATTTTTTTTTTTTGGGGGGGGGGGGGGGGGGCATTATACGCAATTAAATATTGTATATACTTTTATATATTAACTTTAGTACTGGCATTTTTTTTTTTTTTCTGTTCTCGGGATGGTAACACTGTTTTCAAATTGTAACATTTACACTATTTAATTGTAAATTATATAAAGTGAATGTTATTGTTCAGAAATAAGTGCAGAGTTATTTTATACAAATTAAATGACATGTTTTTGTTGTAAAATGCATCTCTTTTTTTTGGGTGGGGGGAAGGCATTATACACGATTAAATATTGTATATACTTTTATGTATTAACTTTAGTACTGGCATTTTTTTTTTTGGGGGGGGGGGGATGATAATGCTGTTTTCAAATTGTAACATTTACATTATTTAATTGTAAATTATATAAAGTAAATATTTTTGTTCAGAAATAGGTAACATTGTGAAATAAGTGCGGGATTATTTTATACAAATTAAATGACATGTTTTCGTTGTAAAATGCATCCCTTTTTTATTTATTTTTTTATTTTTTTTGGGGGGGGGGGGGCATTATACACGATTAAATTTTGTATATACTTTTATATATTAACTAGGGATGCACCGAATAGTGATTTTGGCCGAATACTGAATGCCAAATATTCGTCCAACATGTGAACCAAATAGTAATTGTTGGGTTGAATGCCGAATATTCGGCTTCCCAAATACTTTTTTAAATTCAAAATTTAAAGGTATTGAAATGTTACTTTTTAAAATAGTTTTACATAATATTTAATAAAAGAAACTTACATTTTGATAAACAAGAGCTTTTTATAAGAGCATTTAGTATTGAAAAAAATCTGCCTTGAGTTATTTAAGAAGCGCAGTTATGAAACTTTAATTAATAAAATTTTCTATGAATCAAAACAAACATTTTAAAAGCAAATAATGAAAAAATGGCCGAAGAAAAATTTTACAGTCTGATAATTGTCCTTTTTAAATAACTCAAAGCAGATTTTTTTCAATATAAAGTACAAATACTTTCAACTTAATTCTGAATAAAGGTATGTTTAGCTCATAGTTCTTTTCTTATGAATGGTGGTATTTTCCACCCTTCCCATCATATCATATTTTACAGAAATCAAAGCATGTGAGTTGAAAATATGTTATCTTATTTATTGTTAATGTAATAAACGAACACACAAGTTCTGACCTAGAGTGAGATGAAATGCAGTATACTTATGACTCAATAAGTTGATTATGATTATGGTTTCATGAACAAAAATTGTCTGCCTTGATAGCTATTACTAATCTCAAAAGTTGTTTTTTTTCTTTTAAAGGACTTTTATTTGGGGAAAAGCAAGAAACAGATTATTTACTAAACAAAATTTAGAAACTTGTATGAGCACATAATTTATTCCTAAGGAGAATCCTGATAAATTACTATTTTAATCCTTCTCATGGTTAATTTTCTTAAGTTATACTTTACAAACAGCAAATAAATAATGTAATATTTTATTTAAAAATTATTTTGTTTTTAATTATTTTAAATATAAATTAAAAAATTGACAGTTAACAGTAGAAATAGTGAAAAGTTCTTAAAAGGTTTTATTATGTTTTGGATTCGGCCGAATACTTTGATATTCGGCAAAGCCGAATAGTTTAGTATGGCCGAATAGATACCGAATATTCGGTGCATTCCTAATATTAACTTTAGTACTGGCATTTTTTTTTTGGGGGGGGGGGGTGATAATGCTGTTTTCAAATTGTAACATTTACATTATTTAATTGTAAATTATATAAAGTAAATATTTTTGTTCAGAAATAGGTAACATTGTGAAATAAGTGCGGGATTATTTTATACAAATTAAATGACACGTTCTTGTTGTAAAATGCATCCCTTTTTTATTTTATTTTTTTGGGGGGGTGAGGAGGAGCATTATACACAATTAAATTTTGTGTACACTTTTATATATTAACTTTAGTACTGGCATTTTTTTTTTTTTTTCTGTTCTTGGGATGGTAACGTTGTCTTCAAATTGTAACATTTACATTATTTAATTGTAAATTATATAAAATGAATATTATTGTTCAGAAATAGGTAGCATTGTGAAATAAGTGTGGGGAAAAAGCTATATTAACTAGTTTACTTAGTTATAAATTCTTTTGTTGGACTTTTCTTGACTCCTAAATTTTTCATTTTTACACCTTCTATTGACAAGTTTGTTTTTATTAAAAGCTAAATATTTTTTTTTTTTTTTTTTTTTTTTGTTATCTTATTGAATGATAAAAGATAAATATACATGCAATAACGATTTGAATATTAGTAAAATTTATTTCAAAATAATTTTCATTTATAAATTATTTATTTTATAACTCTTGTTCTTACATATGAATATTGTATTACCAGGGATGTAGAAATATATCATTTTGCTCGCCAGTTTCAAAGGATTTTCTAGCAAGGCGAGTTCATTTTTAGTTTCTGAAAAACTGTAGGTAATAGAGACATTATCAGACACTCTTTCTTAATCTAGATATTTTAACTTTCCAAATTATTACAGTGTTAATAACTAAGTTTCAATTACTAAGTGCTACTCAGTTCTATCGTTTATTAAGCTTATTTCTGTTGTATATATTTCTTAATATAGAAAAAAAGAATTATGAAAATGCATTGTAGTAATATTAAGTTTGTCTGCAATTGCATGCGATTTTGTCATAACTATTTTCAATTGCGTGTGTTATGTCTGCTATTTCACTTTTATTATTTTGTCAATTTCTTATCATTATCCTTTTGTATAATTTTTATGACAGAACTCAGAAAGTCAAGAAAAACTCTTAATTTCTGACGAAAATTCAGAGCATCTTCAGTGAAGAGCACTGATCTTCAGCAGCCTCAGAATTGATTTAAAAAAATAAGTCACTGGTCTGCGGCATAAAATTTTATTAAATCCTTTTAACTCTTTAAGCGACTCCTCCTCCTAAATATAAACTAAACTTACTTTGCAATTATCCAAAATTTTCTAGATAATAAAATGTAAAATTATAAATTATTAAAAATTGAATAAAATCATGATTTGAAATCTTTACTAGTATCTCATGGCCAAGAAAACTTACATTTGTCTGTCGGAGAGGGCAAAAAATGTTACCAGTCTTGCTGATCACTAAGTTTTTCCAATTAGTTGTTCGATTAAATTTTTGGCTGATTCGTACCAGTAGACCACTAAGGATTTCAAACACTGTCTAGGTTAAGATATGATAATATTTGTTTGAGAATTAAATTAACCAATATAAGATTTTTTGGTACTTCTAGGTTATCCCGTCGACCAATTTCGCCAAATTATACAAATCGCCAAACTAATAGCCAAATTATACATGTTGACATAATTTTTATTTTAAATAACGAAAAAACAAATAATTAGTAGAATATTAATAAAAAGTCGAAATAAAAATCACTTAATGACATTTTAAACACATGAATCGCATTTAATGTCATTGAATGTGACATTTGCGATCATCCATTATTGCCATTTAATCTTATAGTTTGGCGATATAATTTTTTGGTCGACGGGATAACCTAGAAGTACCAACTTTTTTTATTGTAACTAATTTTGTAGATTTATTATAAATTTTTGAAACAGTGTTAGTTGCTCAACCTCGTCCTCTGAGCTGCAGCCAGCTATCAAGGATTCAATTTAGCATAGAGTCTGCAATCTCACTGTCTGCTAATCCATCGCTTTAAATCTTGAAATTTTTAACGCTATCTGAATGTACAATTTTTTAGGTCACACAGTACTTTATTTTTGCTATGCATATTTGATTTGTGTGTTTATATTTATCTTTTTGTTTTCTAGAAAAAAAAAAAAGAATGAATCAAGAAGAGGGAGAGACTTAACTGAAGTTCCTGACAAAATTATATTGATGTAATATTGATAAATTATGTCAATTCTTTGCATGTAAATAAATAGAATTTTATAAACTGAATGATATTTCATTTATTTTCGAGAATATTTCCTTCGTACAGAGAAATACTTTTCATTGCTTCAGTCAGAATTCAGTTATTAAAAATTATAAAGGGAAAAGAATAATAATTTAAATCAGTTAAATTATAACTTTAAAAAATTAAGATTAGTTTAGTATTTACTGTGTTACTCATAGAAAAATATTTCTCTGGCTTAAAAAAAAAAAAAAAAAAAAAAAATAGAAGGAAGTGTTTGAATTATTGTAATTTGTAAAATTTCTGTTGTTAAATAAATAAGAAATATAAAATACTTTAATGTAAAAAAGCTGGAATTGAATTTATAAAAAAGTTTCTTTTTGGAACTTTCTTTCTTAAACAATTTTCTTATAAAATATCAAATAGCTGCTGCAGGCATCAAACTAAATTCTATGGATGATTTTTAAAAGTCCTCCAATATTCTCTGAATAATAATCAAAATTCAAAGAAATAATTAAGTTTAATAAATGAAATAATTAAGAATTTAATGAAGTACTAATATGAAAAATCTGCAATCTTCTACTGTCATAAAATGTATGCTGTAATGGAATTTCACTTATTCAATTCAATATTTATTGTAAGTAAACAGATTTGTATATACAATAAATAATTAACTGATCCTGAATTTTGAACTGGATTCGAAAGGTAAGTAATTAGTGTAATCAAATTTACTATGTATGAGCTTAGATATAGAGTTGTGTATTTATAAGTCCCATCAGCAATTTAAATACTTGTTTATCCTACGTATTTAAAAAAAAGTTTTTTTTTTTTTTTTTTTTTTTTTTTTTTTTTTTTTTTCCTTACAGAGATATGACATCAGAAAAAAATCCCTCTGCTTATTTTTATTTCAAACTAGCTGACCCGCCCGGCGTTGCCCGGGTCCGTATTAACAATATTAAACGAACTTGAAATTTGTATGATTTTATCATTAACTGGACGCATGCAGAAATGCATTGTCTGAAATATGTCGCAGCTGACTTTGTGAAAAATTGGTTTTAAAAACAACAACTAATATTAAGCTTTAAAATACTTAAAATGAGCTATGAGAAACACGGGAGAGAACATGTATCCAACGATTGCGTTAGTTTCGTGTTAAAGTGTTGATATTTACCCGTAAAAATCACTGTTAAATCACGTAACTAATTATTTTTTTCGCATAGAAATCCCAAGTGAGATATTTTGAATTTCAAACTAATTATATCACTCTTAAATCCAACTATACCGTGAATGAAATCCATACGCGATGATAAAAGATTGGTATATAGTATTATAATTTCAGACCCATTTAACAAAAGTGTATATTTTTAATCAAAGCATGCGTAATGTTGACTCTGTGGACAAATTCCTAACTATAAACTTTTGTACCGTAACCATAATCTGTCTGTAACCTAACTGCGACTTAACAGTACCCTACCGTAACTTAAATATAACATAAATGTAACCTAGCCGTCACTTTATTGTAACCTATTCTTATTCTAACCATCACATAAATACAACTTAACTTTAACCTAACTTTAAATTAACCGCGAACTAACTGTAACCTAACGTGAAATTAAATAAAATCAAAGACTTACCGTAATGTAATTGCAACCTAATCGCAACCCAAATGTTACCTAACTATTCATGGAGTTTATGTCCATGGAAATTATTTTGTCTTGTTCGGATTTGGTTATGATTCATTAGAATATTTTCGTCGGGTTCAGATTTGGTTCTATTCAGGTTTCAGGTATTTTTTGAAATTCAATTTAAATGTTCGGGTCGGATTCATGTCCATGGAAATTATTTTGCCTTGCTCGGATCCAGTTATGTTTCTGTGAAATAATTTTGTCAGGAACAGATTTGGTTCAATTGAGATTTCAGCGTTTTCTTCAAATGGAATTTTTGGGTTCAGGTCTTCTTGCGTGTCCACGGACATTATTCTGTCTTGTTCGAATAAATACATGCTTCACTGGAATATTTTTATCAAGTTCACTTCAGATTTCGAGATTTTTTCAAAGAAATTTTTTAGGTTCAGATTCGACTCATGTGCATGGAAATTTTGTTTTATTCGGATCCTGTTACGGTTCTTTGGAATATTTTTGTCATGTTGGTTTGGTTCGGTTCAAATTTCAGGCATTTTTTCAAATAGAATTTTTAGGTTCGAATCATGTTCATGTCCACAGAAATTATTTTATCATACTCGAGTCCGGTTACGATTCTTTCTAATATTTTGATCGGATTCAGATGTGGTTTGAGTCAAATTTCAGGTTTTTTTAAATCGGATTCTGTAGGTTCGAGTCGGATTTATGTCCATGGAAATTATTTCGTCTTCCTCGGATCGGGTTATAGTTCTTTGGAATATTTTATCGGGTTTAGATTTGGTTCAATTCAGATTTCGGGTTTTTTTCAAATGGAGCTTTTGGATTCGGATCTTCTTGCGTGTTCACGAAAATTATTCGAATTATTATATAAAATATTAGAAAATTATTCGTCTTATTCGAATAAGGATTCTTCACTGGAATATTTTTGCCAAGTTTAGATTTGGTTCAGTTCAAATTTCGCGATTTTTTCAAAGAAATTTTTCGGGTTCGGATTGGGTTGATGTCCATGGAAATATTTTGTCTTGTTCGGATCCAGTTGCGGTTCTTTGAAATAGTTTTGTCAGATTCAGATTTGGTTCGATTCAAATTTCAGGTATTTTTTCGAATGGAAGTTTTAGGTTCGTATCGGGTTCATGTTCACGGAAATTATTTAGTCTTACTCTAATCCGGTTATGGTTCTTTCTAATATTTTGGTCGGATTTAGATGTGGTTTGGGTCAAATTTCAGAATTTTTCAAATGGAATTTTTTAGATTTGAGTCGGGTTTATGACCACGGAAAGTATTTTGTCTTCCTGGGATCGGGTTATAGTTCTCTGGAATATTTTTATCGGTTTCAGATTTTGTTCGGGTCATATTTCGAGTTTTTTTTAAGACAATATTTAGGTTCGGGTCAGGTTTCATGACCACTAAAATTATTTTGTCTTGCTTGGATCAGGTTATGCTTCATTTGAACATTTTTATGGGATTGAGATTTGGTTCGGGTCAGTTATCAAATCCATAGTTTTTTTTCAAACAGAATTTTTAGGTTCGGGTCGGGTTTATACTCACGGGATTTTTGTCTATCACGGATCGGAGTGTGGTCTGTTTTTTTCTGGTTGGGATCGGGTTATGTGTTAATTAGTCTAAACATTAAGGCTATAATCAGTTTTGCTACTATTCTTTTTATGGCTATTTCTGATAAATAATTTACTTTGCTATTTGATAATTTATTATTGTGTATGAATCGTTTGCAGATTCGAACAATTGTACGCCAAACAGCTATATTTTATTTTTGTTTTAAAACCAAATTAAAGCCATAATTTGATTTTAAATTGAATAGAATACATTTAAATTTTATCAATGATAAAAAAATAAACTCCTAGAAAACTGTTGTGTGATTTTTTTACTGCAACACAGCTAATGACTCATACATTCTAATGTTCGAAATGCCAAAGATCTGCGTACGACCACACAGTAAAAAGAAACTGAGTGGACGTACAATGTCTTGGGCTGACGCCAAAAATGTAACCCTAAAATCTGATACATTAAGTCCAAATAAGCACCAACAAAACCATGTGCCTTGACATGCCGATCAATTCAAACTGGTTTAAACCCGTATTTCTTTGTTTTTTACCTTTTAAACTGTTATTGAATAGATAACTAAAATTTCGTTTAAAAAATAAAGTTTTGTGCCATTATTGACTGTAATACACGATCGGGATGCATAAAAGATACAAATACAGTAAAACCTCTAAATAATGGGCACCTTCTGCAACGCAAAAATCGTCCTCTACTCGCTATTGGGGAAACCTCAGAAATTCAATAATCTCTAACAAATACTTAATTTTTCATTAATTGGCTTTTATATGTCCTAAAAGTTCTATTACATGATCAGGGGTGCAAAAATCTAGGCGCCAGAGGGTAGTCTCTCACCACTAAAATTTTAGTGTTTTTTCGCTCAAAATTTAATAGCATTCTAGCAGGAATTTTACACGAAATATTAGACGAAAAAAAACGAAATAATTTTTGTGGTGAGAAACTGATTGCTGGCGCCTAGATTTTTGCACCCCTGTACATGATTAATCAGAAATTAAAATTATTTTTAAGCAATAAAACTGAAATAAGATTGTCTTCGCCTTCATCCACTGTCTAGTACACTCTTGTGATGAAAACTGTTACAAAAGTTTACTTTTGCTTGCGATTAGATGTATTTTGTTTTTTAATGTGACGTTACTGGACATTATAGAGTTCCGGGACGGAAAGAGGAGGGGGGGGGGGGTGCACTTTTTGAGCATTAAAAGCATAAATTTGCAAAATCATCCGGGGGAAAATTTCGAATACTCTGGGAGATGTTCCTCCCGGGAAAACTGCTGAATTCAACATTGGACATGGGGGAGGGGGACTTTCCCCAGACCATTCTCTACATTTATCTGTGATCGCAAAATTTGTGATACATTTCCCCAATAAATTTAAACGCTTTTAACTTTTTTTTTCCTCGATAAAATATACTTTTTCATTCTTTATCGTCGAAAATAGTGTCCGCTATTCGGAATGTCCGTTATTCAGAGGTTAAACATAGACAAATTTAAGTTTTGGGAGTGGGTATTAGAAAATTGTCCGTTAAATAGAGGTGTCCGCTATTCGGGAGTGTCCGTTATGGAGGTTTTACTGTATATCAATCATAGGCAAGAATTATGTGATTATTTTTATCATATGACTTTGAAATACCAATATAGAAGCATCATTTAAGATTTTGCTTGAAAAGTTAACATTCTTTCGTTAATGTCTTAAAATCGTCTGCACTCTGAAATCTAGATTTTAGACTAATATTTGTTATTTAAGTTTTCGCACATGATTTTAAAAGAATGTTTTCATCAATATATTTTATATATTGACATTGAATTATTAATATGTTATTAAATCATAGACATTTTTCATCTACGTTATAAAGTATTAAAAAGTTCTGAAAAAAAAAGAAAACTTTTAGTAATACAATTTTTAGTTCAAATCAAATGTTTTCAATATTTTATTTTATTTTATTTTGACATTTAATTATTTCTAATTCTCCAATTTCAATTCTTTTAAAAGCAAAAAAATATTTTAAATAAATAACATAATAGAAAAAAGACCATATTAAAAAATTACTATTTCTTCGTAAAATATGTTTCAGCTGTAATTCATTTCTTTCGATCCGTCTGACTAATACAAAATCCCTTTCACATGCTTTTGTTTGGGACATTAAAATTTGAGCGATAAATGGTTTAATATTGCAACCCTTTTTTCGGTTTACTTCACCACCACCTATCTTTTTCCTCCATGGTTTACAACCGCTGTGATAAAAAATCATCATTTAAACTGACAGTTTGCCAGTCTATGAATTTTAAAGGTCTGTTCCAGCTTTTTTAATTATTTATGCGAAAATTTTATGCAACCATCCAACCATAACTAAATGAAGGGAAAAAAAGAAGAAAAAAGGCGATTTTTTATGAGAGTGATCTTTGGAATTTAATTAATTACTCAGTTAATAAATAGAATTTCAAAATTCTGAAGCTCAGGTGCATCAGGAGAGATATGGGGCTACTCTCAAAAAAATTTTGAGCCTCGTACATGATGTAGATTTTGCTAGCCATCGCAGACACACACACACACACACACACACACGCAGACAGAGCGTTTTGTTCTTTTATTAATATAGATGCTCAATCAATAATTTACAAGCCTATATGTATAAGGATGAATTTCAAATGTTAAATGCATGAAAATTTTCACATTTCTAACTGAGCGATTCTGTGTGTTATCAGCAGAGTGAGAAATGCTCCAATGAACTCTAATCACGCTTAGTTATGAATGTGAAAAATTTCAGTAATTTTAGGTGTAATTTCACAGTTGATAATTAAAATTTTTCCCTCTAGAAAGTTTTAAGTAAGATATTACTTTGTTCATGCATAAACACTTGTATGCTATTGTTAATCTTATGAGAGAAAATTCTTGACTATCTCATTTGCATTTCCATATTTTAGATTTTAACTGTGAACAGTCTGTACAAAAACTAAGTTTTCTAATTTGTTTACAAGCTTCTTTTTTCCCAAATGAATAAACATTTCCTTTCAAACTTTTGAAAATAAAATTATCTTAATAGAAAAAAAAAATAATAACCTTGTAATCTGCATTGAAAAAGTAAAAAAAGGCCTTGGTAGAGATCAACCTCAGGCATCCAATGGAAAAAGAAAAAAAAAATGCAAATAAGATTTTTTTTAAAAATCCCCAGAGGATTAACATTAGCAATCAGGTGTTTTTCCATGAGTAATATAACCTTAAAATATAATTTAGGATTATGTATTTATTTATTTATTTTTTTAAGTATTAAAGTTAAATCTAGTAATGCTGTGAATTGATACAAATTCAATACATATTTTATACATACATAGTAAAAGATTATAGGAATGTTATCTAATTAAAAAAAAAAATAAATAAAATGCCTAAAAACAGGCTATTTTTTATAATTTAAAAAATAATTCAAATATTATCTGTTATCTAATAAATATGTATTAAAATAAACTATTTGATAAATATGTGACTAACAAAAAACTATAATAATTTTAACCCATTTTAGGCCAAGCACAGAAATTTTATAAAATGTAGCATTATTTTTATTGAAATATGCTTAAATTACATACATTAAGACACAAAAAAAGATTCGTGCATGAAAAATAATATTTTATATAAGAAATAATATTTTATATAATAATATAAAATATTATTTCTTATAATGAATAATATGAATATGAATAATATTTTTATGACTTTTGTTTTATTCTTATTTCATATACAGAATTTGCAACTTTAATCTATTTTAAAAACATGTAATTCATTTAAATTGGAATAATAATATATTTTTAAAAAGTCGAATTTGTCAAAGGCGTTTCAAATTAAAACTCTAGCGTATTTTGAAAATTTTTCAAGAGAAAGTGTTTACTCCAATTGAATTACTAATATTTTATGGATGTCTTCAAAAGCCTTAAAAAATAGAAGAAAAATAAAATTCTTGAAAAAAATGTGTCAGAGTGTTAAAAAAAAATATTTATCGAAATGTTTCGTATACGAACCTTTGGCCGAAAATGGGTTAATTAATAAATAGTGTTTGACTAAAACTTGGTTTTCTGTAAAAACACGCAAAATGAGCAGCAAAAAAAAAAAAAAAAAAAGTAAAGTCAAATCAAAAAATTGTAAGTTCAGTTATTTTGCTTAAAATCCCATTTTTCTATCAAATATATACATATGATTTATAAAACACCTCATTTTAATTTAAAAAGTAAAGTATATTGAAATTTAATCATTTATTTAATAAATATATTAATTATAATAATCAAATTTATAAATACGTGACTAAAAAATAAACTATTTTTCAATATATAGATAATATTAGACAAAAATTTAGTTTTCCGTAAAAACAGATACAAATGAGTAAAAAAAAAGCATACATAGCTCAGAAAACTTTTAAGTTCAGTAATTTTGCTGAAAAACTACTTTTTCTATCAAATAAGGTATTGAGATTAATAAAAAACCTCATTTTCATTTTTTTTTTTCTGCATGCTTGTTATAAAAGCCTTTAATCTATCTTTGATTGTAATTCCTCTAACTTTCCTTTTCATTCTTCCCTTTCGCATGCTTATTCTGAAACACTTACGGACAAGCTCTGATTGTGTCAACTAGCAACCTGTTCTAACCCTTTTCAAAATCTTTACAAACTTTGCATGAAAAGCCTTTAAAAAGCATTCAGACATTTACATAGTATGCTTGAAAAAAGCTGTTAAAAAGCAAAAAATGCTATCTGGGAAAATGTCTGAATTCAACACTGCTGAAAAAAGCAGCATGCCAACGTAACCTGTCAAATAATTAATTCACTTGAAAACCTAATCGGGAACAACTTATGGCAATGTCCAACAGAATATTAAGTTTGATGAAATTCCGTTCATTAGTTCTTGAGATATGTTTCGTAAAATCTTGTATATCTTGAAAAACGATTGAATTCAAGGGTTAGCCCGAAAAGGAACATCTCCGTCCCCGTAACATTGAAATGTCTCTTCAAAAAACTGAAGCTTCATGTACAAAAGTCACCCCCTTCTTTGAACTCTAGAATGTCCCTCCAAGGAGACGTAAAAATCCCTCCCGGAGAAAAATGTCAAAAATTCAACATTGCTGAGAAAAGCAGCATAACAACGCCCCCTGTAGAGCAGAGCCGTTCCTAGCAAAGACGAGGCCGCGTGCGAGAACTTTTGCGAGGCCTTAGAGGGGGTACCAGGGGTGGGGGGCACAGCCCCACTGAAACATTGTGAGCCTCCTTTGAAAAATATTCCAAAGTTATTAAAGGAATTTCTGTTCCGAAAATACAAATAAAATTCTGTTAAAAGATCGAATTTAATTTTGAGGCCTACGTTTTTCAGAAGTACAAAATTGTAGCATTTGTACAAAAAGTGCAAATAAGCGTTTCAACACTCGCACATCCTATTTGTACATATGAAGCTAATAGGATGCATAATTTTGCACTAATTATACACTCGAATTTTTCATTTTGCATCCTATTCTTTTTTTAGCACAAAATGAAGTTATTACAAACCATTTAATAAGAAACATACAGTCTAAAACGTATTTGTGTGTGCATTGTGAGCGATAGTAAATATGAGTCCTTCCCCTTACATTTTCCTCATCCCCCCCCCCCCTATTTGCACTTCTGGCTACATCCTTGTATCGACAGGGCCGTAACCAGCGAGACATGCCAGGGGGGGCTCTGAATATTTTCTGGGGGGCTAACATTTTTTAACAATCCATATCTTAAGCAAACTAAATATAGCAAAAACTGATAAAATGGACCTGCCTATAGTGTATAGATTGTAAAACCTCTCTATAACGGAATTTTTCTATAAGGATATTAATAAATGCAAAATACTTCATGATCATCGGAAAATAAATACTTTTTTTTTTTTAATCAAAAACTTTTTGAAAAACTACTGCAAGTTTTAAAATATTATTTTTACACAATATATTTAATAAGAAATTAAATTAAGAGAATCCGTATTTACCATGCATATTATTATATTTATTTTTGTGTACATTAATTTGACTTTTTGGTGTCTATGCAAATCCAGCCAAGTTCAATATAAGTGTCAAATAGATACATATCCAATTATCTATGAAATTTTTTCTGATTTAATATTTAGTTTAAAAATTTTAATCTTACCATTTTTGTAACATTTTATCTCACGTGTTTAAATGTATATTTTCAAGTAAGATTAGTAACTATAACTATGGTTAGTATAAAATAATGCGTTTGTATTGTCCATTGGGGGGGGGGGGGGGCAACCAAACACACAGATTTTAAAATATGGGATTCTAAGTTAGAGTTGATTGATTTAAAATTAAATTTATTTTCGCAATGTTTTTGCTGAATTCTGTTATAATTTTTAAAGGACAATTATTTTTTATCTTGGTTAGATTGGCGCCGACTCCAAAAAATCAAATTAATGTACATAAATATTAATAATACACATGGTAAATTCAATGCTCTTAATTTAATGTCTTATTAATTACAGTCGAGTCTCTATATAACGAAATGCACCGTTCCAGTAAAAAACTCGTTATATAGAGAAATTCGATATATAGAGAATGATGTTAAAAATCGTATTTAATGTGTGAAATTTAAAAAAATAGTATTTTTGATCTTTTGAATTAAAAATTTGAAATGTTTAAAAGTAAATAATAACCTAACATTTTATTTCTTAATTATTTAAGCTGTTTCAAAAAAGAACAGACATTTATTTGAAAATTTAATTAAAATCAAATATGGAAGACTTGCATTAATTTCAAACGAAAAAATCTGTAATTTTGTAATTTTTTGTTGTTTTGATTTTAAAGTTGTTACGCTCTCAAAAAGAAATGCTCAAATTTTAGCAAGGAATGAAAAATTGTAGTTAACATTTCCCTCCATTTGAAGGAATCTCTTATGTGTCTCTCATTGATTCCTCTCTTACATGTGTATCAATCCAATTGGCTCTGTTTTGAGAAGGATGTGGAAAGGTGTGTGGGAAATGGGATGAATTCGTTGGATTTAAAGAACAAGGAGAAAAGTAACATATAAAAAAACTCAGCACTGACGATAAATCAAAAATAAGTGATGGAAAATTGATTCCATATGATTTCGAAGCTTTTTAAAACTGAATAAATTAAGACCAATTTATAAAAAAATTCGTTATATGGAGATAGATATTTCGCTATATAGAGACTGTTTTTAATGTAATCATGCGAAAAGGGGAGCGTTCCCACTAAAAATTCGTTATATAGAGAAATTCGATGTATGGAATTTCGTTATAGGGAGACTCGACTGTATTATGAAAAAAAAAAATACTTTGCAATAGTTTTTGAAATCTGTTTTCTTTTTGATTAAAAAAAAGTTTATTTTTTTAGTTAAAAATTAACAGGTTTTTTTGCATATGTTATGGTAGAAATTACGTACTTAATGAAACTTAATTTATTATTCTTATTTTAATTTCCTGCTTTTAATATCTTTAACTAACGGCAAATCGTAATTTATTAAATTTAATTAATATTTTATTTTCTAATATTATAATTATTTATTAATATTTCATACATCAAATAATTGCAGATATTTTTGCCGTAATCTTATAATAAATTTAACCTTAATCATGTTTTTTTTTTTTTTTCTTAATTTTTTTATTGTTATATGACAAATTGAAAAAAAAATGTTTTCATTTAACATACAAACAAAAATAAAATAAACTAGTTGGATGTGTCAATCCCAAAACTTTCTTCTATCTCATAAATACATTTTAATATTAAAAAAAAAAAAAAAAAAAAAAAAAACGTGGTGACCCCAAAGTTACCCACTATCAAATTTCCTCGAACATCTGACCTAGCCTAAGGAGATACTGGTGTCCGAAAAGCCTAAAACGCAAAATTTAATTGATGGAATTTCGTCCATTAGTTCTTGAGATATAGTTATAACAAAAAATTTGCAAAACGTAGCACAGCAACACCATATTTTGGACAATTTATGCCAAAACGTAAAAAAGCGTCTAATTATGTTATGGTGTAAAAGAATCTGAAGTTTGATGAAATTCTGTGCATTAGTTCTTGATATATAGCTAGTTTTAAAAAAAACCGTGTAAAATATAGCACAGCAGCACCATCAGTTGAAGGATTTATAACAAAACGTAATCATCGTGTAATTATGTTATATGTCATTTTGTAACAAAATCTGAAGTTTGATGAAATTCTGTGAGTTGGTTGTTGGGATATAGCTATCGGAAAAATCGTGCAAAATGCCGCATAGCTGCACCACCTGTTGCAAAGTTAATACCAAAATGTAATCAGCGTCTAATTATGTTATATATTCTAGTGTAACAGAATCTAAAATTTCATGAAGTTCTCTGCATTAGTTCTTGAGATATAGCTATCGCAAAAATAGTGCAAAATGTAGCATAGC
This sequence comes from Maratus speculifer, assembly GCA_964019185.1. NCBI lineage: Eukaryota > Metazoa > Arthropoda > Arachnida > Araneae > Salticidae > Maratus > Maratus speculifer. Next base: position 281,852,838 of record OZ025299.1, on the reverse strand, counting down.
AGCGCCACCTATAGGGCAGTTCACACCAAAACCTTATCAGCGGCTATGTATCTCAAGGTATCGCGGAATCTGAAGTTTGGTGAAGTTCTGTGCATTAGTTCTTGAGATATAGCAATCTTGAAAATCACGAAAAACGTAGTATAGCAGCGCCATCTGCAGGCCAATTTTCACCAAAAACCAATAGGCACTAATTCATATCAAGGTCTAATTGAATATAAAATTTTATTAACTTTCGAGCATTAGTTCTTGAGATAGAGCGCCCACAAATTTTTTGTCACATACAGACAGACTCACAGACAGACTGACAGACTCACAGACTGACAGACACACTCACAGACTGACTGACAGACTCACAGACAGACATTTTCTAAAAATAGTCAAAACGTGTTCAGGACCTTCTAAAACGTATAAATCCGTCGAAAACCGGAAGTCGAAAATTTTCATGAATCCAATACTTTCTTCTTGTAAAGATAGAAGAAAGTAAAAAGAACTAAAAATAAAATAAAATAAACTTTTTTTTTATGTACACCCTTGTAACCCATAACAGGAAACAATTACTGGCTTTTTTTATTCGACATGTATAAATTGACATTTTTTATCTTTTTAATTTTCAAACGGTCTAGTTTCCAAGTGATATTTCATCGTTAACTAAATCTACTGATAAGTACGTATTGTCAACAAGCAAACCATTAAAATTTAGAAACATGGGTTTTTAATGACTATGTCTTAGTCAAGATTTTGAACATCGCTTGACTAATTATCGGTCAACTTGAACACCATGTGTCCATTTCCATTCATTCTGCGTAAGATAGTTGCTTTGGAAATATAACGATGTACTAACACATGTGGTGACCAGTTACTGCATCTGGACTTAATTTTTTTCAGGAGAAAGAAATGTTCCTTTAAAATTCATTTCGAGAAATGCATTATACCGCTAGCAAGATAACAGAAAACAACTAATCTAATAAGGTTCCGAATGCAAAATTCTTGGCGTATTCCCATTTTATTCAAGACAGTTAAAAAATCTAAAAAATTTCTCTTACTTTTTTTTTTTTTTTTTTTTTGAGAAAAGTTAAAATATGGATTTTGTTTAAAAAAAAAAAAAAAAAAAAAAAAAGTAGAAAGTAAAGAAATTGTTAGAGGGGGCTCTAGAGGACGCTAGGGGGGGCTCAGCCCCACCTGCCCCCCGTCTGGTTACGGGCCTGAATCGGACCAGGCTGACATTAATTTTTAGGGTTTCATTCTTCTGAGAAAACTCTATTAGAATCACTCCTCTGTTTGTCTCTCAAAATTCTTTATCGGGAACTGTGTAAATTAGAGACTTGACATTTTGCATACCTATAGCTGAATACCTCCAATCACATGCAAATCATAAAATTTTGAAAAACTCTTACATAATCTTAATTAAATGAATTAATTTAATCCTTCCCGACCATTTCTGCGACTTAGATTTTAAAACAAAACCTTAGTTTCTAGTTTGAAAATTTCCCCCCAGAATAGATTTATTCTAATAGATTCTTTGTCATTTTAAGCTCAAAATTTGATGAAAAACATTTCAGCAATTACTAATAATTAATAGTACAGAGCCTATTATCGGAATATTCCAATTATCCTAACAGCCTAATTCTCTCTCTCTCTCAAAAAAAAAAAAAAAAAAAAAAAAAAAAAAAAAAAAAAAACCCGAACTCCCAATTATTCATTGACTTGGACTAGAATTTTAAAAAATAGATAAAAACTAATAGTGATAATGAATCACAATCAGAAAATGAGGAATGTAAAACATTAACAGAAATGGGAAGAATCCTAAGATATGGAGAAAGAGAAACTAACGAGTGGTTAAATAATGAAGTACATGACCCTAGATATTAGATTTTAAATGATGATGAAATTGTGGATAAAAATTATGATGAAAAAATTTTTGAAGAAAGGAAAACAAATGCTCAGAAATCAATCCAGGTCTATCACATAACGAAGTCTTCGAACGTTTGGTAACAGCTATGGAATGGCTCGAACTCGAACGGCAGAAGATCGTTGATACTATTCAATTAACGTATTTAAGAAGGATTAGAGATATGGCAGTATTGAAAATAACAACTCCTTTGACGCAAGCAGCAATCAAAAGCTTCTTTACATAAATTATAATCTCTAGAGTTCAGAAAATGATAAAAAGAAAGAGAAAAAAAATTTAATGATAAAAATATAAATTAAAAATATTAAAAAGACAAAACAATTTTAAGCACGCCAGAAATAACTGGTGTTATCAGTCCTAAGTTAGGTTAACGTATAAGTTTTTACTTTTTAGTGTAGCCAGGAACATGCCTTAAATTGCCTGTCTATTTTTTCGAACTTTTGTTTATCGGAACTGGGGTCCGTCCGAGCGTGTTCGGATAGTTGGTGTTATATTGTATTCTTTTAATTAAAAAATTATTTTTTTGAAACATTGCGAAAGTTTAAATTTTGATTAAACTTTCGCTAAATGTTTGACTCCTAGGGGACGAACGACCAATGTATATGTCCCACTTAAGCTGCTCAGATTCTTTCGTTATTTCCACCAGTTATTTTTAATTGCAAAGTTTACTTTATTTAATTTAAGCCTTTTCGCAATTACAAAAAATTTTCTGTTTAAAAAAAAAAAAAAAAAAAAAAAAAAAAAACAGTGGTAAAATGTAAAAAAATCAGCAAAGGGCTTTCATAAAAGGGTTAAATTTTTGGAATTTGAAATTTCGGTTTAACAAATTGTTTTACTTTGAGAAAATTTGAAGTTTTGCTTTAAAATCCACTAAATTCTTGAAATTTTTCAGAAATTTAAATTTAATTTAAATTTATTATTTTTATTTATTTATGCTAAACTTAGGCAATTAATGTTTAAATTCTAAATGAATTTACTATTTTAAGCGTTATTTAAGAACGACGACTTGGTCGCAGCAGCTTCCAGCTCTCTTCGGTCGCAGTTTAAATTCAGGCATTTTTTTTCGGAAGGGATTTTTTGGGTTCTGGAGGACATCTCGTTGTTGCGGGAAGAAATTGCCCCCCCCCCCTCGTTCCTTCTCTCAATTCAACACTGATTTATATACATTATCCGAATTCTTATGACGATATACGGAGCGATTAATTATATAATAGAGCACGCGCATGTGACGTCACGCTTCAGCTGCTCGCTTGTTTGGGTGGCAAAAACGATTCCTTTTCCATTGTAATTACCACAGACTTCTCGTACAAATATCTTTACTTTGAGATATTTACAAAATTTATTAGAGTTATTAGTGCACTTTTTTTGTAGTGTGCTGTGGCAAAACACACGAGAGGGGGGGGGGCAGAATTACTACTTTTTGGGTGAGGGGGGAGAAAGGAGACATTTATTGTTATTAGATATCAACGATTACGCTTTACATTGAAATTTTGAATTTTATATGGGGGATATGGGAAGAAAGAGAAACGGAAATTTCAGTAATGGGGATTATTTATATTACTAATTATTTCTTTATTGTCGCTACAGAACAACAAACAAAACAATTTTTTTTTCTTTTCCATAAAAATAAAACTAACTCTTAGATTTTAACTTTAAAACCTAACAAATCACAATTTGCTTCTTACTCTTTCCTACTCGCATTCAAATATATTTGTATGAAAGGGGCAGGGGAGCGTAATTGATTGTACGTTAAGAAAATTAAGATTATTTTTCATGAATTGACACACAGGCCTTGCATTTTTTAAAATAAATATTTTAAAAATTAAATAATTTTTTTAAATAAATATTTTTAAATAACTATTTTTAAATATTTGACAATCAGCAAACTGGGGGGTGGGGGGGGCAGAGAGAAGACGGGATGAGAATTTCAGGAAAAGAGTATAAGTTATATGGTTAATTATTTTTGCGACTACGGAACAATAAATTGAAAAGATATTTTATGTAAAATAAAGATTTAAAAAGAAAACTTTTTTGTATTCCGAAAGGGGGGGGGGGGCTACAGGGAAAAGCGTAAGTTCGGAATGTTAGGAAGAGATTTTAATCATTATTTATTTATTCTTATTAGTGAGCAACAAATATTTCAGTGTTCTTTTCAAATAAAGAATTTTAAAGTTTTAAAACTCATTCTGCTGGAGGGGGGGACCGAAGGAAGAAAATTTTTCGGAATAAAAGGGATGATAAAAAAAATCGATATATTTGTATTGATATTTTTGACTATTTTTTGTCACTGGAGAGAGAAAGAAAATAGAAATATTATATATATATATATATAATGTTGAACTTATTTGCATGATGGGAAAGGGGGGGGGGGAGCTAAGGATGGAAGCGTACATATTTAGGATAAGCTGGAGATAATCTAGATTATTATTTATTTATTGTGATAAGTCAGAAACAAATGCGGCAAATTTTATTTAAATAAAATAAAGAGTTTTAAAAATATGAAACTGTATATGATGAGAGGGGGGGGGATGGAGAGTGTAATTTTTGGCGGAAGGAACCTAATTTGCTTTATTCATTATTGATTTATTATCAGTAAAAAGCCCTAAACGGAACAAAATTTTTAAACTATAGAGATCAACAATAAATGTTTAATTTTTTTTTATACATCGGGGGGGGGGGGGGGCAGAGGAATGAATGAAACATTAGAAAAAGATTAAGCATGGCCAGACAGGACTATATTTTTCCAAAAATAATCGTGATTGGACGAAAAAGTCGTCATATCGGAAAGATTGCTATGAATTTAAACGACGACAAACAAGGAACGGTGAAGTTTCTGCCACCCAAACAGTGAAAATAACAGTTTACTTGCAACCGTGCCCGTGCTCTATAGGGCTGATGATTATAATTTTCATATTAATTATGTAAGATGTAAAAACATAATATTTCCACCTTTTTAAATACGATTATTTATGCGAAAAGGAATCAAACAAATACTCTCACAACTTTCAGTAATAATTGAAAGATCTAGATAAATACATGAGCTCGTGAAATAACAGAATATTTAATGCGTTTAATTCAAATGTTAGTAACATCAAATTAATCATTTATTGTTGCATGAGCACTGACTACTGAATTGACGTCAAAATGTCTACAATGAGGGGACGGGGATGATGCTGGGAGGGAAAGCTCAGAATTGCTACCTAATCGAGGCTTGTTTTGTTTTTCTGTTAACACAATTTTATTTCACATATTCTGCAACAATGTCGAAACATGTTCACAAAACTAAAGATAAACTACGGAGACTAGACAACTGAGGGGAATAATTTTTGCTACCGAATATCCGCGCCTAACTTATTATTGATAAAAACAGAGCCGTGCTTAAGCGGGGGGGGGGGGACCGGACATTTGTCCAGGGCCGCCAAAATTTGAAGCCGCCAAAAAAAAAAAAAAAAAAAAAAAAAAAAAAAAATTTGATGTATTTGCATTTCACCAGTTTTTATGAAGAATCTAGTTGACCTGCACGGCGCAACCCGAGCCTGTGATGAATGATTGACTTCAAATTCGTAGGATTTCATATCTTAAGATTCCATTCTATCTAAATTTATATTTTTAGGTAAAAATATTGAATTGAAAGTGTGTGCTATTTTGCATTTTATTTTCTTCTTTTTTTGATTATTAGAGTCCTTGCGTACTGAAAATGAGTGAAACCGCGACAAAATACTCATATTTTTACCGATTTTGTCAAAATATCCCATATTTCATTTTGTAAGAAATATAAATCTACACTTAAAAAAAAAAAAAAAAAAAAAAAAAAAAAAAAAAAAAAAAATCGGTAAAGTTATTAAAAGTTTCCTAGGAAATTGGGTATCCTAGAACTTTTTATGTAACGGCAACAGCAAAAATTCATGTAACAGATACAGATTTACACTGAAAATCAAAAAATCTGTACGATTACTAAGAATTTTTTAGAAAACTGGGATTCTAAGAATTTTTCATGTAACTTTAACCCAAGTTACAGATAAAATTTTAGAAGGATAACTGTAAATTTAGTTGATTCGTTTGTAAAGTTACAGATTTCTGTAACTTAACAAAAATTAGTTTTGTAGATTTAAATTTTTTCTTGTACATTGTACAGATAAAATGCTAGTAGCCATGCAGGTTTTGGAAACTTTTCCGAACATTTTATTTTCTTGAACTTTTTGTTCAACAAAATAAACTGCTGACGTTTAGTTGAACTGCGGACGTTTAGTTAATTTTAGCTCAAGAAATATCGTTTCCGTTAGGCGCGAAGTGACTTGAGTTCGCCAGTGTATTTTAAAAGATTATTATAAAATTCATACATTTCACAAAGAGTTGCACCATAGATTAGAAAATTTCATCTGTAAGAGTATAATTTTGGTTTCTTGGAAACTCTAAAACTGAGCTGTAGAAGGGCGAAAACGCGGCGACACATTCAATTTTTTACAGATTTCGTCGAAATTTTCACTAATTTTACTTTTTAAAAAATATGTCTATTGTCAGAAGGTTTCAAAATTTTTGTAGGTGATTAAATATTGCCTATTGGGAAGCTCTAAAAAGATTGTATTAAAATACGGGCGTTTAGTTTCTTTTAGTGTAGAAAAGCTATCGTCTCTGTGATTGTTGGTTCATTAGAAAGGATTTAAATTCTGGTTTTTTAAAACCAATTACATTATCGATTAGAAGAAGGTTTAAGCTTTTAAGCACATATTTGTGGTTTGTTGATACCTCTAAAACTGCATCCTGGCGAGTCATTGTAATAAGCTTAAAAAACGTTTTGCACCAAAACAACCGTGTTTTTTTTTTTTTTTTTTTTTTTTTTTTGAAAAAGAAATATATTTTTTAAAGAAAGCGATTAATTTTCAAGACTGCTGTGTTTTTAAAAATTGATTGCAGCATTTGAAACGTAAGAGAACGATCTTTCAGAATCTGTCTTGCGTTTTAAGAGTTTACTAAATAGTTTGGACGATGTAAATTAATACATAATTACAAAATTCCTCGGAAATTTTCCTTTTCTGTTCTTTATTTTCAACCAATGCATAAATATACTTTTAGACCTTGCGCCACAGCTTTTCACTTCTCGCAACGACCGAAATAAGTTTTAAATGAAAGTGAATTTGGTTTTTAATTAACAAATCTGAATTTTATAAGAGTTTTAAAATTCTGAATTCAAAATTTTCAAATGTGTCTTGAGAAACTTTGGACTAGCCTCACCAAATATTTCAACCTCGTAGGTGCCGTAAATTCTGCTAGCCACCGCACACAGATAGACGTACACACACGCAGACAGAGCTAAACTTTGTTTTATTAGTATAGATCTATACATAAGGAATTGTGAGAACTACTTACAAATCTAAAGAACTTGGAATTTTGTACTGAACAGAAATATTATTTCCTTCACTTGATAAAGAATAAGCCGAATGCATCGTTTTTCCAAATTTTAATTTTGTCGACTCGATAGCTGCATATTTTTTGCCAACAATTTTCAAGATTTTCCCACTTCAATTGCAAATATATCTGTGTAAATTTGCAAACTGAAGCTCGAATGTGGGGTGTAGGGAACTCACATCTCTTAGGATTTTTGAGACAAGATAAGATGGAGGCAATGACGACCATTTCTGAAGCAAAAATAAAATTACGTGACATATGAGATTCTTTCTCCGTTCAATGTTCTTCTGCGTTTTGGATTAATATGGCGGGAAATCAACTGTACAATTATGTCCTCTATCAGATTATATTCACATCTGTTGCCCTGATATTGTAGGCTCTAAAAACACACTATTTTGCATTGTTTTAAAACAAAGTGTCTTATCATGAAAGATTGAATTATATCATCTCGAGCAATAGCAATTTTCTGTAACCGGATTTCTATTCATTTCCAGTGGCCGCGAGGTTCCGACCTCGAAACTGGTAGACGGCAAGTGCTGGGAAAACCTCTGTTGATAGCATCCTCAATATAAAATATAGCTTATGTTTGTTACGTTTTAACAGATCCTAACACCACCAATTTACTTTAGAAAACGGTTTGACACTTGTTGAGATTGCTTACAAATCAGGGCTCGCCCAAGAGGTCCCAGCCCGAAAAAACCCGGGGGGGGGGGTTCGGGCGGGCCCACTTGAAAAAACCTATTGTAGGTTTTTTAAAAAAATTTTATGCTGTTACAACCGTATCATTATTTAATCTGAGGTATGAGAATGCAAAGATAAATGTCAATTTAAATAATTTCAAAAGAACCAGATTTTAAAGAAATTTCCAAGCATTGATAAAATGACCAAAAAATTAGCTTTAAAGAAGAAATCTTACGTCTGTATTCTAAAATGTATACAAATGCTTTAGATCTTAATGTATGCCTAAAAAAAACTTCAACTGATTTTTGATTTGAAATGAAGCTATATAAATTTAGCATGTTTAACTTAAGGCAGGGTTGTTATGATTATGTCCAGTCCAAAAACCCAACTGGGTTTTTTTAAAATGTCAATTTTAAATTACATAAGGTTAATTTATAAATATCAATATTAAGATTTTAATAAATTAAGATACATTTCTTAATATCTGTACACCACTTGTAAAGTTATTACTCCCTGCCACAAGGGGAAAAAAAAAAGTCTTAATTCACCCAATGACAGTTTTTAAAAAGAATAATTGTAACTTAATTTTCTATATATTTGTGTAACTGTCACAAACAAACTTTTTTCCATTAAAAAAAATGATAAAAAATGAAAAAGCAAAGCATAATTTTGATTATTGTCATTGATTTATATATTTTTATAGTTACTTTAAATTGTATTTAGTAGTTAGTAAGTACATTTTTTTCAAGCAATCTAAACAGCTTTCGTTAACTTAAAAAACCTCAAAAACCCAGTGGATTGGAATAAACCCTGACTTCAAGTTTCTTATCTGGTCTTTAGTTTTATGTTATCTTACAGTTGAAACTCAAAGCGAAATACCACATATCGTGCGAATCCAAATTTAATGATGTAGATATGTAAAATTGTTTGGTTTATTCTATTGATTAGTTATAATAAAAAATGCTTACTAGTTTAAATTCAGCACTAGTGTTGGTATAAAAATTTAATGATAATTTCATTGTTAAAAATATTACTAGCAATCAATTTCTGTAAAAGCAAAGCATAATTTTGATTATTGTCATTGATTTATATATTTTTATAGTTACTTTAAATTGTTTTTAGTAGTTAGTAAGTACATTTTTTTCAAGCAATCTAAACAGCTTTCGTTAACTTAAAAAACCTCAAAAACCCAGTGGATTGGAATAAACCCTGACTTCAAGTTTCTTATCTGGTCTTTAGTTTTATAAAAAAAAAAAAAAAAAAAAAAAAAAAAAAAAAAAAAAAAAAAAAATCCATATTATAGCTGGCTTAATATATCCTTAATGCAAGAAACTGGTCCCATGAAACCCAATGTACTTTTTAAATTAACTTGATTTTTTTAATATAGGGGGAACTGGGGTACATTGATACATGGGGCACATTGATACACCCCCTCTACCGCTCACAGGGTTATTACAGGAAGTTTCACAACAGCTCCAAAAGATGATGCTAGTGTATTTAACTACATACAGAAAATCTTGGAATGATTCAGTAGTTTGATGAAATGGGACGGGTGATTTATTGTTTTTGTTGTTCAAAAGTAAATATGAGTTGTACAATTGAAATGCTATTATACAACTGTTCCAGTATTTTCAACCAAAATGAATACTCTCCCTGGTAAGTACAGCTACTCTTTATCAGTTCTTTATTATTTATTGTTAGATATATTGTGAAGTGTTGGATTTGAGACTCATTTTATTCAAAATCGCTGTATGGGGCACATTGATACAGTCTATGACGGGGCATATTGATACAGCCTAAATCCTTTAATAGTTCATATTTTCATTATCTTTTATTATTTTTTTTACCATACACTCCTTAATCCAACCTTTTTTTTCACGAAAAATTTCTAATATTAGTTTTTATTGAAGTGAAATAGCTCTAATTTCTTTATATTAGAACATTTTATAGTATTTTTGAAAACAGAAGACGTAGGAACTTACCCAGCATCTAGTGCTAGTAGAACTAATAAAAGAAAAGGACGCCATTCTGGCAAATCTCAAATTTATATCGATTCTCCAGAGAAAAAAGTATTTTCGACATGCGAAATGTTAAATAAGAGAAACAAACTGCAGAACAGAAAATGATACTTATATTATAAACAGAATTTTTAATATAATTATCCTTTATTTTCTGTTTATGAACCTATTTATAAACAGAAAAACTGGTAATTTTTTTCATCTTTCATAAGAAAGAAGATAATGCTGGGGTTGAAGTGCTAGATATGACAAAGTTACCACAGCCAACAATCAGACAAGAAACAGCCTGAACATCAGGTCATAATATATTTAATTTTGATTGCTTTAATATTGCTTAAAAATAAATTGTGGGTGATTTGAATTTTTATAAATAAATATAAAATGGTTTTCTAATTAATTTTCTATGAAAAATATGCATTGGTATTATTTTGTCGTCATTTTTCTCAAACGTATCAATCTGCCCCGGGGATGGGGCACATTGATACAAATGACTTTTTTTGATTTTTTTAAAATTACATGCAAAAATACTATATAAAACAATGATTGTACATTTTTATAACATACTACACAAGTTTTGCTGTCACCTCATGGAAAAAAACTTGAATTTTCTACTTTCTTGACACCAAAAAAAATCTTAGAAAAAAACTGTATCAATGTACCCCAGTTCCCCCTATAGGGTCGATGTGCCAGTAATGGACCACCTTCCAGTAATGGGCCACCTCGCACTTTTTTGTTTATAAAAAAATAATAAATAATAGTTTAGCTTTTATTATTTTTTTTCTGAACTCCACCGTGCATGCTTTATAAGCTGGATTAATTTTTTACACTTTTCGTCAAAACAATTAGGAAGCAGAAAATAAAGTTTCACAGTTTTTCTGTTTTTCACTGAAAATCTTAATGAACATGCTAAGAGCAGACTTTACTTACTTAGTTTATAACTTTTTTATTTTTCCGTAAAAATTGAATGTTTTTGTTTGGTTAGCAATATAAAACATTGAATTTAATGTACCAATGGCCATTAACAAAATTTTATTTATTTTTAAGATTTTAGGAGGGGTGGTCCATTACTGGATTGCTTATTTCGCGATTTTCCAGTAATGGACCACCCAAGTGACCAGTACAAAAAGTGTTATTTCAGTAGAGATAAAATATTTTGATTTAACTGAAAAGCTAAATAATCAAATTTAATACTTAAATTTTACCTATTAGAATTTAATAAAGGCAATTTCTTTATAAATAGTTGTTTTTAAAAAGTCATCCAAAATTGGTATAAAACACAAGCAGAACATTTGACAAAATCTAGATGTGCCGTTACAAAAGAAGTTGGTTCAGAAATGTAAAATCATATTTGGAAGAAGATATTGTTAATATTTTCTTCCGAATTCTAAAGCATACAGAGAGAATTTTCAATAAGGTTAAAACAAGGTTTCTTTTGTGCTCTTAAAACAAGGAAAATTTTGGGACCAAAATCAGTTAAAGATGTGTATTGTGTAGTACCAAATAACGAAAAAGAACAAATCACTGTTATGGAATGTTTTTCAGCAAATAATGAGATTGTTCCATAGGTGATAATATATCCATATAAGCACCTCTGAAGGGAAATTGTGGAATCAATCTGTACCAAATTGGTGGGCTATATGATTATCTGAAAATGGTTGGATAGTGCAAGAACATTTATCATTTTAAATGCATTCTAAAATTCCATATTGAGCAGTTTGGACTATCGGAAAGGGAAGATAAAATTGAAGATCTGTTATTTATATTTCACAGTTGCAAAGCACATCACTTAGATAATGATATGGAAACATTGGAAACTTTTTTTAATGCCTTATTTTATCTAAACTTGATTTCAGTAAAACATTGTCTTTATCTTGTAAATCCTTTAAATTTAAATATTTTGTTGTATATCTTTAGAATATAAATCCTTTAATGTTAGTTAATAATAAACAGTTAATAATATCATTAATATTTTGTTTTATATCCACATTATAAATCTTTAATTATAATAAATTCATAACTTAAATTTAAATATTTTGTTTTATGTTTTTTCATTATAAATCCTTTAATGTAATGAATTTCTAACTTAAGTTTTAATATTTTATTATTATTATTATTATTATGCTTTCATTAAGTTCTGGAACAAAATACAATTGAAACCAGTTGGAAATTGTACGTGAAGCGTAGCAAATGAGGTTCGTTCGTACGACAACGAAGTTTTAAAAATATACAGATCTTCCTGATATAGTAGACAATACTTCGGATACAGTACAGTGGTTGAACTCTTTGTGTTCCTATAAACACAGAGGAAGTAATTTTCATTACACCTCAGCAACGTATATCATATTCATAAAATGTGGCACAGTTTAATATAATTAAAACATGTCCCAAACAATGTGTCCCCGTATAGCATTATGTAGTGGAATACTTTTGTGTGGCCCTGTAATTTAATAATAAATATTCTTTGCATCTCAGATTGTGCAGAATTTATATTTTAGTATATATATACGTCATAGGTTCATGTCAATTTTATTATGTTTGAATGAGTGTAACACCATCAAAATGCATTCGCAACTTTTTTCCCCTTTGTCTGTAATGTAACGGAATACTTTTGATAGTCCCTGTAATTGATCTATGCATCTGATTATCATAAGATCTGAAATGACTCGACAAAATTATGTAATATTTATATGTTTTAAATTTCAAACGATTAAAATGCATTTCAAACTTTTTTCCCCATTGACCGTAATGTAACGGAATACTTTTGATTTTCCCTGTAATTGATCTATTCATCCGATTTTCATGAAATTTAACATGACTAGACAAAATTATGTAATAATTATGTATTTTAAATTTCAACCGATTCGGTTGGATAGTTTTTGCGTTGTTATATGCGGACAGACAGATAGACGGACAGACAAACGGACAGACAAACGGACAGACAGACGGACGGACTGAACGACAACTATAGGTGCTACGTATTTACATAATTACGAACGCACTTTAAAGCAATTATCTGTTATTTTTTGTAGGGTGGCCCATTACTGGAACATAAGCGGTCCATTCCTGGAACATAGGTGGTCCATTACTGGGCTTTTGGGTGTTTAGACATATTTCTATTATTTAAAATAAAATTTTTATTTCTATTGGGAAATGTAACTATGGGATTAGTTAAATATTGTTGAAAGATTAATATAATATGAAAAAAATTTGTATACAATAATTATAACTATTAATAAAAAATTATTTTTTAGAGAAATTACTTAAGGGGGTCCATTACTGGCACACCTACCCTATATTTTTGTTAATTCATACTTAATGCAAAACTATATACAGGTTTCACAGATACATAAAGAATTTAAGTATTATGTCTAAGAAAATTAGAAGTTTAAAATGTTTTCCAATCAAACTTGATAAAACCCGAAAAAACCCGGGGTTTTTTCAGAAAAACCTAGGTTTTAGTCTAGTGGCCCAGTGAGTTGTTTTTTTTTTTTTTTTTTTTTTTTTTTTTTTTTTTACCCGGGTTTTTTCAAACCCTGTACAAATCGCCATTTAGAACGTTTTTAGGATACTTTTCGCTCTTTTTCACCTCTTTTAAATTTGAATTTTTTAGGAAGTGTTCTTAGAGACCATTTATGTCTTATAAATCACTACCATGCCAAATTTCATGTTTCTAGGCCCTTCAGTAACACATAAATGGCATTTTTAGAGCGTGTTTTGCTCCTACACCCCTTTTGGGGTAGCGACATCGACATAAGATTGCCTGTGTTGGAGCAAGGACTGTCACCGTCATTTTGACATTTATTTTTAATCGGTTCGTTACTTTTCGAGATTGCTTTAAAATCTCATGAAAGTTTTTTAGATCGCTTTTCGCTTATTTTTACCTTTTTTAAATTTTATTATCTTTAGGAACTGTACTTGGAAATCATTTATATTTTATAAGTAATTAACATCCCAAAATTTATGTTTCTAAGTCTGTCAGTAACACAAAAGTCACATTTTTTAGAACTTTTTTTTCTCCTCCACCCCTTTTAGGGTAGTGACTCCTACATAAACTATACAATCTATGTTGGAACAAGAACTATCACCATCATTTTTACATCATTATTTTAAAAATAGATTCGTACTTCTGAGATTAATTAAAAATCGCAATTTAGAACACTTTTCGCGCAATTTCACCCATTTTATATTTCATATTTTTGGGAAACGCTCTTGGAGATCATTTATATCGTAAGCCAAACTTCATGTTTCTAGGTCCTTGAGTAATACAAAAGTTGCATCTTTAGAAGGCTTTTTGCTTCTGCACCTCGTATGGGATGATGACCATAGGCGTAGAGTTTTCAAAATTATTGGAGGGGCTCAGTCAGCGGTAGAGAGAGGTGGAGAGGTCTGCCCCCCCCCCCCCCCCCCCCTTGAAACAAGAAACTAATTATTTCATGATGGATACAAAAGTAGTAATAATGATTTATAAGATAAAATTGCAAGGAATCAAGAAAAATGCCGTTTTAGACAAGTTTCCGTCTTAACAGGTAAATTTTTAAGGTATTAATTTCGTTACAGTTATTGAATGTTTCCGATTGAAACAGGATTCTTTTATTGACTATTTCCGTTTAAACAGGTTAAATATTTATGCAGTAAACCGTGTGAAAATCAAGTGTAAAGGACCGAAAATATGTGTTTGACAAGCTTCTGCAGACTATTAGCAGGTTTGCTTGTATGGTAATCCTTTCGTCAGAGCGCAAAAATTTTCATTTTAGAAAAGAGTTTCTTATAGACAGGCTCCGTTTTGGCCGTTTTAATGTACGTATAATAAATATATAAAAATATATGTAAATACAGCAAAATCTGTGAAATCGGAACCTATCTTAATCGGATAACTGCCGTATAGTTCCGTTGAAAAAAGTACCGTGCAATTACATCTATTCAGATAAAAGCCCGGCAAGCGGAATTTTTCGTCTTCAAATTCCGTCTTAGTAGGTTTTATTATATATATATATGACATGAAGAAAAATTCTGGACACCTCCTTTTCCTTTCTGAGAAGAAATCCTATGGTTGCGTCTCTTTTTTATGCATAAAAAATAAATATGCGTGCGTTTGTGTGTTTGGAATATAAATAAAGTTCTATTATAATTAAATAGCATTTTTAGTCAGCGTTTTTAAATAGAGCACACTAACTAGTGGAAAACCTATTATACGGGCAATGAGTTTGGCGAATAACAAAATTTTAAAGCGTAATTCATCTTCATTTTCTGAGATTCATCTGTCGCAATGATTAGCGAAAAAATCAGTCATCAGCAACGCATGATTGTTTATTGAAGAGGATAGATTTTATTCACAATTAAAAACAAATGGTGTGTTTAAAGGTTTTTCATCTGTACAAGGTTCAGCAATTCTGCAGTTAAGAAACCAATTACATGTTTTAGAAGTCATAAATGAAATAAAATTTAATATGAATAAAATGTAACAAAATGAAAAATAAGACATTATAAGACCTCCAGTCGGCGTTGTGTGGTAGTGGGTCGAAAAATAGCAGCAAGAGGCTGGATCAGATTTCACTAGAATTTATTTAGTTCTTACAAGGAAATCTATTCCACTTATAACAAAATAAAAGATGGGTTCTCCACAACAGATTGAAAAGATTGTTCATACGGCGTTTGAAATGGCTTTGCCGCCACTCGTTAATATGATAAAAGTTTATCCGGAGTTTTCTCCACAAGTTCTTTACCATAGGCATTAACCGCCTATTAATTCTTCTCCAAGAGTAAAACACTGGTCACTACTCTCTCTGAGTCCGAGGGCCAACTCCCCCGTCTCCACGCTCAGCATCCGAACAGAAGAAGAAGTCCCTTAGAGCATCTCCTCGCTCTATTTATCCCGTTTTCCCTCATCCATCATTCCTCGGGATGACCCGCCTCTTTCACTCTTGCACAGCGGTCGCCTTGGAGAAATATCTTTCTCCTACTTGTGGAAATCATCGCCATAGCGGTCTCTCTCAACACTTCAAAGGCCCATTTTCCGTGGGGTCTAAAATCGGCGGAACGACCATATGCATTAATCGAAGAGTTCACTTTAAGTGCTTTATGGAAATCGGCTGACTTTCTTATGTCTACTTTGAGAGTGGAGAAAGATGTATTTCTCCTTTTGAGAATTCTCCGGGCTTTCCCGACGTGGGGGGTAACTTTGAAAGCGTGGGAATGAAATTCATCACAACACCCCTTCCGCCAGTCTGATATTGGGCTGCAAGACACAATATCTGTAAGGGAAAGGTTAGCTCATTAAACTTGGGTGGCCCCGATATATTTTAAATCTTTAAAATCCCTTTAGTTTGTTTCTGTTTTTTTTTCATTTAACAGGATCTTTTCCTCGGTATTCGTTTAATTTATCTACACAATAAAGTATACAATAATAAATTACAAAATACAGATAATTAACATGAAAACATATATACAATTGGATTTTCTGATAGATTTTACTCTATCCTACTTAAATAATCCACATGGGGTATGTCCTTTCCTGGACGATGTTTTATAGCGTAATGATAGGGTTGCAGGGTGAGTGCCCAACGTAAAAGGCGAGGGTTACTGCCTGCATTATTCTTTAAGAATATTAAAGGATTATGGTCGGTCTGTACAGAAAACTTCTGACCGTCAATATAATGTCTTAGCTTCTTTATTACAAAAATTATAGCGGCGCATTCGCGTTCTGAAGCGCTAAAATTCTTTTCACCGTCTGTGAATTTCCTACTTAGAAAAAGTATCGGATGCTCTTCTGAGCTTTGTCTCTGGGCCAGTATTATACCCATAGCCTTTTCTGAAGCATCCGTTTGTATTATAAATTCTGATTCATAATTGGGGGCGTATAGCACGGGATCTTCAGTTAAATTCTTTTTTAATTTCTCAAACGCTTCCCCCATTTCGCTGCTCCAAACTATTTTTTCCCTTTTGTTTTTTCTTTTTAAAGCACTCGTAAGATGTTCAACGATGTCGGCATAATTTTTGATGTACCGGGCATAATAACCTGTCATTCCCAAGAATCTCCTTATTTCAGTTTTGTTTCTCGGTGTTGGCAGATCTACGATAGTCCTGATTTTGACATCTGAAGGTTTTCGTTGCCCCTCCCCGACAATATGTCCGAGATATTTTACTGTCCTTTGTGCGAATTTACATTTTGCAATTTTAATTTTCAACCTAGCCTCTTTAATCCTAATTAAGACTGTCCTTAAATGTATGAGATGTTCCTCCCAAGTGTTGGAAAATACTGCTGTATCGTCCAGATAAGGAAGACAATATTCTTCTAGTCCGTTTAATAATTTGGACATGAATTTAGAGAATCTATACGAAGCCCCTATTAATCCAAAAGGCATTGCCAAAGGTAAATAACTCCCAAAATTCGTGACGAATGCGGCGAGTTTCTGCGCTCTGGGGGTCATAGGAATTTGCCAATAACCTTTGGTTAAATCTAGCACAGTTATGTATTTCGCATTTGCGACCCGTTCCACTCTTTCTTCAATGCTGGGAAGCGGAAAAAATTCAGGTTTAGTGATAGCATTTAATTGTCTATAGTCAATGCAGGGACGTGGATCCTTGCCTGGGGTCTCCACTAAAATCATGGGGGAAGTATAATCTGACTCCCCCTCTCTTATTATTTTTAATTCTAACATTCTTTTGATTTCTCTCTTCAGGATTTCATTTTGTCTAACGGAGGTACGATATGACCTCGTTCTCACCGGTTTATCTTCGCTCAATTCTATGTCATGTTCGATCAGATGAGTTAATCCTGGGTCATTTGAAAACACGTCTTGAAATCCGTCTAACAGATTTTTCAATTCGCATAATTGGTTTGGGTTACATCGGTCCTTTAAATTCCCGTCTTTTACTATTTTCTCGAAACTGTAACTGTTTGAATCGACGGATGGAAAATCTATTTCAAGATCCGGGGATTCTTCAGAGTCGAAAACTTTGCTAGGCAAAATATTTACTTTTACTACGCGTCTTACGTATGGTTTCAGCAAATTAACGTGGTAGATTTGTGATTTCTCGCGTCGCCCTGGGACACTCACTAAATAATTTGTATCTGAAATTTTCGAGTCGATTTTTCCCGGCCCGATCCATTTAATAGACATCTTATTTGGTTTGTTCGTGGCTAGTACTAAAACTTCATCGCCCGGCTCGAAACTTCTTTCAGTTGCCTTTTTATCGTAATAGAATTTCCTTTTCTCCCGGCTGTTCGTCATGTTTTCGACGGCAAGTTCCCGGCATCTTTTTAATCTATTTACCAGATTGAATACATGCTCCGTAACTAATTCGTGTTCGGGACCTTCCCCCGTCCACTGCTCGAACAACAATGTTTCAGGCGTTCTGAGATTTCGGCCGAAAACAAGTTCTGCCGGACTGAACCCGGTAGATTCATGGACCACCGTCCTAAGTGCAAATAGAGCGTGAGGCAAATTTGACTCCCAATCCTCTCCATTTTCTAAGCACAAAGACTTTAATAATTTTTTAACGGACCGGTGAAATCTTTCTACCATGTTTCAGCTAGGCCTACACACACTAGAATGTCTTAGTCTTACTCCGAATTTATCTAAAAACGTAGTCGTTAGACTGGAGATAAAACTGCGTCCTAAATCAGTTTGTATTTCAGTTGCATATCCTATTCGACTGAATACGGTAATTAACGCTTCCACAACCGTCTCCGAAAGCATGTTAGGAATTGCAATCGCTTCCGCCCATCGCGAGTATACACATAAAGCCGTCAAAAGGTATTTATTTCCCTTTTTTGACAACGGAAGTAGGCCCACCAAATCTACCGAGATTTTGGAAAAAACTTCGGATATGATAGGAACCAAAGTTAGCGGTGCTTTCTTATCTTCACCAGCTCGTCCAACGCGTTGACAAATATCGCACGACTTAACGAAGTCTTCCGTTTCCTTAATTGCATTTGGCCAAAAGAAATATCGTAATAGTCTATCTTTCGTTTTTTTCTCTCCCGTGTGTGAAGAAATCCCTTCATGACAAGCCGTTAAAATTCCTTGTCTAAATTTCCGGGAAATAATCAATTGTTTTCTTACATTTCCTCTATGATCAGTTGACTTTCGCACAATAATAGTGTTATGAATTTCGTAATGCGATTTATTTTTTTCGCTTTCTCGCGTACTTCATTTAATTCTACATCATCTTGTTGAGCTTTCACGAAATCCGCCTTTTTGACTTCCCCTAAAATTGAACACGCGTTTGGCTCCAGCTCTGGAACAATCAATACATCTTCTTCCGTTTGAGATGTCTCCTCCCCTTTTTCGGAAGAGCTTTCGTACAATACAATAGTAGCATCTTCAATAGGAACTTTGGGGTTGTTTGATACAATGCCTTCCCTTTCTTCCCCTTCCAGAGTCCCCGATTTTTTCTCTTTCAGAATTGATTTAGTCTGATTGCGGGTGAGAACGGCATTTAAAACTGCGGGATTATTTTTTTCCTTCCTCAATTAATTTCTGAGTATCATTTCCCAAAATATAGTAATCCATGTCAATTTCCTTTTCTGCTACTATAGCTTTAGTTCGGATCGAACCTGCCCCCTCAATTTCTAAATTTATTATCGCCGTAGGTAAACGACTTACATCATTCATGGGTGGTTGCGTAATCCAAACGTAATTCCCGTCTAGTTGATCAGGTTTAATTAATCGTCCTGGGATGACATCTTGGCAGCTCCCAGAATCTCGGAGTGTAACTATTTCCTCTCCATTAATTTTTGCGCGACCCAAATAAGGTTGGAAACCTTTTTCGAATTTAGTTCCGTCGCTAATATGTCGAACATTTGTTACAGGTTTTTTATTTTTTTCATTTTCTGGACAATCGGCCTTCACATGGGAAAAACTAGAACACAAAAAGCACTTCCTTCCACTGGGTCGTTCGAAAACCCGTTGCCGTTCTGTGTTATCATTTCTCCTCCTCCAATTGGTCTCAGTTTCGTTTTTCCTTTCCCGCGATTTGTCATCAATTTTTGGTTTATCGCCTCTCCTGTCTATTGCGTTTCCGGTATTCCACGATTTTTTTGTGATACCTTAACAGCTTCGTATTCATCTAATTTTGTTGCTAGAGTTAGGGGATCCGTATAATTAGCCCAAGAGTCTATGAAGTGCTCTCTTAATTCCGTGGGGGCACGACGTTTGATTTGGTCCGTTATCAATAACTTTTTCAGAGCCGAAAAATCTGAAATTCCTAAACCGTGTAACCATCCTTCGAGAAAACTGTCAAGTTCAAAGATTAAATCTTTCCATGGGCTTCCAGGATTTTTAGCATGCCTATTTAATTTTACCCTGTAAGCTTCAGGACTCAGCCTATACCTGGCCAGTAATAATGATTTCACGTGTGCGAAATTTTCAATTTGGTCTGCCGGTTCGCGCAAGATAAATTCCGCTATGTCTATGGGTAATAAAGAGAGTAAATGAGTTACGTAGTCTTCAGTTTCGATACCTACTCTATTAGCTTGTCGTTCGAATAAGTTTAAGAAAAGAGTTATGTCGGATTTATCGGGGTCAAAGCGGTGCATTACAGTCTTAAGTGCAAGCTTAGGTTGACGTTCAGCATTACTACTCGCAGTAGAATTACGCCTCTCTGAGGTTTGAGATAATCTCAGCTGTTCCAATGTAAATTCCCTTTCCTTCTCCTCCCTTTCCCATTGTTTTTCTTCTTCTAACCTTTGTTTTTCCTCTTTTTCTCTCTGTTTTTCCTCTTCGCGATCCCTAACTATATATTCAGCTTGAGCTAAAGCAAGAGTTTCATCATAATCGCTCGCGGATTCAATTTTCCTAATAATAGCTGCCATATTATCATCCGGTTCTATTTCTACCCCTAGGACTTCTGCCAAATTTTGTAAGTCTGCCTTCCTACAATATTTGAGCGACGTAATTTTCGTCATGATTCCGTTAAGTTTAATTCGGTTAACAAGAACCCAAAAAATCAAATGCCTTCAACTAAATCGTTAACAATTTCACAATCCAAATTTTATGCATGTATAAGAAAATAAAAATTTCTAAACACAATTCAATAGATATATAAGGATTTCTAAATCAGAACATTTCTTCAATTCTGTAATCTAGTCTCAATAAAATAAACTTTTCCTAAACTTAAAGATCCCAATGCACACAAAAACACAAATAATAACTAACTTTCTGAAATGTCACAGAAAAACAACTTGGATTTTTTTGATTGGGCACAGATTATTAACAGAAACATTTATTAATTTAAATACAAAATATTTTTACCAAAACCTGTCCTAACATACATCAGTCAACAGAAATATGTTACAGCACTAACCGTTAGTAAAATTTTAAATTTAGTAACTAAGTTATTAAATTTTATAAAGGCCTTTCTTTTTTATTTATTTACTAGCATACCCAGCCCGCTTCGCCGGGCTTAATTTGAAGGTTTATTTAATAATTTATGTGTATGGTACACTTCTCTCTCAGCTGGCGACGGATCCCCCGGTGACTCTCCCCGGACCATCGGCACTCCACGTGCGTCGGGTGAGCGTCAGAACAAACTTTCAGCATATACATATGGGTGGTTGTACTTGAATGCACAGACCTGCGCGTTTTTTTCTATCTTGCTTTTATACCTCTGGACCGAGTTGGCGCATTGCCAAGATTTGCTTCCTCTGGACCGAGTTGGCGCATTGCCAAGATTTGCTTTCCCCTGTGCCTCAATTAATTATCCTCGGAATTCCTTTTATTTATAGAGATTTATTTTTTTTTTCAAAGAGCCTTTTTTTTTCAAGGGCTTTTTTTCACTCACTGGCTTATCAAATGTTTTTAGAGAAAAACAAAATAATTCTAACTCGAGAATTTTTTTTTTTTTTTTTTTTTTTTTTTTTTTTTACAGCTAGATATTACTTATTTATTAAATTATTTTATGATTAATTAATTTGACCTAAATCGAAAATCACTAAAATAGATTTTTTTTTTCCAACTTAAGTTTAAGTTTAGCATCATGACAATATTTTACTATAAATACACTAAATTTTCAATCTGAGGCCACTCAAAGAAATATGAGCCTACCTTTTCCTGCTTGGCACGTCTTTCTGAAGAGGTCGGTCCCGGTTGCTCCTGGGTCTGGCTCGGAAGGGTTTCTTTTCTCGGGCTCCACTTGTCAGCGGTCAGTGGTCCTTGATTTCGAGGCACTTGAAGCTTGGCGCTCCTTGGGTATAGCTGAAGGACTCTAGGCTCCTTCTCAATTTGCTGGGGTATGGCTGCGGCGCTCCGATGGCTTTTCTCCAGTTGCTGAGGCACGGCTGAAGCACTCCTATATCTTTTCTCTGGTTACTGAGGCACGGTCAGGCTTGATGTTCTTCTATCAGCGTCGTCTCTCTGAGCGGGCGCTATTATCACACACTGGGGCAGACTAAAATGTCCAAACAACTTTTCTTTTCTGGTGTAAGAATCCGCTAAGCTGCCACCAGTTATAAGACCTCCAGTCGGCGTTGTATGGTAGCGGGTCGAAAAATAGCGGCAAGAGGCTGGATCAGATTTCACTAGAATTTATTTAGTTCTTACAAGGAAATCTATTCCACTTATAACAAAATAAAAGATGGGTTCTCCACAACAGATTGAAAAGATTGTTCATACGGCGTTTGAAATGGCTTTACCGCCACTCGTTAATATGATAAAAGTTTATCCGGAGTTGTTCTCCACAAGTTCTTTACCATAGGCATTAACCGCCTATTAATTCTTCTCCAAGAGTAAAACACTGGTCACCACTCACTCTGAGTCCGAGGGCCAACTCCCCCGTCTCCACGCTCAGCATCCGAACAGAAGAAGAAGTCCCTTAGAGCATCTCCTCGCTCTATTTATCCCGTTTTCCCTCATCCATCATTCCTCGGGATGACCCGCCTCTTTCACTCTTGCACAGCGGTCGCCTTGGAGAAATATCTTTCTCCTACTTGTGGAAATCATCGCCATAGCGGTCTCTCTCAACACTTCAAAGGCCCATCTTCCGTGGGGTCTAAAATCGGCGGAACGACCATATGCATTAATCGAAGAGTTCACTTTATGGAAATCGGCTGACTTTCTTATGTCTACTTTGAGAGTGGAGAAAGATGTATTTCTCCTTTTGAGAATTCTCCGAGCTTTCCCAACGTGGGGGGTAACTTTGAAAGCGTGGGAATGAAATTCATCACAACATGTATATGAAATTTATGAAAATCGTATATAAATAAACTAGGGAATATAGAAAAAGAATAAATCATGCACTGATCGTTGAATATGAAATCCTTTCTAAGATTGTGAAATTCCTGCCTTGCTTTTCTTTTTCTTTTATTTAACAATAAAAGAATTAGAAATACACTGCTCAAAACAATTAAAGGATATTGCAGTTTTAGGTGGATTTTGTATCTGGGAAACTTTTTAGCTGATTGATACATGGTCGACAGACATAGTAGGTTATATGAGAATAAATTACACATGTTTGGTAGAAAAAAATGCATTTTATTGCGCATTTGTGTACAAAAGGAAAAAAACACAATTTGTGCATATGAGAAAAAAAGAATAAGAAAAGGTGTTTTCTTCAAAGAAAATCATTTTCAGTAGGGGGTATGGTTTCCACGGGTGGCCAGCAACGTTGAACACCTTTGAGGCATGGACTCAATGAGGCTATTAATGACGAGTTGGGATATTCTGCCCCACTCTTCCAGAAGAGTTCTTTCCAGCTCTTGGAGAGTTTGTGGGGGTTGTTGGCGGCCAGAAACTCGTCTTCCTAGAGCGTCCCAAACGTGCTCGATTGGATTCATGTCTGGAGAACACGCTGGCCATTCCATTCGAACGATTCCTTCCTCGAAAAGGAAATCCTCCAACAGGTTTGCACGATGTGGCCTGCAGTTATCGTCCATTAAAATGAAGTTATCTCCGATTGCTGCAGCGTAAGGGACTACAATAGGTCTGAGGATCTCATCCCTATATCGGCGACCAGTCAGAGCTCCATCTCGAATGATGTAGAGGTCAGTGTGCCCGTCAATGGAGATGCCACCATACACCAACACTTCTCCACCGCCAAATCTGACACTTTCGTGCACGAACGCAGGATTATTCCTACTGCCACGGTCCCTCCAGATGAAAATACGCCTATTATCCGGATGCACAGAAAAACGGGACTCGTCAGAAAACAGAATATTGCTCCATTCATTTCTCCTCCAGTTGACATGCTCGGTTGCCCACTCCCTGCGGTCGCGACGATGCCTTGATGTTAATCTAACACATACCATCGGTCGGCGAGCATACAGACCTACAACATGGAGCCGGTTTCGAACAGTCTCAGTTGAAATCGTGGTGCCTGTAGCCGAGCGAAGGTGTTGTTGGAGAAGAGTAGCGTTCATGTTTCGGTGTCTCCGAGCTGTTAACGCTAAATACCGATCTTCATTGGGCGATGTTGCCCGTCTACAACCTTGCCCTGGTCTTCGGCCTGCACATCCACTCTCCAAAATACGGTTCCAGATCCTGGAAATGACACTTTGTTGCACTCCAATGGCTTGCGCTACTTCGACTTGAGTTTTGCTCTCTTCTAACCTACCAACAATTCTCCAAGCTTCTGAATCTGTCAAATGACTTCGCTGAGACATCGTACTCATCGAAACAAAGCAATCACTGAATGCCGATCATCCTTGTCTTCATTCTCTTTTATCCAGTTGAAAGTCAAATTTCATTCGCTGCCGCTGAAGCGACGTTTTTGACGTCGAGCTCAAAATTTGCATACTCCACAGTTTGAAAACCAGAAAAATTTGCATTTGTGATTTTCTTCTTCTATTTTCGGCAAAAAAAATTTCGTTTATATCTTTATTTTATATAAAACTTGAAATATCCTTTAATTGTTTTGAGCAGTGTATATACATACTAGCGGACCCGACAGAAATTGTCCTGGCGCCAACTCCAAAAAATCAAATAAATGTACATAAATATAATAATACGCATGATAAATACTACGCTCTTAATTTAATTTCTTGTTATAATTACATAAGGAAATTATTTTTCAATTTACAATAATTTTTGAGGTCGGTTCAATTTTTTATAAAAAAGTTTATTTATTTATTTCTTTTTAGTTAAATGTTAACGATTTTCTTAAGTTGGTTACTTAAAATTATAATACAGGAAAAAATATTGTAAATCATACACGTATGTCAGGAGTGGAATTCGAACACACTATCTCTTCCTTCGAGAACCAGAGCTTAAGTCTGGCGCCTTAGACCACTTAGCCATTCTGCCCGCACTCCGTTTAGAGAACTTATTCAACAGTTTTAATTAGCGAAAAATCACTATTAGTTTTTGCCTAATTACTAAAATAGTGGTGAATCAATTTCTATGAAATGTGAATCTAAGCAATTCTAGAATCCACTGGAACACGCACAAAAAATTTCATTAAAATCGGTCCAGTCGTTTAGGAGGAGTTCACTGACATACACATGCACAGAAGAATTATAACTGGATGATAAAATGATGTAATAATGATAATAAAGATGTTAAAATTTATTTCATTTTTCTCTTAATTTGACGCTGCATGTGGCATTTAATCCTTAAGGACGGTAGCTTTAAATACCTTGTTTTATTTTTATACTCTATTTGCCCCACAATATTTTAAAAGTAAATCTTATAGAAAATTTCTCTTACACACATGATTATATACAAAAAAAAAAAAAAAAAAAAAAAAAAAATTCTTGTAAAAAAAAAAAAAAAAACAGTAAAGGTTACTGAATATGAGCATAATTTAATTAAAGGTGGTTTTTAAATGAGTTATGCATTTTTATGTTGAACTGCTTTCAGCTTACTAAGAAAGGTTTGTAGAATATAAATAAAATGATATACAGGATCACGCAAAGAATTGGCTACATGGTCACCTATAGATGACACTTTCTGGAAATGTGATTTAAGTAGTTTTAAGAGTGTTTTTGTTTGAACTAAATTATAGCAAAATACTGGCGTGAAATTAAGGTACTAGATAAACTACAGGCAGGGCCATCGCTAAGACTTTTTATTGGTGGGGGAGAAGACCTTAAATTGCCAAGTCAAATTTTCATATTTGCCAACTCGTTTTATAATTTTGCCAAGTTACCACACTTAGAAAATGTAATACAGTTCTTATTTGTAAAAAGTTTAATAATATTTCCAATTAGAGTTGTAACTTTTGCAAATTCTAAGAAAAATAGAAAATATACTACAATTTTTATTAAAATTTTAATTAAATTTGCCAAGTGTAACAACATTTGCGAATATTTGGGGGGGAGGCTCCCCCCCCCCCCCATTAGCGAGGCCCCTGACTACAGGGCTGAACAGAATTATTCAAGTATGTTTCGATCTGTTAGTACAAATTGCTGAAAGTGAAATTTGAACCAGTTAGGCGTTTTCTTGCTCAACTAAATTTTCACATTATATAGTACATATATCAACTGACAGATCAAATACAGGGCTGTTCAGAAGTATCGGAATGCATATTTGGCTAGGGACAGTAATACCTTATTTCCTTAAATAACAAAATTTTGTTAAAGATTTCAGGACGTGTTGGAAAGTATTTCATAATCTATGCTTGACGCATGATTTTTCTTACTTGATAAGATATTCATTAACAGATTATTGTATTGAAAATTTATGATGCAGAAATGTTTACGGTCACCTGGATTTCGGAAGTTAAAAATTCGTCTGAAGCTATCTGATAATTAAAATTTAAACTAGCAAAAGCCATGCTTTGTTTGGATTCGCGAATCATTATTCCATTAGATAATTATTTAAAATTAACAATATTTTTCTTTTATTATTTGGTACTACTTGATTATCTTTTCGACTAAAAAGGCACCGCCAAACTAAAAGATTAAATGTCAATGGTGATGATAAAAAACGTCCCATTCACGTAACGTTAAACTTGTATCACGTGTTCGTTACGCCATCAAGTAATTTTTAATATGAAGTTTTATTTGTATTAATTTATTTGTTCTTTCGTTATTAAAAATAAAAACTACGTCAATTTGTTTAATTAGGCCAATATAGTTTGCCGATTTGTATAATTTGGCGACATTGCTTGGCGGGATAACCAATAGTACCTATTATTTTTGCATCTTATTTAAGCAGAAATTTATGCTTTGGCGCATTTTAATTTTAGAAATGTAAATTCAGCCAAATAATTAAGAATTTCCTTGGATTTTTTTTATTTAGACATAAGACTGGTATCAATATATATATTTTCAAAGCAAAATATATTCTTTAATTTTTCAACTAATAGCTCTTTTTTAAAGATTTTTTATTTTTTTTTCCATCTTGTTTTCTAACAAAATTTTGTTCTACTTGGTTATCCCGTCGATCTATTTTGTTCAAACTATTAGCCAAATTGTACAAATTGAAGCTATTTTTTTTTTTTTTTTTTTTTTTTTTTTTAATAAAGAAAAAACAAATAAATTAGTGAAATATTAATAAAAATACAAATAAGAATTCGAATTAAAAATCCTTTGATGAAATAACAAACACTTGTTTTGTGTTTAATATCACGTAATATGACATTTACAAAAATCCATTATTGCCATTTAATCCTGAAAGTTGGCGTTAGATTTTTGGTCGACCGGATAACTAAGTCGTACCCCAAAATGTACTTTGATATAGTATCTATGGAATGAGGTAATGAAGTATAAAATTTTGTAATATATTGATGAAAATCAATAATTTGCCCACAGTATTCAAGATGACCACCTTTAATGCGATAAACAGTAATAACTGGATGAACTTGGGCAGTTAATTTCTGCTCAACGAAAGTTAAGCTCTTCAATATTTAGGGATGCGGCTAATTATTAGCTACAGAAAAAATATTTAGTTCATTATTTACTATACATTTATGGCAAGTCTTACAAGATTCATCAGATTGAATATGCATGCCAAACCAACGACGATGACAAATTTTACAAAAATATAATTTTAATTTTTTTGTGTATCTTCGAAATTTAAAGCCTTTTTCCGAGTACATGCATTCTCTGTCAGAAGAGATTTGTCATGTCGTCGTTTTGGCACAGATGTCATATACGCAGCACATTGGCGCTATTTTTTTTCAGACGTCAATGTCATACGCAACGGAGTATTTAACTGGCGACAAGATATTATATTTTGCTCGACATGGTAACCCTGATGTTGTTTATTACTTTTATTTTTTAATTACATAAATTGTTTTGTTCTACAGATATTAATTAAACTTTTGGCACAGATGTCAGTCATATACGCACCACATTGTTGTGATTTTTTTTCTAACGCTATTTTGACGAAAACTTCGTTTTCAAATACCAGTTACATGTATATTTTTAAATTATTTTCTATTATTTTAAAAAAATAAATAATAAATAAAAAAGTTTAGTTAATTATAGAGCAAAACAATTTATATCATTTTAAAAAAGTAATTAAAACTAAATAAACAGTTTATTTTAATAACGGGTTAATAGCTGGGTTACTATCATGTGAGGCATAAATTGACCATTTTTTGCAATCGGGACAATGTTGTGATTATATGACATTTGTGTCGAACTTTTTTTAAAATTTATTGTTATTCCCTTTGAAAAAATATATATGGTAACTGGTATACGAAAACGAGGTTTTTGCTAAATTGACGTCTGAAAAAATCGCGCCAATATGTGGTGTGTATATGACATCTGTGCCTTCGTTTTTTATGCTGATATCTAGCCTCTTGCCTTAAAGCTGTATCATATTCGTGTTCTTTTCAACCAGTAAGTATATGTTTTCTTTGCATTTTTTTTATAATAGAACTAATACATTTCATAAATTGTTTACAACGGCAAACTATTTAAAAATATTATTACATGTACCAAAATAATAATATATATGTTTCATTTGGTTTAATTTTCAACCTTCGAATTCAAATAACTCTTTATATAATGAAATTAGCAATTAATTTTATTTGTTTGTATTTTTTGTTGCCACTTTACAAAAAAGAAATAAAATAAAATAAAACACAATAAAATTCTTTTAATATGCGTAAGTGTCATCAGCGTAAATGGTTTTCTCGGAATAAAGAAAATGCATTTTATTTAATTAATTAATCATGAGTCTATCTATAATTGTTGACTCCATGGTTTATTCGTTCTTTTGAAAATATACATGTTTCATTTCTTTTTTCTAAAAATGTGTCTGTAATGGAAAAACATATAAAATAAATTAATTAAAATAATAATTATTTAAAAGGTTATTCTGTAAAAAAAAAATAATATTGTGCAAATCTACAGATCATAATTTATTTTTGTGTTTAATTTCAAATCAAAATATTGAATAGTTTTTTTTATAAAGTGTACGACAAAATGTAATTTGAGTGGCCTAGTAGAGGATTCGCTTCGCTCATCCTAATAAGGTGGGATTTTTTAATACGGTTATAAAAATATCCAAATCAAGTTTGAAAAAGCAGCGCAATCTACTCATGAAGCTAAATAGGTCAAGATAAGTAAACCTACAATATTCACTGAGACTCTTTTTATCCGTATGAACAAAACTATTATTGAATAAAATAAATATATAAATAAAAAAGTTGAATATTGAAGGTAAAAAATATTGTGCCTTTTGATAACAGAATTTAAAAAGATTCTTCAGTGAACCCCACCGATCTCCGAATCCTGTGTTAACTTATGTGAGGAAATTTAAACAAAAAATTACATTACTTAGAAGAATTTGAACCCTTTTTTTTTTAACTTTAAAGTCCCTCCCCCCCCCTTTTTTTTTTTTTTTTTTTTTTTTTTTTCCCATTGATAAAAATGCGAAAGAAAGATTGAAGACACTTTTCTTGAAAATTAAGGCCAAGTCCTTTCTATGGTAGTGGAATGCATTAAATTTATTGATAATATTTACATTGAGTTTATTTATTATGGTAACATATCAGACCTTATTTGACTTTTTTAAAATTCTTTATTTATTTACTTATTTATTTATTTGTCTAAATAAAATTTTATCTCATAACCTACGAAATATACACATTTGAAATTTTGAACATACGTTTTCCTCTCATATATACGTAGTTTAACACAAGCTTTTTGTAATTTATAGTTTTGTATTTTTAATGAATTTTTTAATTAAAACTTTTAAAGTAGTTTCAGGACTCGTATTGGTCCATTTTTTGTACACCACTAATTATTAAGAAAAAAAAAAAAAAAAAAAAAAATCGTGGTAGGTTTCTGCAACAATTGCAAGGAAAATGCACTTCTAGATAAGTTTCCATGAAAATGGTAAAGATTTTTAACATTCAAAAATCATAAAATTATAGTTACAACCATTTACAACCTCTGTGTTAAAAAATGCAAAAATATATAAGGAATAAGCTTTTAAGTTTTCAGCTGATTCCGTGGACATTCGATGCCAAAATATTTTTTTAAGGCCATAAAATTTATAGATTTTATGGTACAGCATTAAATTTAAAGTTAATAGCATTTTATTTAATTCTTAAAATTTAAGGAAGAAAATTTAAATGCAGTTTTTCAGCATCAAAGGTGTACTTTCTGATGGGTGAAAACTGAGTTTTGATAGTTATACATGATATGTGAGGTGAATGGAGGTATCTGTTTCGCTGAAAAACTCCCATAAAAATAAATAAATAAATATAATAATAATAATAATAAAACAGTCATATGTTATTTTCAGTAAGATATTTGAACTCTTTAAGGCTACCGTTTCCTGTAGCCTTAAGCCATCTACTTTAAATCTATGGGAAGATTCGTTTCAAATATTTCATTTGTATTTTGGTATCTCTATTCACACACATACACGCACACATTATATATATATATTTGTATTGCATTGGATAGCTGTGATCGATCCCTATACTTTACTGCAGTTTTTTTATGATCAGGTTTTCCCTTTCAAAACCGGTTCCGAAAATGTAAGTAACTTCATTAAAAAAAAAAAAAAAAAAATCTGCAAGCAAAATTGAAAAAGTAAAAAAAAGCTGAATATAGACATCGATCTCAGCTATTCAATGAAAAAAAAATATTTAAAAATGTCGAAATGCAAATGAAATATTAATAAATAAATGAATAAATAAAATAAAAAATAAATAAAGAATCCGACAAATTTAACATTATCTCGCAAGTGCCTTCGCCAAACAGAACGGTAGCCTTAAGGAACATGCACGTACGCGTAAAATATTCTGTACAACCCTAAAACGTTTTTAACCATGACTATATACAAAACAATCTGAATAGTGAAAAAGTAGATGGTGAAGAAAATATATAAATACCGGACAATTTAAAATACACTGGTGTCCAAAAGCTAAGCATAATTGGTAATTAAGTAATTATTTTTAAGTAATGAAAGAAATATGAATCGGAATGTGCTGAAACTCCAGGTGTGTAAACAAAATAGTACGCATCACATATTTTCGCGAAGAGTTTTCCCTGAAATCGAACAGGGGACCGTCAACAAATTGAAAAAGAACGAAGATCTTTTGGATAACCCTATCAAAACTAATGTAGCAAAAGCGTTCAAACTGCACATTCTGATTAATTGGCTTATTGTAATGTACTGTGTTAATTTTTACAAGGATAGCATGTATACTCGTAGAGAAATTAAGGTTTTTATAAAAACAGTCCTAAATTTTTCCAAGTTTTTTGCTTATAATTTGCAGAGTTCTTATTATAAAATAATGTTCTTTTCTGAAAATATGACAAACATCAGTGTACACAATACCCTGTCATCAGAATTTAAAAATAATAAAAATTGTATGAAAAATGAGTATGTTTAGTAAATAATTTTTCATTGCACATGCGTCAACGATATCAAAATGTCATTTGCATATTGTGTTAGCTAAATGTATAAAGCAACTTCTGTAAAAGTTTCAAAAACATAGCTTGAAAATTCTGAAAATGGGAGCCTATAGAATCAACTCAAAATCCTTTATTCCCTATTTTCGGCTACATTTTCGGCCGGGCTGGGTTTGGGCCTTATTTTTTTTCCTGGAGTATCGAGCTGGGCCTAACTTATTTTTCTAACTACTAAACTAAACACTACGCATTTAATATTTTTACACCGTTGCGTAGGAAAAAATGCACTTTTAAATGAAATTTGTTTGAAATCTTTGTCACTAAATGTTTTCAAATTATTATTTTAAAGTTTTTATTACTTTTTTGCCGTAATGTCATAAGTATTCCATTTTTGGACATTAAATATGGACTAATCAGAAAATGAATAAAATAAAATAAGTTGCGGAATTCAACCAAAAAAAGGATCAGATACATTTCAGATTTCCCAGTTCCCTACTCAGGACAACAACTATTTTCGAAATAGTTAAAAAAATCCCCCCTTTTTTACGGTAAAATATTACCCAGTTGTGTTATTGCCGAGATTTCCTGCACTAAAAATGGTAAGACGTTATTTTTAATATCTGAAAATTTTGAAATTTCATAGAATTCAAAATATCCTGATTAGATAATTTTTGGTCAAAGAACAGGATTTATTTTAATGTCCTTCTTTGACTCTGGAAAAAAATTTCGTGCGAGAGTGGCGTGCTATATATATATATGTCTTTAAAAATGCCTTATCTAAAATATATTCACAATTTCTATACTTTTGTAATTAGAAGAAATATGCTTCTAGTATCAGCGGTACAGGAGTTTCCATTATATCTACACTGGTGTCCAAAAGTTAAGAAGTAATTATTTTTAAGTAATGAAAGAAATATGAATCGGAGTGTGCTGAAACTCCAGATGTGTAAACAAAATAGTATGCGTCACATATTTTCGTGAAGAGTTTTCCCCGAAATCGAATAGGGGACCGTCAACAAATTGAAAAAGAACAAAGATCTTTTGGATAATCCTGTCAAAACTAATGTAGCAAAAGCGTTCAAACTACACATTATGATTAATTGGCTTATTGTAATGTACTGTGTTAATTTTTACAAGGATAGCATGTATACTCGTAGAGAAATTAAGGTTTTTATAAAAACAGTCCTAAATTTTTCCAAGTTTTTTGCTTATAATTTGCAGAGTTCTTATTATAAAATAATGTTCTTTTCTGAAAATATGACAAACATCAGTGTACACAATACCCTGTCATCAGAATTTAAAAATAATAAAAATTGTATGAAAAATGAGTATGTTTAGTAAATAATTTTTCATTGCGCATGCGTCAACGATATCAAAATGTCATTTGCATATTGTGTTAGCTAAATGTATAGAGCAACTGTATCTTAAACTTACTTCTAAAGTACTTTTTTTTTTAAAAAAAAGAAAGAATGAATGAATGAAAAACATCAAGAAATTATTTTACGCGTATACCTTTTTAATTTTTTTTTTTTTTTAAATTGTTGCTTCTTTGCTTAATATGTACGTATATAAATCACTTTGGAACGATACTTAAAATATTAAATGGGTTCAAATGTAAAACTTTCTTCTTAAAATATCATATTTTCTCATATTTAAATTGGTATTTCGTTATTGTAATAGAAATACATGTGCTTCTGTATTATTAATATAAAAAAATTATCTTTAATAAAAAATCCTATTTATTAATATAAAGCAACCAATTAATAATAATAATAATAATAATAATAAAAAAAAAACATAATCACAGTTTATAGACGCGAAAGATTCGAACTCACAATCGCTGATTTTAAGCTCATGAAGGTAACAGATGATCTTTATCATTAGCACCGTCCAATCAAATCCATGATCTGTTCTTAACCTGTTGTTCTTAACTTTAATCTGTTCTTAACCTGAGTACTGTGCGCCTGGTTCGGTACTAGAGCTCATCAGTGGTGACGTCACAACCCCAGAAATTGGTTCAAAATGGAGGAGACATATGTGACGTCACTTGAAGCTTTTCCTAACCCCCCCCCCCCGTTACAACGCCGCGGCCGCCATATTTGACCTGGGTAAGCTGCCTTTTCCCGTCTGCTACCGATCGTACCGAGGAAGCTCCTCGCGACGCAAGCCAACTACGGTAAAAGTCAAACATGGCGGATATGAAAGAGGGGGAAAGAACTGGTTTTTCGGCGTCAGGTCTCACCATGATGCTAGATTGATATGTCTCCTCCATATACCTTCTTAGCTCCATGGTTCAAAACAAACCACAGAGTTAAAAAAAGATTGAGATGAAGTATGTTATTTTATCGTGAAGCTAAAAATTCAACCCTGAAACTGATTTAAACAAGTTACAATTCGGCCCAAACACTTGCGAATCGCTTTTAAAAGTTCAGTAATGGACCACAAGCATATCTGACGTCAAAGAACGTCACGATGGATTAAAACTAATCAGCTTCTCGCTTTATCCCACAAGCGTTCAACAAAAGCCAATCAAACACCGCATCACTTGTGGGGAACATTGCAAACTCCGCCCCGTGCTAGTGGTCAATTCAACAATCAACCTTTGAACGGTATCTGATTTCTTATTGAAAAACTTTTTTTGAAGGTATATCGTACATCTCTAATAAACTCTAAACTCTTTCGGTTTGTATTGACCCAGTTACCATGGAAATGCGGGGTTGAGTTGTCTGTGACGTCATACTGCTTTCTTGAACAGCCGCAATAAGTTTCCACTCCATATACTTGACTCCTGAGCGCGCGCGCTTGACGCGCGTAACTACTGAACACGGCCAAGATAGCCCTGGTAGCGCGCGTAGTCCCCGAATACAGCCTGTGAGATCAAAGCGCTCCCTCTGCAGGAGTGCCACCCGACAATTTTTTTTTACTCATTGAAATGTTTTCCTAGCGCTCAGCTGTTCTGTGATGTATGTGTGTTTACAGTGTTTTTGTTTTCGGGAAAAATAAATGGAAAGAAAATCAAAGCAGTGTATATTTCTTAAACAATTTAGTTATGATTGTGAGCATTTATGGCGAAGATTTTCGGCTCTAAATGTCTAATTCTGTGGTGATATACAATGATTACAATGCCGCTTATTTTGTAAACATTGAACTATGGGGAATCCAGTGTGTTTCTAAGTGAAGATTTGATCGTATTTGTTAATGGAAAAAAGTAATTGTATGGTGCCCTAAAAAAAAGGAAAGATGATTTAATTTATTTTTAAATTAGTAAAACTGCCATTATATACTGTCTCACTCCTGTTTGATGTATGCGAATGCGTTAGTGAAGATGAGAAAAAATTTCCAACCTTAAAATGAAAGTTAGAAGACCAGCTTTTGCATTTTACGTCGGTGTACTCTTAGTTGCAGTACCGTTTTTTACAATGTTTATACTTCTGAATGGCCCAGGTAAGAATTGCAATAAGTTATATTTTCTCTCTTTACTGCACCAAATTTATTAAAAAAAAAAAAATAAATAAAAAATACTATGCGGATACAATTTATTGTAATAAAAATCTTTTATTAATCTATCCTAATAAAGAGTTTATTTTGCAGTGGCGCAGCGAGGGGGGGGTTGGGGGTTAAACCCCCCCCCAGAGCCATGACAAAAATACGAAAATTTCCATTGTTATGAACCGAATCATAAAAAACAAAACTAAAGTTAGAATTTTATTTGTTTTGTTCTCGAAATCTGCCGCTTTATTGAATCAAATTTTATTTAAAAATTTGACTCTTTTAAGCGGCAGTAATGTATTTTCTTTGAAAAATGGGGAAAGCACATAGCAACAGTATCAGTATCGAAAACTGGTCACTCATTTCGGAAAAGGCCGGCATTCATTTATACTATTGGAAATCAGTCGAAGGCTAAAAGGAATGGTCATTTCCTGTCGCTGCCAATGCCATCTCGGGTTTTTCAATACTGCACCATTGGGGGGGGGGGTGTCTTAATTAGTTGCATCTGTTTCTTGCTTTTTTTTGGAAACGGGACTGGACTCTCGAATTCCAGGAAAAACACAAGCTTGCATGCTTTGAAGGGTAGACTATTCCACAAACAGTTAGTTGCTGTAGTGCAAAGTTTTCCTTTATTGTGCGTTTCGCTATGGATATTAAATCCTCTTCAGAGAAGAAAATTATGAAAAAGATGGATATAAGAGATCATTTTTTTAATCTTTCAAGTTCTTTCAAGCATTCTTGAAATCCAGGTATGTTTGGAAAGTATATAATTCGTTTATATTTATGTTTCTGTAAAGATATTAACAGCGCCGTGCGAAAGGAGGAGGGGAGAGGGTGGTCGCGCCGGGCGCAGAGATTTAGGGGGAGAAAATTTTCTAACTACTTTCTACTATTTTAAAGGGACTACTTTCAGACAATATTTTTAATTAATATTAATTCTTATTTAAAAAACGCCCGAAATATGCAAGTGGGTAAACGGAAAAAAAAGTTACCGGAAAAACAGTTATCAGAAAAAAAGTGACATAAACTACAAAAGCGGAAAAAAGTTACCGGAAAAAAGGGGACATAGAAGTGATTTTGGGAATTTATTATTGATTTTGGGAATTTATTATTGATTTTGTGAATTCATTGTTGATTTTGAGGATTCATTGGTAAAGTATTTAGGGGGGATCAGGGGGAGGCTCTTAATTTAGGTTAATGGATTTTTCGTCCTGAATTAACTGTTTTGGTTCAGTTTTTGGACATATGATAACCCCCCCCCCATCCGCAACCTCTCAAATTAAATTAATAGTTTTTTACGCAGATTTATCCGATTCGCTTGGAATTTCGGACATAGGAACATTATGATAAGATGTATTTCTGATTAGTTAAAGGGTTCTTTTGCTTATTATAAAGGGAGGATGGTCAATCCCCCCCCCCCCCCACACACACACAAATTAGATAGATCGGTTTTTATACAAAATTATTTGATGTATTTCAAATTTTAGATATAGATTCTTTCTGATAAGGTGAATCCCTGAATAGTTTTAAGAGTTTAATTACTAAGTATAAAGGGGAGGGGGACGGGGGATAATCCCTCTTAAATTAAATAAATGGCTTTTCACGCAGATTTATCCGATTTGCTTCGAATTTTGGACATAGGTTCATTATGATAAAACGCATATCTGATTAGTTACGGAGTTCTTTTCCTTATTATAAAGGGGGGCAAGCAATTATTCCCCCCCTCAAATTAGATAAATCGGTTTTTATGCAGAATTATCCAATGTATTTCAAATTTTAAATATAGGTTCTTTCTGATAAGGTGAATCCCTGAATAGTTTTAAGGTTTTAATGGCTAAGTATAAAGGCAAAAACAGAGGATAACTCTCCTTAAATTAAATAAATGGCTTTTATGAAGAATTATCCGATTTGCTTCAATTTTGGATGTAGGTTCTTTGTGATAAAGCGTATTCCGGATTAGTTTTGAGGCTCTTTTGCTAAGTATAAATAGGGAAACGAACGATTATCCCCCCATTAAATTAGATAAATTATTTTTTATGCATAATTATCTGATATACAGTAGACTCCCTCAAATCCGCACAGCTTGGGACCAGAGGTTTTGCGGATTTTAGAATTTTGCGGATTTCTGGTCATTGCTTTGTTTACATTTTTTAAAAAATAATTTGAATGTAATTAATAATGAAATCAAAAGTATAATGAATGCATACAATGTACTAAAATATTAAAAAAAAGTAATAAACTAAAATAATAAAAATTTAGATATTTTTTAAAATGATTAAAATACTAAAAGGAAAGATAAAATTAATAATCAATAATGTTCAATTAAATATTCATTATAAAAGAGGAAATGTGTTTTTCCTAAATTATTCAAAGAAACTTGGCTCATAAAGGTACATTACTAATTCACATTAGGATCATAAAATAATGAAACTTTATTTCAGGTTTAGCCAGACTTAATAACTAAAAAAGCTTGATTAATACATAAATATATTTGGTAAGATTGTGATTACCAATGATATTAGCAATATCTTTATTCTTTTCAGAAATAAATTATTCTTTCTTCATGAAAAAATATGAATTCAATAACCTTAACAAAAATTATAAATTAAAAAATGTATGGAATTGATATAAAAGGGAAAAAATCAATTTTTGCACCTACATCTGAACTGAATGTTTCATTGTTTACATCCGTAAAATATGTGCGGATTTTAGAGAGTTGTGGATTTTAGGAGTGCGGATTTGAGGGAGTCTACTGTATTTCAAATTTTTGATATAGGTTTTTTCCTCATAAAGTGATTCCCCAAATAGTTTTAAGGGCTTAATGGCTAAGTACAGAGGAGGGAACTGAGGATAACCCCACTTAAATTACATAAATGGCTTTTTGCGCAGAATTATCCGATTTGCTTTAAATTTTGGGTGTAGTTTCATTATGGTAAGGCGTATAAGCTAATGAATATAGTTAAAATAGGGAGGGATGCAGCAGTCCATTCAAGAAACTCTTTCGGGGAAAGAAGCTTGCTTTCCCCATTCGACGGAGGGGGATGTCCGGTAGATATCGCAGGCGGCTAGTCTCTTAGGAAATTTGTCGATCAGGGGATTTCCCGGTAAAGGTTTGCCGCAAAAATATTCAAGTAACATAAAAAAGCGAATTGAACGCAAATAACAAATAAAAACAGCTTTTATTTATTTTTTAATTTAATGATTGAAAACTATTTTGTCAGAAAACATTATAACACATTTTACCTTTTTTCTTATAATGATTAATTTCCATTCATTTTGCATTTAAAACTGGTTTATTTATTTATTTTTTTATTTGTGAAAAAAGTAATATACTAAATCATTTGTTGTAATTGTCATTTTAATTTACGCCAAATATTTATCATTTAAAACTGGATTTTTACTAAGTAATGTCCCATATCATGCATCACAAAATATAATATAAAACATTAAAAACATATATGCTAGAAAATTTTAATATACAAACTATATTGTATGTCAGGAACGAATGAACTAGTGAATTCATTAATTTGTAGTAATAAAAATATTTTTTTTTATTTCTAGCTTATGTTAGTAATTAGAAAGTTAATTGTTTAAAAACCTGTAGTTCTTGATAAATCTTCAGGTTTGAACGCTTTAAAAAATAAAAACAGATTTAAATAAAAAAAAACGATTTTAAGAATAACAGGATATTTTTCTTTGTTACGATATTTAGAATACTGTAAAATGCTATACAGCAACATAAATCACAGTTTTAAATACAAACAGCTATTGAGGATATATAAACAAACACTTAAAACTATTTAGGGATTCACTTTATGAGAAAGAGCCAAAATTTGAAATACATTGGATAATTGTGCATAAAAACAATTTATCTAATTTAAGGGGGGAATAATCGTGACCCCCCTTTTTTAATTAGCAAAAGAACCCCATATCTAATCAGGGATACCCCTTATCTTAATGAACCTACATTCAAAATTTGAAGCAAATCGGATAATTCTGCGTATAAAGTCATTTATTTAATTTAAGAGAGGTTATCCCTCATGCACCCTCTATACTTAACCATTAAACTCCCAAAATTCTTGAGGCATTATATACTGTGATGACGTACTGACAACTTTAATCGTGGCAGAAGATGGATAGCGAAGTCTTATTGTGAAAAGGTATGCAGAGTTGAAAGTATCTTCATTCAATAACTGTTAATAACCTCAAGGAACATGCCTAGAAAATAATTGCACTGGTCTAATGGCAATGAGCTGAGGGGGACACTGGGATTATTGAGCAGCGAGAGGGAAAGAAAGTAGTTGGAAGAGAGACATGTGCTGGTAATATACAAGAAAGTATATTGATGTAAGATGGCTTAGACGTGCTAAGCGAAATGTAATATTGGAGGGTGGCTCCTATGTAGTTGTACTGTCGTTTTATTTATTTTTTTAATAATTGGTTTATGGTTCTAATAAAGAACTTGAGGAATTAAAAATGTGTTATTGATGAACTTAACAAATAAACCAACTTAGTAAAGAGAAACTCAGGGCACGACACCACAGTACTATATATAAGCCTTATCAGAAAGAACCTATATTCAAAATTTGACACACGTTGGATAATTTGCTTAAAAACCATTCATCTTATTTAGAGCGGAGGGGGAGGGGTAATCGTCCGCTCCCAAAATTAATCAGGCAAGCAACTTTTCAGTATGAATGTATATGCAAAAATTGAATCAAAGCAGTTAATTCAGCATGAAAAAAACATTCACTTATTAAGAGCCAACCCCCGACCTCCCCATCTCATCATACTTAGCCAATAAATCCCCAAAATAAATTCCTTGTCACTTTTTTTCCCGGTAACATTTTTATCTTGTCCCTTTTTTCCGGTAACTTTTTTTCGCGGAAAAAACGGCAATTTCACCAAATATCGCAGATAAAACGCTGATTTCGTCTGAAGACCGCGGGGAAAACGTCAATTTCGTCTAAAGATTTCTGATATAATGCCGATTTTGTTAAAAAATCGGGGAAAAAACGCCATTTTCGATAAAAGATTGCTTAAAAACATTTTGTCAAAAGATCATTGAAAAAAAAGGCCGCTTTCATCAAAAGATCACGGAAAAAACGCCGATTTCATCTTAAGACCACGGGAATAAAACACTGTTTTCAAGAAAAGATCGCGTAAAATTGCAAAAGATTTTGTGTAAAGATCGTCGAAAAAAACGCCGATTTCATTAAAAAAAAAACTCTGAAAAACACCGATTTCGTCAAAAGATCGCGGAAAAACCACCGATTTCGACAAAAGATCGCAAAAAATCGCCGATTTTGCTAAAATATCGCTGATTTCGTCTAGAGGTCGCGGAGAAATGCCGATTTTTTCAAAAAATCGTGGAAAAACGCCGATTTTCACGAAAGATCGCAATAAATTGCTGATTTTGCTAAAATATCGCAAATAAATCGCTGATTTCGTCTGAAGGTCGCGGAAAAACGCCCATTTCGTCTGAAGATCGCGGATAAACCCTCTTCGCATGGGGGGGGGGGGGTAACTCGCGGAATCCTCCCCCACCCCGCCGAAAATGCGATGTGAATTTCCGAAAAAAAAAATTCTACCAGAATTACCCCTGAAGCAACTCTATCCCCCCCCAGAGCCGAATTCTGGCTGCGCCACTGTATTTTGAAATAAAAATTGATCACTCGGTATTTTCTGCTAATAAGAAAAACTAAAGTGAATAAAGTTTTCTTGCTTCTAACTTGCAATTCTAATCATTTTAAAGCTAATTTCACAGCATATATATATATATATATTTCCTAAACTCTATGGAGGAAAAATCATTTGCAGTCTAAATCAACGATATTGTGCACTATTTTAAACATATAGATATTTATCACTGAAACATATTACAAGGTTCTTACTGTATGGAGCATGGTGAGCATACAATTTATTATTCATTTACAGGAGCATACACAAAAATATTTGAATAAGAAAATGATGAACAATAATTGAACTACTGAAGCTTACTAACAATAGCTGTTGCAAGTGCATTTTCAGTTGTGGTATGTGTTTGTTAACTTAATTATTTTTTAATGTTAAATGGTAAGAAAAAGGTAAATAATATTTTGATCCAGTTGTGGTATAGTCCTGGAAAAAATAGTGATTGTGTGTGTGTGTGTGGGGGGGGATTACTCATAATGTTGAACATTAGGCTTTGTATTACCATGAGCAAACTTGATTTTGAATTTTTCTTTTCATTTTGTATTTCAGAAAAAAGTAATTCAAAAATTAAATGTAATGTAAAAATTAAAATCAAATTAAATTGCTTATATAAATAAATAATTAATATTTTTGTATGCAGTTATTCAAAATGAAAAAGAAATTCATTAAACATTATTTATGTTACAGCAATTTTACATTTTTTTTTACTCCAAATACAGCTTTAACTAGAATTACAAATCATGTCTCATGTATAGAATGTGAAGTATTTTATAATATTGTAAAGAATATTCTATAATAATAATTTTTTTCATACAAGGAGCAGAAACACGTAAATGAACAGTTTATAAAATATTTAACAAAGTTAAAAGGCCTTTTTCCTCTAATTAATTGTTGAAGAAATTTTAAGGGACTACTTCATTCATGGACACTTAACTTGCTATAGTTAATTCTATAAAAGTAAAAAAAAAAATTGTTTGCATTTCAACATTTTTGAATGATTTTCATTTGTATTCTATAGCCAAGGTGTTGATTTACACAATGCCCATTTTTTGTTTTTTTCATTTTCAAATTTCAAAACCAGTTCCAAGAGTGAAATTATCCAAAAAAAAAAAAAAAAAAAAAAAAAAAACTGAAAAAAAAAAAAGGCTAGCTATTGTAGAGATGGGCATCAGCTATCCTATGCAAAAATCATTTGAAAACATTGAAATGCAAACAAAATATTTAAAAAAAATGTCTTCCATAAGATTAACAATAGAAAGCGAATGAATGCTCTTAACACGTAAATTTTTTAGCATATAATCTTCGTATTTGTATATGCCACACTGTAAAATTAACAGCATAATTAAAAGGAAGAATGCATAAAACTACTAAAAAAAAGGTTTCCTGACAATTACTCTTCATTGATGACAATATTTGTGTACCCATATCTTTTGTGCAGTCCTGTTTAGTGATGGGCGATTCTGAAGAATTTCAACAATCAAGAAAAATTATCATCGTAAAAAATCACAATCGATACAGTCATTGATTATTTCCTAGAATCTACAATCGATTGTAACACAGAGAAGCTAAAAGCAGTTGTTGCGATTCTTATTTATTATTCTACCAGAAAACTTCATGGTAATGGTAGGTCTTGGGGTTACTTCAGTGAAGCGAAAAGACTCGTTCACTAATGCTAATTCTATGGAACAAATTTATAGAGATCTCTTATTTTCATTTCAATATTTTTATATGATTTTCTTTACATTGAACAGCTGAAGTCGATCTATACAAAGGTTGTTTTTTACTTTTTTTTGATTTAATTTGCAACTTTTTTTCATTGTGATACTGTGAGTCAATATGGGATTTTGTAGAAATGTATTTCAAATATCCAAAGCCAAAAAAAAAAAAAAAAATCAAAAAATATTGAAATGCAAACAAGACATCTCTTTATTTCTTCCGTAGAATTAGCTTTAGCAAACGGGTTTTGCCTTTAACTTGATTGAAGTAGCCTCTTAAAGAGAAAAAGGAAATAGCTTGACCTCGTTGCCCGATTGGTGTGTCGAGTGCGAGTAAAATCAGTTTACTCATCCTGATGTAGAACTCCAGTATAATAAAATGATAAAAATGCTGCAATTTCAAAAAAGATTGAAAAGTGCCTATACAAGATGGCCAAATTGGAGAAGGGAGAAGAAAGGTTCATAATATGAAAGAGTGGTCTGAAAACTTTTTAAAAATGTATCACATTAGCCCAGTCATCTTAGCAAAATAGGGGAAAAAATTAGAACAAAGCTGGATTTTTGCATAGGTGCTAGTTAGGTTATGTAGTTAAACATACTAAAAGTCCCCATCGATCCGATGTGAGCTTTCGCCACCAGGGGGCGCTAAAGAGCTTGAAAATCAGTTTTTTGTGAATATCTCACGAACAATGGCATTTAGAGAAAAAAAGTGAATTACAAAGTTGTAGATGATTTAATTTTCTATAAAAAGTGTCATTAACATTTGTTTGTCACATTAACTCTTCCCTGTCAAAAATGTAAAAACGTGACCATATTTGAAAGTAAAATTATAAAAATTCAAAAAATCTGCTGCTACTTCAAAAAAAAATTGTAAACAGATCTATAATTCTCACCTTTGAATGGGGAAAGGGAATATATAATATACATTTATGCTTATTTCCACACCGCCCTTCAAGTAAAACACTTAATGCATTTTTGTGGTTTTTCCCGTAGGCATATTTTACTTATAGTGACTGGCTTAATCCAATTTAAGTCGTTTAACTGCTTTAGTAGTTCTTTGCACAGCTTCAATTTCTACACTCGATTCAGATTCGTAGTTATCTATATTTATTTCTTTCGTTGCTGTACTGCT
This sequence comes from Maratus speculifer, assembly GCA_964019185.1. Taxonomy (NCBI): domain Eukaryota; kingdom Metazoa; phylum Arthropoda; class Arachnida; order Araneae; family Salticidae; genus Maratus; species Maratus speculifer. The sequence continues at coordinate 281,809,037 of OZ025299.1, read as the reverse complement.
TTCAGTATTTTTTGTTTGCCTTTCGATATCATCACTGAATACAGAAGTAGCGCTTCCCTCCTCCCTTGCAGTGGGCAGGATACTGTATATATTTTCCTCGTCTTCAAATTCAATTTTACTTGCATTATGAAATGAAACTCTGCAGCAATGTATGAAATATCAGAACATTTCAATCCAATTTTTCGGCATCCACATGCTTTTCCACAACCTTTGGAGCAAGTATAAAAAATAGATTTAGTAATATCTTTTGGTGCAGGCGTTAAGGTAGCAAGAATTGGAAACAAATTAGGTGCATTTGGCCAGCTCCAGCTCTCAGGAAGTAGTTTATTGCTCAATCAGTATTGTACTTGATGATAAATACGTAAATTGTACAATCTAGCTGCATCTTCGGCAGGCGGCAATGATAAAAGGCTTTTTTTTACCAACAAACAACTCTTTTCTTGAAACATACATAACGGTACTTTTTCAGAGAAATTTCTGCTTTACTACCGTATAAAGCAAGAAAAAGTTTTTCCAGCCTCGGAAACTTCAAATTAAGATACTTGATCACTTTTAAAAATGCTGGCAGCTTGTATGTTATGATCTTCTTCCTTCTTCAAAAATTTTGCTAACGACATTTTACCTTTCCCAAACATTGCTGATGTCGAGTCACAACCTGAAAAAACGTGAAGGAATAATATATGATCTTTCAGAACAGCATCATTGTTAAAACTCTGCAATGAATACAGGGTGGTAACAATTCATCCTCTTCCAGACTTAATATCCCTATCTCTGGAGATGCTAAATCTGTCAACAATACAATCAAGTCAACATCATCGCCAACAACAGCAGTAAGCACACCAGACTTTGCTACTTCAATAACTGTGTTAACAATTAGTGTGTCTACATCATCTTCTACTTGTTTCGCTTCGAAACCATTCTCCATAAATTTCTCCATAAGCATAGATATGAGACATGCCATATTTTAATGATTAGATTAAAAAAATTCTTTTCCGCGTTACTTTAGTGCTTTCTTTTTTTCCTTCTGTAAAAAATCTTCGTCCAATGTATCAGAAATAACATTTTCCCCTAAATTCAAACAACGGACTGTCATTTCTCAATTTTTCCTTCAATGGATGATTAATTTGTGCGGATGTTGATCGTTTTTCGGCAATAGATTTATTGTATGATTTAATAGAATTCTTTCGTGAATAATTTTTCTTACTCTTTGAATGAACTGTAAATTCATTATTGTTTTTAGCCAATTCTTCAAATATTTTCCAGTTATGGTCATCTCTTTCTGAACTTGCTGTCACAAGCGACTTCAGACCCTTTTTATCTGTTTTTACAAAATCTTTCGAAACCCAGTCCTCATCTCATGCAAGATGAACTATTTTGCCAATCTCAATTTTTCGGTCAGTATCAGCAATTAGAAAGTCATTTTAAACTGTCATGAATAATTTAAAACTTTCTACAACATGCGTTTAAAATAAAATTATTCCCTTCCTAAAATCTTAAAAAAGAATAAATACTTCGTTCAATAAATTAGGATCATTTGATACTAGCAAAATGAGCACCAAATAAAAATAAAATATTGAAAAGTACTTGCACATGGTACATTTCAACAAATGCAAAGAGAGATAGGGTATTGGGCAATGACTATTCGTCATCTGAGACTAATAAAGTTCTATCTGTGTTTTTGAAAATATTGACTTATCTATATGGAAAGACTCTATTTGTATCTATGAAGGCATTTTTGCATCAAAATGATGTTATATATAATTTACATATGTATTACAATTATATTACGACACTATTTTAATCCAGAAATGCCTTCATAGATACAAATAGAACATTTCTATATCGATAAGTCGATTTTTTCAAAAACACAGATAGAACCTTATTATTCTCAGGTGACGTATTGCGCAAGCACGCGAAAATGCCATACAAACAATGGGGCAGAGATGGGGGGGGGAAATAAAAAGTTGTTTAGTATTTGTTCTGCCTCTTCACCGCTTTATGATTGTGCTTGCACATTCTTTCTCAATAATGTTTATTTTATCTTAATTTTTGGCAGGGAACGGTTGGCGTGACAAAAAAATGTTAATGGCACTTTTTGTAGGAAATTAAATTATCTACATTTTTGTGATTGAACTTTTTTGTCTAGATGCCATTGTTTGTGAGATATTCACAGAAAACTGATTTTCAAGCTCTTTAGCGCCCTCTGGAGGCGAAAGCTCACATCGGATCGATATGGACTTTTAATATGTTAAACTACATACCCTAACTAGCACCTATGCAAAAATCCAGCTTTGTTCTAATTTTTTCCGCTACTTGCAAAAAAAGGTGCTAAAATGACTGGACTACATGACATTGTCCAAAAGAAGGTTGAAGTTTACTCCTCACCCTTGACTGTGAGTTCACATTTTATTCCCAGAATGTACCTGGAAATAATGTAGCTCCTTCTTTACAAATGTTATATTTTATAAATAATATTTACAGGAGAACTCCATCAAAAAACACATCTAAAATGATATTTATTGTCGAAATAGGTACGATTTAAAAAAATCACCCCCTAATCGCTCTCCCTCCCCTCCCTCCTGAAATTCAACTCCAGCATGATAAAAGCTCGTAATATGAAAGAATAATCTGAAAACTTTCTTATGATATATCTCAAGACGGGGAAAAAAATTCTGAAAATTACTTCTCAGCCCTCGGTTCACTTTTTCCTCCGAGAATATACCTGGAAATGATGCAGCCCCCACTTTAAAATATTTATATTTAATAAATAATATTTACTGGAGAGTTTCATAAAAAACTCCTCATCAAAATGATATTTATTGTCAAAATAGCTACGATTAAAAAAAATTAACCCCCGTATTGCTCCCCCTCTCCCTCCCTCCTGAAATTCAACTCCAGGTGGAGAAAGATTCGTAAAATGAAAGAGAGGTGAGAAAACTCTCCAATGATATATATATAACATGGCGAGACCAAAAAAGTTTGAAATTCACATGTCACCTGTGGGTGAGGTCATTTTTCCCAGAATACACCTAAAAATTATGCAGCCCTCACTTTAAAATCTTTATCTTTAATAAATAATATTTACCAGAGAGTTCAATAAACTCCATATCTAAAATGATATTTATTGTCGAAATAGCTATGATTAAAAAAAATTCACCCGCTTATTGTTCCCCCCCCCCCTCCTTAAATTCAAATCCAGGAGGAGAAAGATTTGTAAAATGAAAGAGAGGTGAAAATTTTTTCCAAAGATATATAGATATAACTTGACGGGTCCAAAAAAAAAAAAAAAAAAGTTTGAGATTTATATGTCACCCATGGATTCACTTATTTTTAACAGAATACACCTAAAAATGATGCAGCCCCCACTTTAAAATCTTTATATTTAATAAATTATATTTACCGGAGAGTTCCATAAAAACTCCACATCTAAAATGATATTTATTGTCAAAATGTCTACAATTAAAAAAAACTTACCCTCTCCCTCCTGAAATACAACTCCAGGATCAGAAAGATTCATAAAATGAAAGAGAGGTGTGAAAACATTCCAATGATATATATATATATATATATCATGATGAGTCCAAAATAAAGTTTGAAATTTACAAGTCACCCATGAGTTCACTCAATTTCCCCAGAATACATCTAAAAATGATGCAGCCCCCACTTTAAAATCTTTATATTTAATAAATAATATTTACAGGAGAGTTCCATAAAAAAAAACTCCACATCTAAAATGATATTTACTGTCAAAATAACTACGATTGAAAAAATTCACCCCCTTCTCGCCTCCCCCCTTTCCTGAATTTCAACTCCAGAAGGAGAAAAATTCGTAAAATGAGAGGTGCAAAAACATTCAGATGATATATATATATATATATAGCATTATGGGTCCAAAAAAAAGTTTGAAATTTACATGTTACCCATGCGTTCACTCATTTTTCCCAGAATACACCTAAAAATGACGCAGCTCCCACTTTTCTTTTTATTTAATAAATAATATTTACCGGAGAGTTTCATTAAAAAAAATCCACATCTAAAATGATATTTCTTTTCAAAATAACTATGATTTAAAAAATTCACCCCCTTATCGCTCCCCTTTCCCCCACCTCCTGAAATTCAACTCCAGGATGTGAAAAGTTCGTAATATGAAAAATAGTCTGAAAACTTTGATATGATATATCACATGACGGGACAAAAAAAAATTTGAAATTTACATGTCGCCTGCGGGTTCACTCATTCTTCCTAGAATACACCTAAAAATGACGCAGCCCCCAATTTAAAATCTTTATATTTAATTAATAAATAATATTTACCGGAGAGTTCCATAAAAAAATCCACATCAAAAATAACATTTATTGTCGAAATAGCTACAATTAAAAAAATTTTCCCCCTCATCATTTCCCCCCCCTTTAAAATTCAACTCCAAAAGGAGAAAGAATCATAATATGAAAGAATTGTTAAAAGAGCTTTTGTATATGCCTCTCATTTCAGCAATCTCATCTCGAAAAACTCAGGCATCTCGAGAAACTCGTTGCTTCGCGATGAAAATCTACCTTGATGACATCTCTGGTTTATAGAAGGACTTGTAGCTTTGCAATGAATTTCTACCTCGATAAATGTGGCATTTCGAGCAACTTGTGGTTTCCCGATGAATACCTTTTTCAATAAGGATGATTTTCGTTCTCGTTGAGAATAGAGATGAGAAGTTTTTATCTAGAAGAATTTTATCGATGAAGCTTTGTGATATGAAAGGTTTATTGAGACACGAGATGCAGAAAGTAGCATGAGAATATGATGATTATTTGTGAAGTGAAGACCTAATTTTCAAAGCTTTTTCTCATATTTTAGCCGTACACAGCTGTCACGTACCTGGAAGAAACCCTCCAATAAATATTATTTATTAAAAATTTTTTTCAAAGAGGGGTCTGGAATGAGGATGAACATATATTTAAAACAGTAGAGATTTCTACAATACCTATCATTTTAAGTGTGGTTTTTTGATCAAACCATTCAGTAAATATTATTTATCAAATATAAAAAAATTAAAGTGCGGGCTGTTGGAATTTAGGGGGGGGGGGGGCAATTTTCACTTTTTTAAACCCGTCATCTGGTATATCATCTTGCAGATCTCGGATTACTCTTTCTTCATATTATGATACTTTCTTCGCCCCCTTCCAAATTTGGCAGAGGGGGAGGCAGTTTTCGAAACTTTTTGTGTTTTTATCATTTTAGATCGAATTTTTAAATTGAAAACGTCCTTAGGCACAATGGGAATTTTTTTAAGATGGGAAAAATCATTGAACTCGTCACATTGTTACCATAACCTAGGCACATTGTTTTAAAGTTTTCTCTTTGAGGGCCTCTTCCAGGGGGGAGGAGCTTGAACCCCCCCTCCCCCAAACATACACCTTAAAATATAGCTCATTTGATTCTCTATCAATTTTAACTTAAAAGTTTAAGCTACATGGCAACCCCGGGGCCGGGTTCCCAGCGTTATGGAAAGTCATGGAATTTCAGTGTAGTCAGGGGAAGTCATGGAAATTACAAAATATATAAGAAAAGTCAGGGAATTACAAATATTTTCTAAAGAGTCTTGGAAAAAAAATGAAAAATTACATGAAAGTTATCAAATAGTCTCAGAAAAAAATTGCAAAATTAATCAAACAATCGCTAGGATTTTTTTTTCTTGTTGCAGAAAAAACATTAGTTTTAACAAAAGAAAAGTGAAAATAAATAGAAATTTCATTGTATTTCCATTTGGTTAAAGAGATTTTTGAGATTTAGTCATGGAAAATCAGGGATTTGCCCATCAAGTTTTGCTGGGAACCCTGTGGGGCTGTGGACCTCCTTATCAATTATTCACCTAATTTTGCTCATTTCTTCACTTCATTTCAATTTTTAAAAGGCTATAACTTTGCTTCTATGGGAGCTACAGCCGTGAGAAAAACTATAGCAGAGCTAATTTTCTTTGCCGTTCTTTTTGCAGTTTTCCGGTTTTCCCCCATAGCATCAGGTTTCTTTTTTTTTGGGGGGGGGGGGGGAGTTTCTCATTTTTTATGTAATACTAGCTGACCCATCCGGTTTTTCGGTTCTTCTTTTCTTGCGTGTTAATGGAAATTATTCTGCCTTGTTCAAATAAGAACATGCTTCAGTGGAAAATTCTTTTCAAGTTCAGATTTGGTTCTGTTCAGAATTTGAGAATTTTTTAAAGAATTTTTTTAGGTTCAGATTTGGTTCATGTCCATGGAAATTTTTTGCCTTATTCGGATCCGGTTACGGTTCTTTGGAATATTTTTGTCAGGTTCAGATTATGTTCAGTTCAAATTTCAGGTATTTTTTCGAATGGAAGTTTTAGGTTCGTATCAGGTTCATGTCCACGGAAATTATTTTGTCTTATCAAATCCAGTTATGATTCTTTCGAATATTTTGGTCGGATTCAGATGTGGTTTGGTTTTCAAATGGAATTTTTAAGGTTTGAGTCGGGTTTATGACTACGGAAAGTATTTTGTCTTGCTGGGATTGCGTTATAGCTCTCTGGAATATTTTTATCGGTTTCAGATTTCGTTCGGGTCATATTTCAGGCTTTTTTTTTTTTTTTTTTTTAAGGTTTGGGTCAGGTTTCATGCCCACGAAAATTATTTTTCCTTGTTTGGATCGGGTTATGCTTCATTTGAACATTTTTGCGGGATTCAGATTTGGTTCGGATCAGTTATCAAATCCATAGTTTTTTTCAAACAGAATTTTTAGGTTCGGGTTTACTCACAGAAATTTTTTCTATTACGGATCGGAGTGTAGTCTGTTTTTCTTCTGGTTGGGATCGGGTTATGTTAAAACAAATTAAAGCCATATTACAATTTTAAATTGAATAGAACACATTTAAATTTAATCAATGATTAAAAAAATAAACTCCTAGAAAAGTGTTGTGTAATTTTTTTACTACAACACAGCTAATGACTCGTACATTCTAATGTTCGAAATGCCAAAAGTCTGTGTACAACCATACAGTAAAAAGAAATTAATAGAGTGGCAGTATAATGTCTTGGGGTGACGCCAAAAATGCAACTCTAAAATCCGCAACATTAAGTCCAAATAAGCACCAACAAAACCATGTGCTTTGACACTCCGATCAATTCAAACTGGTTTAAACCTGTATTTCTTTGTTTTTGTTTTTTACCTTTTAAACTGTTATTGAATAGATGACTAACATTTCGTTTAAAAATAACGTTTTGTGCCATATTGGCTGTAATACATGATCGGAATGCATAAAAGATACAAATAGATCAGTCATAGGCAAAAATTATTTGATTATTTTTATCATATGATTTTGAAATATCAATATAAAGGCATCATTTAAGATTTTGCTTGAAAAGTTAACATTCTTTCGTTAATGTCTTAAAATCGTCTGCACTCTGAAATTTAGATTTTAGATTAATATTTGTTATTTAAGTTTTCATGCTTGATTTTAAAAGAATGTTTTCATCAATATATTTTATATATTGACATGGAATTATTAATATGTTGTTAAATCATAAACATTTTTCATCTACATTATAAAGTATTAAAAAGTTCTGAAAAAAAGATAACTTTTAGTAATACAATTTTTAGTTCAAATCAAATGTTTTCAATATTTTATTTAATTTTATTTTGACATTTAATTATTTCTAATTTTCCAATTTCAATTATTTTAAAAGCAAACATTTATTTTAATGATTAATATAATAGAAAAAAAACGTTAAAAAAAATTACTATTTCTTCGTAAAATATGCTTCAGTTGTAATTCATTTCTTTCAATTCGTCTTATTAATACAAAATTCCTTCCTCGTGCTTTTGTTTGAGACATTAAAGTTTCAGCGATAAATGACTTCATATTGCAAACCTTTTTTTCCGTTTACTTCGCCTCCACCTATCTTTTTCCTCCATGGCGTACAGCAGCTGTGATATTTTGGTCAATTTTACTTGTACAAATATATGTGACAAATGCCACCCTTTTATGGTGCGCTCTGAGGCAGCTGCCTCACTTGCCTCACCCCTGGTGCCGGCCCTGCAGGTGCGTTCATAATTATATAAATGCGTAGCGCCTATAAGGAAAGGGCAGCTGACGTCACTGTGGACGAATTACTGTGGATAATACCCTGTTCACACTACGGATATTTAAGATATCTCAGGCCTGGAACTCTCTCAGAGAGTTTCAACTCACTCGAGCTATATACAGGAACAACCACCTACTCTCATTGGCTACAAAGGTTTGCTTTTACTGATTGGCTGTTGTGGCCGTCTTTATTTCAAGTGCATGCGCATACGCTACATTTGTTCAGTTCAGAGATACAGTGACATTCGCTGAGATATCTTAGGTAAATTTTTCAATGTGAACAGGCATCCAATTCCGGGAGGGTCCACTTCAAACACGGTGATCTTAAGATATCTTAAGTTTGTGGTGTGAACAGGGTATAAGGGAGAAAACCAGTCCGTTCTTTAACAACTGACACTGTACAGATGAACTCCGGGAATTTGATTGGTCTAAGTTTGCCATTGCATAAGTAAGTATGATATGATTGGGCTACGTCGTCAAGATGATTCCTACAATGATCGCTATGACAAAAAATGTAGCGGTAGATTGGTTGACAGAACTGTTTGTTTGTAAACATGCCCTTTCCTTCGCCGTGTGGTCTGCCTGTGTGTCCGCCCGCCCGCCCCTTTGTCCACATAAACAGCGTATGAACGATCCAATTGATTTGTTTGAAGCTTTAAATATATAATTGGTGCATAATTTTATCTAGTCATTTCAAATTTTATGAAAATCGGATACAGGGGCATTTTATTACAGGGCTATAGTTTAATTACAGCGGCAGTTAAAAAGTTATTCCTTTACAAATACGGCCAAATGAGAAAAAAAATTGTTTCAAGTGCATTTTAATGATGTCACATCCTTTCGAACATAATGAAATTGATATTCATTTGTGAAGTGAACTAAAATGTACTTTCTATAGAATATGTGTTGCAAAGAATATTCATTTACAGATCTATACAAAAGAATGCCGCTACATAATGATATAGGCAGTGGCGCAGCCAGAATTCGGCTCTGGGGGGGATAGAGTTGCTTATAAATAACAAAGTCGCCATTTTTTTCCCATAAATAAATTAGTTAAGAGTTACAAGCTATTTTGATCGCATGGCAACCCAGGGATGCCGCGAACGCGCTATAGCGCGTAAAATACGCAAAAAATCGGCGATGGGACACAGAAAAATATTTCTTACGCGTACCGTGGGATGCGTAATTTCGTCAAAAGATCGCAAAAAGGCGACGTTCGTTAAAAAATCGCGATAAAACGGCATATTCTGTCAATGAATTCGCGAATATCAGCAAATTTTGTCCAATAAATCCCAATAAAACGACAGATTTCGTCAAAAGGTCTTAAAAAAAGAAATGTTATCAAAAGATTCGCGAAAAAATGGCTAATTTCGTCAAAAAATCGCGAAATAACGAGTATTTTCCGGTAAATTTCGTCAAAAGATTCGCGAAAAAACTACAAATTTCGTCTAAAAATCGCGACTAAACGGCAAATTCTGTCAAAAAATTCGCGAATAGCGGCAAATTTTGTCAAAAAATCACGATAAAACGGCAAATTTTGACAAAAAATCGCGATAAAGCAACAAATACCGTCAAAAGATCCCAAAAACGGCAAATTTCGCCAAAAGATTCGTGAAAAACCGGCAAATTTTGTTAAAAATCCCGAAAAAACGGCAGATTTTGTCAAAAGATCGCAAAAACAAATTTTGTTAAAGGGGCATGGGGGAAAAATATTAATGCCGGGAGTGAATTTTCCTGTTCCAAAAACTAATTTTCTTGCTTAAAAATTGTTTTTTGCTGCTCCAAAAGCGGATTTTTCTGCTTTATAATAAGTGTGTGACTGCTCCAAGTCTTTCTGAGTAAATGTGACTCCTGAAAGCATCCATTAAAGTAGGGGTGCACAACCTTTTCAAGTGAAGGGCCACTTAGAAATATGTCTGAGTGGTCGAGGGCCACATCATCATCTGTGGCCTATAATTGGATAAAAAAATATGATTTTAGAGGGGAATGGCCGGGGGGGGGGTACCCTTTTAAGTTTGCTTACCCAGTCAAACAATTTAATTCACATGGTAAGGATATATCAGCAGATTTTAGTTTATATGTAACAGATGTTTCAAGTTTTATTTTCAAGATGTAAAAATATTCTTTGACTTTTTCAAGAGTAAATTTTGCTTTATTACAAGTGCTAAAAAATAAGCATAAATTGCTGGTACCAAAAAAAATGTGAACTTTATGAACGAAAGAGAGACAAGGAGCCGATCAACAAGAATTTTCGTGCCTGAACAACAAAATTCCCGATTTTCTGTATCTGATTAACGAAATTTGTAATTCTTCCATGCCTGATCCACCAAATTTGCACATTTTACAAAACCAATCGACAAAATTTGCAATTTTTATGAAGCTGAACGAGAAAATTTGCATCATTTTCTCGCCTGATCAACAAGATTCGCAATTCTTATGAAATCGATCGAGAAAATGCAGAAATTTTTCGCACTTAATCGACAAAATTCGCTATAACAAAGGAAAAATTGGATAAAGGATGAAATTGGTGATTGACGAAATTTGCAATTTTTTTCCGCACGTGATCGACGAGATTCATGATTTTTCCACACCTGAACAACGAAATTCTCGATTTTCCTTCACATGATCGGCGAAATTCGCGATTTTTCTGAAACTGATCGGCGAAGTTCACGATTTTTCCGAACCTTGTTGACAAAAACATGATTTTTCTGCAGCCGTTCGACTAAATTAGCTATTTTCTTCGCCTGGTCGACGAAATTAGCTATTTTCTTTGCCTGATCGACAAAATTCGCGATTTTAACGAAACCGATCGATGAAATTCATAATTTTTTTGCATGATCTACAAAATTCGTGATTTTCCTTCGCAGGATCGACAAAATAGGCAATTTTTCTTCGCATAATCGACAAAATTCACAATTTTTACGAATGCGATCGAAAAAATTCAAGATCTTTCCGCTCCTGATCAACAAAATTCGAAATTTTTACGAAGCGGATCGATGAAAATCACGATTTTTCCTTGCTTGATCAACGAAATTCGTTTTTTTTTACAAAGTTGATCAACGATATACGCGATTTTTCAAAGCTGATTTACGAAATTCACGATTTTTCCTAGCACGATCAATAATATTCACAATTTTTTCGAGCCTAATCAACAAAATTCGTAAATGTCCCGTGCCTGGCCAATGAAATTCGCAATTTTTACGCATACGATCGATGAAATTCGAAAATCGTGATTTTTACAAAGCCATTCGACGAAATCAGCGATTTTTCTCGCTTGATCGACAAATTTCGCGATTATCCACAACCGATCGAGAAAATTAGCGATTTTTCCTCTCCCAGTGGAGAAAATTTGAGATTTTATTAGAACCTAAATGACTTAATTAGCAATTTTTACGCGAGTGATCAACAAAATTCGCATTATTCCCGTCTCCAATCAACGAAATTTGCGATTTTTCGGAATCCGATCTATAACATGTGCGATTTTTCGGTGTCCGATCGATGAAATGCGCACTTTTTCCACCTTTAATTCAAGAAATACGCATTTTCGCGCCAGATCAGCGAAATTCACAATTTTTGTACTTACAGACGAAATCTGCATTTTTTTACATGGGAAGATGAAACTCTCAATTTTTTTTCTCAGGATAAATTGATAAAATTCACGATTATTTTGCAGCCTATTAACTATTCATTTTTTCCTCACGTCATCGATAAATTTGCGATTTCCCCGTGCTTTATCAACGAAATTTGCAACTTTTTCATCCGTACCTGATCAACGATGATAAACTGAGAAAACATGTTATTTTTTTTGCAACTGATGAATTTAATTTGCAATTTTTTCGAGCGTCATCTAGAAAATTGACGATTTTTTCTTGCCTAATCAACGAAATGTGCGATTTTTTGCGTAAGACCGACAAAATTCACGATTTTTCTATGCCTGATCGACAAAACTCGCGATTTTTCTGTGCCTGATTGGAGAAATTTGCTACTTTTTGCCTAACTTCATGGACAAAATTCGTGATTTTTCAATATCCGATGAGTGAAACTTGCGATTATTACAAGCCTCATCGACATAATTCCCTTTTTTTCCTCACTTAAATTTGCGATTTTCTTAAGTGACGAAAATTTATATTTTCCCGCAGATTGACAAAACTTACGATTTTTTCCTATCACATATGCACAAAAATTGCAATTTTTTCCAGTTGTAAATTGACAGAGCTCGCGGGCCATACGTTAACCCATCGCGGGCCACTTTTGGCCCGCGGGCCACAGGTTGTGCATCCCTACATTAAAGAAACAAAACGTACCCCTTTACTCAACAAAAGTATTATTTTTTTTCAGCTAAAATGTCTTTTTCGATAAATCCGTCTTGCCTCGTTTTTTAAAAGAAAAGTGAACAATAGTGATACATGTTGTATTCTACATTCAAATATTCAATATTTTACAATTAAATTTCTATCTTGCACATTTTTTAGCACATTCTTAATAGTTTTAAAAAATAAAATTGGTTTTAATTAATTATTTATTATTATTAAAATAATTATTGCAATAATTATTCATTTTTCTTTTGCAAATGAACAAGCTCAATTTTTGCATCTAGAAATATGACTTATTGTTAGTGAGACCCATTTTTTTAAAAAGGGACCTAGAATTTTAGAAGTCCTAGGTCCTGAGGACTCAGGTTTTTTCAAGTCCAGCGGCATAACTTTTTTTCCCTTTCACGTCGTAAATTCATTTAAAATTATCCACTGTGAGAATCATCTTCTGAAAGATCTTATAAAAGAATGAAGAACATTTCTCAGTTACATAGCTTTTTAATCATGATATCTACTTGCTTGAATCTAGGAAAAAAATGTGACCGTAAAAAAAGTTATCGGAAAAAAGTGACAAACTAACAAAAGCAGAAAAAATGACACTGAAAAAAAGATTAAAAAAAATTAAAAATTTTAAAAAATTAAAATTTTCTTATATAATTTTTTTAAATGTTTTATATTATATTTTGTGATGTGTAATATGGGACATTAATTAGTAAAAATCCAGTTTTAAATGATAAATATTTGGCGTAGATTAAAATGACAATTACAACAAATAATTTAGCATATTACTTTTTTCACAAAAATAAATAAATAAATAAATAAATAAACCAGTTTTAAATGCAATATGAATGGAAATTAATCATTATAAGAAAAAAGGTGAAATGTGTTATAATGTTTTCTGATATAATTGTTTTCAACCATTAAATTAAAAAATAAAGAAAAATTGTTTTTATTTATTATTTGCGTTCAGTTGCATTCAACTCGCTTTTTTTAAAAGTTACTTGGGTATTTTTGCGGCAAACCTTTACTGGGAAATCTCCTGATAGAAAAACTTCCTAAGAGACTAGCCGCCCGCGATATCTACCGGACATCCCCCTCCGTTGAATGGAGAAAGCAAGCTTCTTTCCCCGAAAGGGCTCCCTGAATGGACTGCTGCATCACTCCCTATTTTAACTATATTCATTAGCTTATACGCCTTATCATAATGAATCTACATCCATTGAAGCAAATGCATAAAAAGCCATTTATGTAATTTAAAGAGGGTTATCCCCAGTTCCCCCCTCTATACTTAGCCATTAAGTCCTTAAAACTATTTAAAGATCCACTTTGTGAAAAAGAACCTGCATCAAAAATTCGAAATACATCAGATAAATATGCATAAAAAACAATTTATCTAATTTAAGGGGGGGGATAATCGTCCATTTTCCTATTTATGCCTAGCAAAAGAACCTGATAACTAATCGGGAATAGGCCTTGTCATAAAGAAACTACATCTAAAATCTGAAGAAAATTGGATAATTCTGCATAAAAAGCTATTTATTTAATATAAGGGGAGTTATTATCTGTTTTTGCCTCTATACTTAGCCATTAAACCTTTAAAACTATTCAGGCATTCATCTTATCAGAAAGAATCTATATTTAAAATTTGAAATACATCGGATAATTCGGCATAAAAACCGATTTATCAAATTTGAGGATGGTAATAATTGCCAATCCTCCCTATATAATAAGCAAAAGAGCCCCATGACTAATCAGAGATGTGTCTTATCCTAATGAACTTATGTCCAAAATTCCAAGCAGATCGGATAATTCTGCGTAAAAAACTATTAGTTTAATTTGAGAGGTTACCCTTCCTCCTTTTTTCTTAACCATTAAACTCCCAAAATTCTTCAGGCATTATATACTATATATATTCTTATTAGAAAGAACCTAATCTAAAAAATGACACATGTTGGATAATACTGAATAAAAACACGTTTATCTAATTTAGGGTGGATGGGGTGTGGGGGGGAGCGGTAATCATATGTCCAGAAAATTGAACCAAAACAGTTAATTCAGCATTAAAAGCGCCTTTACCTAAATTAAGAGCCCCCCCCCCCGATCCCTCCTAAATACTTAAACAATGAACCCCCAAAATCAATAATAAATCCCCAAAATCAATTCCTTGTCCCTTTTTTTTCCGGTAACTTTTTTTCCGCTTTTGTAGTTTGTCACTTTTTTCCGATAATTGTTTTTCCGGTCACTTTTTTCCGTTTACTCACTTGCCTATTTCGGGCGTTTTTTAAATAAGAATTAATATTAATTGAATAAATTGCCTGAAAGTAGTCCCTTTAAAGTAGTAGAAAGTAGTTAGAAATTTAGCGCACCCTAAATCTCTGCGCCCGGGGAGGCCGCCCTCTTCGCCCTTCCCCCCCTTTCGCACAGCGCTGTTAATATCTTTCCAGAAACACAAATATAAACGAATTATATACTTTCCAAACATACCTGGATTTTAAGAATGCTTGAAGGAATTCGAAAGATTAAAAAAATGATCTTTTATATCCATCTTTTTCATAATTCTCTTCTCTGAAAAGGATTAATATCAGTCTTAGCGAAACGGACAATAAAGGACCTCAGCACTACAGCAACTAGCAACAGAATGTTTGTGGAATTAAGGCTGCGGGCACACACAGTTTTTTTGCGGTTAGCAGGCGGCGCGTCTGATGTTAACGAACTTTCTAGTTAAACTTCAATCCAAGTGTAGGGCGCGAATTTTTCCTTTCAGTAGGGTTTAAGATAATGATCTCCCTGACCATTGTATCTCCCCCGTTTTGTATTGTCAGTGAACCGCAAGTGGGGAGTAACAAAAGGGAGTTCCAGGAAAAAAAATTAACTTCAGAGTAGTTATGTTTGTCTAGTCCTTAAGTCTATCCTTCAAAGCATGCGTTTTTGTGTTTTTCTTGGAATTCGAGAGTCCAGTCCCGTCTCCAGAAAAAGAGCAAGAAACAGATGTAACTAATTAAATCCCCCCCCCCCCAATGGTGCAGTATTGATAAACCCGAGACGGCATTGACAGTGACAGGAAATGACCATTCCTTTTAGCCTTCGGCTGATTTCCTGTAGTATAAATGAATGCCGGCTTTTTCTGAAATGAGTGACCAGTTTTCGATACTGATACTGTTACCAAGTGCTTTCCCCATTTTAAAAAGAAAATACATTATTGCCGCTTAAATGAGTCAAACTTTTAAATAAAATGTGATTCAATAAAGCGGCGGATTTCGAACAAAACAAATAAAATTCTAACTTTAGTTTTGTTTTAAATGATTCGGTTCATAAAAATGGAAATTTCTGTGTTTTTGTCATGGCTCTGGGGGGGGGGGGGGTAACCCCCACCCCACCCCTCGCTGCGCCACTGGTATAGGGGGAATATTGTTTGCGGCATATTTTAATTACATTAAACTATTTCACATAAATTGATTATATACTGCTGAGATTTACAACAAGTTACATCCTGTGTAATTTATAAAGTGCATAGTATTTACAGGAACACACAAAAGATTTCTGATACTATATTGTATCCGAAGTACAGGGTGGTCATAAAAAAACTTTGCCGATATATGGAGCTCTAACGGGCATTCCGCTCAACCGATCGAAGTGAAATTGCAGATATAGCTATTCAGAGGTATGAGCTCGAGATTCTGTGAACGGCAACAAAATGGCGGTTATGGTTACAGTTACAGAAACTCGAAATTTTACAATGGCAACACCAATTTATTTTCATCGCAAAATGCTCAGTGCATGCGAAAACCCTAAAGAGCATTGGAACCGTACATGTATCGCAAGAAACGGACATGTTATGCACGCACAAAAAACTGTTCTGCCAATTCCCCCCTCCCCCCCCCCCCCTCATAAAAAAATTCAATTGGGGTGCAAGGAGGAAATTTGCATATGACACAGAGTCAGTACACTAATCTTTGATTGCAATACAGATCGGAAAAAAGAACTTTTATTTTGATTACACATTTTCCACATGGGTGCCATCATAGGCAATTACACATTGCATGGTGGCGACTGTGGACAGTACAGCCGAACGTTATATCATATGAGGGATGTTTGCAATCTCACGTTTAATAGAATCTTTCAAATCTAGCAAAGTTTGCAGATTGCACATGTACACTCTCGATTTTAGATATCTTCAGAACCTGAAATCCATAGAAGTGAGGTCGGGGGATCGCGGAGGCCATTGACGTTACTAGTTAAGATGAAATGTGCCTCGTCCGTTCATAATATGCGAAGAGGCCGATCGTTATCTCCATCATATTGGATAAGAAAATTAGTAATAAAGTCTATATGTTGTTGATGGTCTCTTACTTCCAACATCTGGGCGTGCTGGTACCAGTAAGAAAACATGCAGATTACAGAGCGCAGCAACTTTAATACCATTGATTTTGGTGTATCAAATACACGGGATGCACTTTTTGAAGTTTACATGCGTTCTCTGGTCACTATGTGATGCACTTCCATTACAATATCCTTAGGAACAGTTGGTCGTCCGGATCGTAGACTATCACAGGTGCAGCCAATTTCTTCGAATTTCATTACTAAATCACGAAGATTTTGTGAAATGCATAGGCCACGTATTTGGCGATGGTTTCGACAGTAAACGTGCCAAGTTTTCGCAGTATTCATCTAATTTTGATAATAGTTTTACCAACTCACCACTAACGAAGTCATTTTGCTGGCATCTGCGAACTCCGACTGAAGAAATAACATTCGTACCCCACTTTTTATCCATTTTCTACGCTGACTATCTGGCAAACGACGTTTTGTGATTGGTATTTTGTCTCTATCACATTCAAATTTTCTTTTTGCGCCTTGGTCGTGTTTTTTGGGGCTGTTCGTAGAGCTGATTTTGTGCGAGCATAACACGTCCGTTTATTGCAATAACCCTGCCGTTCCAACGCTTTTTAGGGTTTTCGCGTGCGCTGAGCATTTTGCGATGAAAAAAAAATGGGTGTTGCCTTTGGAAAATTTCGAGTTTCTGTAACTATAACAGTAACCGTAAGCACCATTTTGTTGCCGTTCACAGAATCTTGAGCTCATACCTCTGAATAGCTATATCTGAAATTTCATCTCGATCGGTTGAGCGGACTGGCCGCTAGAGCTCCATATATCGGCAAAGTTTTTTTATGACCACCCTGTATTGTACGTATTGGGGTATCGTAAAGTTTCAATCACAGGCGAATATATATATATATATTTTAATGCTGCCTCGCACAACTTTTTCAAAAGAAAAATCTTTTATATAAGCTTTGAGAACATTTGCGAGAGAAATATGCTACAAAATGTATTTTTTAAAAGTAGAGACGAGTGGTGTGAATTGAACATGAAAATAGTCGCCTGTTTCTGAAAATTTACGATACCCCCCCCCCCCCCCCTAGAGATTTTTTTTGGCCATTATTTTTAATCTCTTTCGGGAAACTGTTTTAGTAAAGTTAAAAATGGAATTGATGTTATGAAAGATCTGTTAAATTTTAAACTAACTGACCTGCCCGGCGTAGCCCGTGTCCTGGTAATAATATTAAACGAACCTGAAATTTGTGATTTTATCTGTAACTCGAAATACGTGACTACTGACTGTGAGAAAAAGCTGTCAAAAAAATAAACAACTAATTTTTAGAGTAACAATTATTCAAAATGTGAAACGGGGGAGGAAATATATGTCCAAAAATTGCTTGATTTTCGCATTAAAATGTTGATTTTTATTCGTAAATATGACTGTTCAGTCACGTAACTTTTTATTTTTTTCACATCAAAATCCTAAGTGAAATATTTTGATTAAAAAAAAAATTATACACTCCTAGATCCGACTATACCATGATAAAATCGATAAGCAATGATTAGGTAAAAGGTTAGTATATAGTAATGTAGTTTCAGAACCATAGTACAAAATTAAGTATACTTTAATCAAAACGTGAAATATTCACCCTGTGGATAAAATCTTAACCGTAACTAAATTTTACTATAATCGTAACCTGTCTGTAACGTTACTGCAACTTAACCTGAACCTAACAGTAACTTAAATATATCATAAATGTAACCTAATTGTCACCTTATCATAACATACCCGTAATCTGATAGTAACCTAACTGCAATTTACCTTAACCTAACTGTAACTTAATTATAACCTAACTATAATGTAACCGGAATTTAAATCTAACCTGAAACTAACCATAATATAATTGCAACCTAAATGTAACCCAAATGTAACCTAACCATTATCTAATAGTAGCCAAATTCTAAAATTAATAATAACTATAAACTAACAATTCTAACCGCATACGTGCTACAAAGTACTCCAGATCCACTTTTCACCGCTACGGGGCGCAGTATGTTTTGTACGAAAATCCGACACGGATCACCGCCACTTGCGGTTGGATAGAATAGGCGTGCAATGCACGATTTGAAGAATGTTAAATTTTCACTTTACATCACCAGAATGAGAATTTCTTCGTAAACAAACCTAAATCCGAACGATACTCTGATTATCATTCTTTCCGTAGATATATTTACCCAACGGGGTGGGGATACAAATAGCAATTTAAGAAATTTATTGAAAGGAGGTGGGTCAATAAGGGCCATGTTTCGCCCATTAGCACCTAGACGTGACATACATTTTTTCATTGGTATACCTCATAACAAGTAAGAAAATAATATCTTGGATGAAAGTTTAATAATTGATGAGAAAATAATATATATATTTAAGTAAATATTGTGTGTTTTAATGAGCATAAACACAATTGTCATTAGTTTTAATCCGTTAAATCAATAGTAAATACAACAATAAGTGTAAAATTAAGATAAATGGAGCTTACTAAGATTATTATTTCAATACATGAAAATCGGAAATAATAAATAACAAATAATAATAATAATCATACAGTTTCAGACTTTTTGGACAATGTGTTTTAGATTATTTTTGTTATCGATTGCTTCACCAGAATCATTAATGGACCATCCAGCGGCCGCGTCATGTACAGTATGTGAACATATTCGATATTTGGTTTTTTAATTTTGATTGAGCGATTACAGTAGTATTGTAAACCAGAAACCATAATATGAAAATATTCTACAGTGTTTTTGAACAACGTTTTCAATCAAAGCCTGGTTTTCATATTTTACAGAAGATAATATTGTTTTTCTTATATTTAATATTGTAGACAGAACACAATGATAGAGACCAGTTTTAAGTTTTACAAGTAACATTGCAAAGAAAGTACGAGATGACCTCTTTATTGAGGAACGTATTTTGGACTTTACAAGTATAAAGATATCGTTAAAATTAGACATAAATATACCCATGAGAATATAATAATAGATTTCGGAAAAGTGTCCCGGTGTATCAAAATCGAGGCCTTCTTTGCTACATTTCTGATATTGGTTTAAATATTTTCATGCATCGCATTTCATACATCAATGTATTCTCATTTACAGGACTTAAATCTTGCAGAGTCAATTTACCGATCAAGTAATATGAGTTTTACAGCATAGTTTTCGCGACAAAATATAGATGTAAGTTTCTATAAAAGGCTTGAGTTTCAATAGTTTTTGCTACAATAACGAGGCAGTTCTTTGTGAAAATGAGATATTGATTTTTAAATGTATAATAGGTTTCTTATTTGTGATCTCATCGACAGTAATCGTTGATGCATAATCTCTTATTGTTACATCAAAAGAAGAAATAGAAGTATTTAGACCATGGAGAGCACAAAATACATATTATTTGTATTTAGAGCCCTATTTAGAACCACTCTGTAAATCTCAGTTTTTCGAAATCTAAGTATCAATATAATTTTTCTGTTAGAACAGATACGAAAAGTTTTCTGTGAGACTTTACGATTATGACATTGGTATCCAAGTATTATTTATTAGTAATTTCTTTAATAAATATTTACGAAAACAATTTTAGAAAACAACATTGACGTCTGAACAACATTAATACTTTTTAAGTACGGCGAAAGAAGTCTGAACGCGCTCCGATAGTAGTGCATTTGATTCTCTCACATGATACATTTTTTTGTTTTACAGGTAGAAGCGCATACTGAACCCAAATAAAATAATGCTCATATAAAAGCTTATAAAGAGTAGAATCGGCGCATGTCAAAATTAATTGGGTTCATCGAGCGCCTCTTAGTAAAAAATTAATTTAAAGACGCAAAAAACGTTGAAAATGCAGAAAAAAACCAAAACACTCTACTTCGGGCTATAATTTCCAAGACTTACTATTTTATTTATCATGTAAAACTTATATTAAACAAAACTACATATCTTTAACTATACGAAACCACAGAACAATCATCTGAATTCGAAACTTTTTTTTTCCGGGTACATGATGGGCGAAAAATAGCCCTTATTGACCCACCTTGGAAATAATGATAACCACCACTCAATTAAGAGACCAATATTAATCAATAACAACCTCCTACACCGGCTAGTTGCTGCATAATTTATCAAGTAGAAGGTAAGCTGTGAAATATGCTCTGTAAAATATGTTAGTTCTACTTTTCACCTCCAGTAGCTCATCAATACCTTAACAAACATATATCCAAAGGAAACTCCAGTATTAAACTTATTCGTATAGATATATTAGTCGAGAGGGTGAGAAAATCCAATAAGAATTTAAGAAATTTAGTAAAATTATTGTTCGGAAATAACCACTGCTTATAAATTAAGGATGAAATATGTTCTGTACGAATATCCTACACAAATTCCCACTACCTGTAGCACTGTATGGCAGGTGTGCGTTAAGCTCGGAAAAAATTTTTAGTATTTAAAAAGAAAAAAAATAGAGCAATGATAAAATGTGTTTAAAAATATCTTTAAAAATAAAAAATAATGCATCAAGCACAGATTATGAAACACTATCCAACACATTCAGAATAATGTAAAAAAAACTGCACCGTTTAAAAAATTAAAATATTACATCTCATTTCACCATATGAAAATATATTAAGCATTTCAAAACAGAATTTCAGCTGTTCCCATCTACATTCGGAAAATGATCTGAAATTTTTAGCAGCCCTGTATATGACACATAGATTGATATCTATTAATAACATGCATTCAAAAATTTAATTCATTTAAGAGATACACATATTTCAGTTGAAAATTCCCCAGCAATATCCTATAATAAGGAGAATGGTATGCAAATATTTTTGTGCTGCTCTGTATATGATGTATAGAATTTATATGTAAAGGATAATATGGAAAAAACTAATTACATTTAGAGGCGCATACCGAATTTTAAAACCTTGACCTTGAAAACCTTCAACCTTAAATTTTAAGACCTTGTAAATCAATAACAAATATTCTTTGCACCACAGATTATGCAAAATGTATATTATAATATGTACTTTATAGATGCATATCAATTTTATTACGTTCGAATGAGTGTAACACCATTAAAATGCATTTGAAACATTTTCCCCCATTAACCGTAATGTAACGGAACACTTTTGATTGTCCCTGTAGTTGAACTATGCATCCAATTTTGATAAAATTTGAAATAACTCGACAAAATTATGTAATAATTATGTATTTAAAATTTCAAACGATTAAAATGCATTTGAAACTTTTTTCCCCATTGACCGTAATGTAACAGAATCCTTTTGATTGTCCCTGTAATTGATCTATGCATCCGATTTGCATAAAATTTGAAATGACTCGACAAAACTATGTAATAATTATGTATTTTAAATTTCAAACGATTCAGTTGGGTAGTTTTTGCGTTATTATATGCGGACAGACAGGCGGATGGACTGAACGACAATAATAGGTGCTACGTATTTACATAATTATGAATGCATCTAAAAATAAATATGAGAATGCTAATGTCAATGAACCAAAAGAGAAAATGCTAGCAAAAAGTTCATCTATTTTCTGGCAATGTTTTGAGGAAAATGTGAATGAACAAAAAGATTGTGGCACTAGCACTAGTTTAAAATCACCGCATGAAGAATTGGTACAAAAAGAGCTACAGGCTTTCTTAACAGAAGACTTGTAAAACTGACACTCCATTTGCATGGCGAGGGGGGAAAAAAAAAATATTCAATTATGTACAACTTTGCAAAAAACTCTTATATGCACCTTCAACAACTGTTTATTCTGAACATAATAGAGGCCGGCCAAATTTATTGTAGTAAAAGAAATGCCCTGTCTACTGATAATGTAGAATGTTTGGTGTTTTTGCACCATAATTTGAAATATAATAAATTTAATTATTAATTTTTTATTGCATTTATTGTATTTTCAGTTTCTTTATCCAAAATAAGTCATTTCTGTTTTCCTATATATAAAAAAGTATTTTTATTTGTATAAATGTGAAATTTTTTTAGAGATTTTGTTCTTAACTTTTTTTATATTTTGCAGACATATTGTTAAATACAGAGTAAATAGTTTTATGAATTACTACATATATTATACATTGATATTCGAATATTTTTACAGATCAGTTATCAATTCATATGCTTAAAAAATGAAATTCTTACAACTACCCGGTATTGGCCGAGTACTCGGCAAATTGGCCGAGTAGGCCGAATACCGAGTATTTACCGAGTACTCAGTACAGCTCTAGTTTTAACGTAACCGTGGTTAAATTAATGATTTATATTAGTTTAAATACATTAGAAATAACGTAATGTCATTAAAATACTCCCCAAAGGATTTTTCTCCATATACCCTAATCGAACTCTTTTGAATATCCCTGTAAATGAATCATTTGTCATACATGCTTCACAGGACAGATGGACAGACAAACCGAATGCATAAGTACTTTTCAATTTTCTCGGTAAGTGCTAAAAAGACAGATGAACTACGAAAATTTATTATAATCACAAAGTAAAAATTTTCGACTACCGCTTCTAAGTCACCCAATATTTCTTTATCTTTAGAAACATCAGGAAAAAATTTATTTTCCGTTTACAATTTATTTAATACACAAAGCATTTCAAAACCGAATATCAGTTGTTTCCATTTACTTTCGGGAAATTATCCGAATTTTTTAGCAACTCTGTATATATGATATAGAAGAGATTTGTGTATATTAACAACATGTATTTCAAATATTAATTCATTTAAGTAGTACATATATTGCAGAAAATTTCCCTTCAGCAATTTCCACCAATAAGAAGAATAGAATAATTTTGTGCAGCCCTATATATGAGGTGTAGAAATTATATAAGGTAACATCCCCAGTAATTGGCACTTTAAGAATTTGTCTTTAAACTTACTTCAATTTTCATTATATAGAAATGAGATATTTACTTGGAAATATTTTTAAGTCAAAGTATGCATGTCTGTGCATCTATTTTGCCCACTAAAAGCAAAATAATTTGAAAAAGTATTTTTATAAAAATAAATTTATAAAAAGTTGCTGAAATCACCAGTAATTGGCACCTAGAGCACCAATGAATGACACCTTGTGATCCAGTAATTGGCACATGTTTATATTTAAAAAAAAAACTTTACATTTTGCATTGGGTTCAATCGCTTTAAATGAATTTACTGTAGATGAAGATGCCATATTTCAGGTTTTTGAGAGTAAGAAATCAGCATATTAGTCTGAAATGTGAACACTTTAAAACAATACAATATACTTATATTAATATCCAGTAATTGTCATGCTGTCCCCACTAATTGTCATATGAAGCTTTAATGGATTCCAATTATTGATAATATTTCATAATTTCAAATAAAAACAAATGATAAACAAAATTAGTCTATAACTTTAAAAGTATTTCCAAAATAAGTGGCTTAATCTCAAATTACTTGCGAATTCCTTGTAATTGGAATAGGTGCCAATTACTTGGAACTAGCAAAATTGAAGCACCATTAATTGGCATCTATCATTGATTCAGAAATACAAATATTTGTGTCGAAAACACTTTTACACAATTAAAGTAACCCTTTTTAACTAAACAAAACTGCTGTCAATTAAAATTTAAAATATATTGTAAATCAGATAATAATGAATTGAAAAGCATGCCTTCCTTAATCTAAACAAGAAGCATTTGCAATAAATATGGCTAATTTCATACAAGCCATAATTGTTTCTCTTTCCTAGGCACTATTGTCATCTAGTAGCATAAATCAAAGTTATAATCTTTAACGTAAATGAGCATATAACTGGTATATGGTCTTGCATTTTTAAAAAACTGGATATGAATATTATTTTAGGACATATTTGTAGGATGTGCCAATCACTGGTACATGCCAATTACTGGGGATGTTACCCTATAAAGAGTAATATGCAAAAAATTAAGTAAATTTAAAAGTGCATATTGAATTTTAAAACATACTCTCCAGCAATTATTACGCAAAGACTCTATTGTACCTGATTTCTTTTGTGTGTCCGAGTAAATTATTAAAAATTGCTATGATTTGTCTATTTAATTTAATAGTAGTGAAAGCAGGGAATTTATATCCGTTTCAGTACATTTGAAATAGCGTTAAAATACTCATTAAAATACTCTCCAAACAATTTTTCCGCATGTACCATAATGTAATCTATTTCTTTTGAGTGTCTCTGTAAATGAATCAATATTCGTACGTACTTCATATGCAATTTCATGACCCTAAATAAGATTTGTCAATTGCATAAAAATCCGAGTATAGACCCCTTGCACGTGACGTCACATGCTTCATCTGGCGCCCAAACATAAGGCAAATGTGGTGTTTTCACATTAATAAAAATAGTAATTTGCGCTTCATTTTTTAAGTATTTAGAAAAATAATGCAAGAATAAGAAAAATCAAAATTAAACAGAAAGACCACAGTTGCTTTAAACGGCAAACAGGGAGTTATGATGGTTTGTTTGGGCTCCAGATTATGGCGTCATGTGCACCAGATTAGAGGAACAGCCGCTGTTGTGACGTCAATGCAAGGGGTCTTATAGGCGGACAGACAAACCGAATGCGTAAGTACTTTTAAACTTTATTGAAAAGTGCTAAAAAACACTTCTAATATTAAAAGAAATTATATCATTAATATTATCGAAAATAAGAATGTAAATTATATTTAAAATATTGCCACTCGCAACAGCAACAGAAAGCAATCGAATGTAAGGAATTATTTTTGCCCAATTTCTAATTTTTAGTGGTAAAAGATCCAGTAAGATCTTTTCTGATCTTTTACTTAATATTTAAAAGCCATATGTCTTGCTATTTAAATAGATCAGTTTCAATTACGCATGTATTATTGCTCAACCAATCAGAGTTAAGGAAAAACAGAAAGACGAACAACATGAATTCCATGTTGTGAAGTTCGTTGCTAGGTTCTGACGTCATTTGAACTAATTCATTCTCTTAAACTTTCATTATTATTAAATACGTTTTCAAAGCAAGTATTTCAACTCCGTGCTAAAATTTAAAGTTTAGATGAAAAAACAGTCACTTTTAAAAGATTAAGTACTCAAATTCGTTTATTTATTCAGTCTCGGTTTTTAAAATTATTTTTGTGAATATTTTATCAGGGCTACACTAGATACCGGGCTTGCTCATTCTTTATCACGACGTCACAAATGGTGGCTGGCCGCTATCTACGATTGGTACAAACAGAGCTCAAAGTGACGCACCATCGTTTTGTACCAATCGCTGGATGTCATTCAGCCACCTTTTGTGACGTCATGAAAGGAATGAGCAAGCCCGGTATCTAGTGTTGCCTTGATTTTATACAACCCATGGAGGAAGAAGATAGGTGGAGGTGAACTAAGCCTCAAAAAAGGTTTGCAATGTGAATCCATTTATCGCTCAAATTTTAAAAAGGAAGGGATTTTGTATAAGACGAATTGAAAGAAATGAATTACAGCTGGAGCATTTTTTAAGAAGAAATAGGAAATTTTTAAAATGGTCTTTGTTCTATTATTATTTACTAAAAGAAATGTTTACTTTTAAAATAATTGAAATTGGGGAATTATTATTATTATTAAATGTTATTATTATTATTATTAAATTTCAAATTAAAATTAAATAAGAAATTGAACACGTTTGATACGAACTAAAAACTGTATTATTAAAAGTTTTCTTTTTACAGTAATTTTTATTAACACTTTTCAATAAAATTGAAAAATGTTTATGCATTCGGTTTGTCTGTCCGTCTGTCCGCGCTCTAACTCTCGTAAGTATACTCGGAATGCAATGAAATTTTACCATGTTATTGAAGTTTATACAAGCACAAACCCTATTAAAAATGAAGTTTCTACCACGATTAGTTTATTTACAGGGACAGTCAAAAGCTTTCGATTATATTAGGGCCAATGGGGAAAAATCGTTTCAAATTAATTTTAAAGATGTTGCGCCCGGACAAACGTATTCACATTTATTTGCATCTACGAAAAGCACTAAAATATGCAGCTAAAAGAATAGTTATTCATTTACAGGGTCACACAAAATAATTCTAATACATGATAATAAAGGAGGAAATTATTTGCGACATATTTTAACGATGTAAACGGTATCATGTGTAATCAAATTGATATACGTCGCTGAGACTTAATATGAGTTATTTCACGCATAATACGAAGTGCATAGCATTTACAGGGACACACAAAATATTTAAAAAAGCATATTCTATTCGAAGTACTGTATATTACGCATGATAACTGTTCCATGGATGAAATGCATTTTTAATTATGATATGCGCTTTTAAGTGTCCCTAGATGTATTCTCATTATATGGTGTGCATAAATGCTAATAGTTACACAATTAAGATTTACAGGGTTACTCAAAAGAATTCGGAAAAGTTACTGAATATGAGTGTAATTTACTTAAAGGTTTGTTTTTAAAAAAGTTTTGCATCTTTACGTCGAATCGCATTTAGTTTATCGTGAAATGTTTGTCGAATATAGATTAAATGATATACAGGGTCACGGAAAGAACTGGTTACAGGTTTGTTTAAGGATGATCATTTCTGGAAATATGATTTAAATAGTTTAAAGAGTATTGTTGTTTGGTTAACATTTTTTATTTTTATTTTTTTATATAATTCATTTTAGCAAAATATACTTTCGTGTAATAAAGGTACTAGGTAAACTGCAGGGCTGAACAAAAGTATTGAAGTATGTTTTACATCTATTCGTATAAACTGCCAAAAGAAAAAAATCATCCAGCTAGGCATTTTTTTGCTAAACTAAATTTCTCCATGATATAGTATATATATCAACCGACAAATCAAATACAGAGCCGTTCAAAAGTATTGGAATACATATTTGGTTATGGGCAGTAACACCTATTTCCCTGAATAACGAAGTTTTGTTAAAGAATTAAGGAAATTTGGATAGTGTTTTATAATCTATGCTTAACGCAGGATTTTTTTTACTGGTTAATATACTTTGAAACGTAGATGAAAAATGTTTATGACTCCGGTTTGTGTGGCCGAGTTCTAATTCTTGTAAATAAACTCTGATGCTCGTAGTATTTTTTATATGTTATTGACGTGTACTACACCGTGATCGCTATTGAAAAGGAAATGTGTAGAATTTATAGTTCATTTGCATAGACAGTCTAAAGTATTCTATTACATTATGGTCAATTGGAAAAATCGTTTCAAGTTCATTTCAATTTTCGTGATGATATAAAATTTCACGCAAAGGAAAGTAAGAGTGTTTAAAATGATATAATGTTGCTTAAATTGTAATGTTGAAAAATTATAATATTGCAACATTATAAAAAAAATATTATAATTTTGCTTATTTGCGCAACGCTTAAAGCTGCATAAATAAAAATGTATGTTAAATTTGCACCGAGACTAGATCCTTGAATGGGTCGGGTTGTATTTTACCTGAACACGAAAGTTCTATTCAAATCGGAATCCAACATAAATGTTTTTTATCGATCTGAACCGGTAATATATGAATTCGAATCCGTCTCATAAACAGTATTCCGCCTGAAACAGAGCTAATTTTAATACTTACAACGTTATTAAAAATTCCAAAACATGTTTTAAAACAAATATTGTTAGCATATAGTCATGCCTTACATTGATAAGAACAATTTTTGACAAATATAAAAATTTTACTTCTTCAAAATAACAGCATTATCAATAAAAAATTTTGAGAAACAATTAATAAACAAGTTGGAAATTACACGTGAAGCGTAGCAAATGAGGTGCGTTCGTACGATAACGAAGTTTTTAAAATATTCAGATCTTGCTGATATAGTAGACAGTTCTTCGGTTACATTATAGTAGTAAAAATCTTTGTGTTCCTGTAAATATACAGAAAGTAATTTTTATTACACCTCAGCAACGTATATCATATTCATAAAATCCGAAATAGTTTAATGTAATTAAAACACGCCCCACAAACAATGTTTCTCCGTATAGCTTTATGTAGTGGAATACTTTTGTGTGCTCCTGTAATTTAAAAATAAATATTCTTTGCATCACAGATTGTACAGAATGTATATTTTAATATATATATACTTCATAGGTTCATGTCAGTTTTATTATGTTTGAATTAGTTTAACACCATTAAAATGCGTTTGAAACTTTTTTTTTCCCACTGACCGTAATGGCATGGAATACTTTTTATTGTTCCTATAATTGATTTATGCATCCAATTTCTATAAAATTTGAAATGACACGACAAAATTATGTAATAATCATTTATTTTAAATTTCAAATGATTAAAATGCATTTGAACCCCCCCCCCCTGACCGTAATGTAATGGGATACTTTTGATTGCCCCTGTAATTGATCTATGCATAATTGATCTATCATAAAATTTCAAATAACTTGACAAAATTATGTATTAATTATGTATTTTAAACTTGAAACGATTCGGTTGGGTAGTTTTTGCGTTGTTAAATGCGAATGGACAGACAGACGGATGGACTGAACGACAACTATAGATGCTACATATTTACATAATTACAAAAGCACCTAAAAACAACAGATATAAAGCATAATAACATTTGAGAGCTATAAAATAAATGAGCTTATTTTCACGCAATAAAAATTTCGATTCTTATCATGTTTTTAAAATTATTAGAAAATAAATTACACATATTTTAAGATTAATCGCATTTAAATGCGAAAAATGAAGCATGAATACAGGGTTTCGATATCATAAATAGATTTATTCTAAATAAATAATTCAGGGATAAAAAAAAATCAAGATGAATATATATATATATATATATATATATATGTTTAATTCAAGAATTTTAAAACAATTTACTAGAAGTCAAAGGCTGATATACACTGGTGTCCAAAATTTAAGCATAATTGGTAATTAAGTAATTATTTTTAAGTAATGAAAGAAATATGAATCGGAATGTGCTGAAACTCCAAATTGTGTAAACAAAATAGTACGCGTCACATATTTTCGCGAAGAGTTTTCCCCGAAATCGAACAGGGGGCCGTCAACAAATTGAAAAAGAACGAAGATCTTTTGGATAACCCTGTCAAAACTAATGTAGCAAAAGCGTTCAAACTGCACATTATGATTAATTGTCTTATTGTAATGTATTGTGTTAATTTTTACAAGGATAGCATGTATACTCGTAGAGAAATTAAGGTTTTTATAAAAACAGTCCTAAATTTTTCCAAGTTTTTTGCTTATAATTTGCAGAGTTCTTATTATAAAATAATGTTCTTTTCTGAAAATTAGATAAACATCATTGTATACAATACTCTGTCATCAGAATTTAAAAATAATAAAAATTGTATGAAAAATGAGTATGTTTAGTAAATAATTTTTCATTGCGCATGCGTCAACGATATCAAAATGTCATTTGCATATTGTGTTAGCTAAATGTATAGAGCAACTTCTGTAAAAGTTTCAAAAACATAGCTTGAAAATTCTGAAAATGGGAGCCTATAGAATCAACTCAAAATCCGTTATTCCTAAAGGAAGCAAAAAAATCAGGGGTTTTACCTAAATAAAGTTGTACGTGCAATATTGTGTAGGCACTAAACAATGGAATATGGATACAGCCCCTCATCTTTTAGCTTCATTTAGGGAATAAAGGATTTTGATCTCATTCTATCAACGATAATTTTCAGAATTTTTAAGCTATGTTTTTGAGACTTTCACAAAAGTTGCTCTATACATTTAACTAACATAATATGCAAATGAAATTTTAATAGCGTTCACGCATGCGCAGTAAAAAAATATTTAGTAAACCTGCTCATTTGTCATACAATTTTTATTTTTTTTTTAATTCTGATGACAGGGTATTGTGTACAATGATGTTTGTCATTTTTTCAAAAAAAGAACACTATTTTATATTAAGAACTCTGCAAATTATAAGCAAAAAACTTAGGACTGTTTTTATAAAAACCTTAATTTCTCTACGAGTATACATGCTAGCCTTGTAAAAATTAACACAGTACATTACAATAAGCCAATTAATCATAATGTGCAGTTTGAACGCTTTTGCTACATTAGTTTTGACAGGGTTATCCAAAAGATCTTCGTTCTTTTCCAATTTGTTGACGGTCCCCTGATCGATTTCGGGGAAAATTCTTCGCGAAAATATGTGACGCGTACTATTTTGTTTACACACCTGGAATTTCAGCACATTCCGATTTATATTTCTTTCATTACTTAAAAATAATTACTTAATTACCAATTATGCTTAAATTTTGGACACCAGTGTATATAATATCTAAAGGTAACTGCTTTTTTACTGTAGAGAGCAATACAGATATGGATTTTTTTTAAATCAAAATTCAGAGTGCTTAAATTTTAAATATAAAGCTAATGTTGATCAGCGGCTTCATCCTCCATGATAGGCGATGAATACAAGAATTTTGTGAAAATAAAATTTTCTATCGTAAGATCAAAAGCAGTTATTCAAATGTGAACCAAGCATTTATTGATAATAATTTCAGTCTTGCAGCTAAACTTTTCCAATCTGATGAACTCATTTTATTTGCAAATAACAATACGCATAAATAATTCAAATATTTCAAAATAATTAATAATCTTTTATGGAATGAAATTTTTAAATAGATCTCCATTTTGCCTACGTCAATCGCTGCTAATTTACTTAAACATCTTCATTTGTTTTTCTTAAAAAGAAAATTGTTTTGTTACATATTAATAATTGCATCTAAATAATATTTAAAATATAATAATGAAAACATTCTTTTAAAGTCATGTATGAAAACATAGGTAATAAATATTAATCTAAAATACAGATTTCTGACTGCAAGCGATTTTTAGATATTAGCAAAATAATGTTATATTTTCAAGCAAAATGTTAAAAGATTTTCTATCTTGATATTTAAAACACATATAATTAAATAATCAAAGAAATTTTTATCTGTGAAGCGATAAATTTGTTCCTGCTGCATTTATTGATCGAGTATTACAGCCAATTATCGCACAAATTGTCATTGTTTACGAAATTTTAATTCGCTGTCTAATAAAAAATTCGACGATAAAAAACAAGAGCAATCAAATACGGGTTTTAACCGGTTTGAATTGATAGGTGAATCAAAGCACGTGGTTTTGTTTGGACTTAATGTGACTTAATGTAGGGTTACATTTTTGGCATCACCCAAATCATTATAGTTCATCTCCACCTATATTCTTCCTCCATGTATACAACCGACCAAACGAAAGCAAGCGCAAAAAGAAATGTGTTATTTTATAAGCGACTCTGCATGAACCAACCAACCGAAAACCAGCGTAGAGAAGAAAGGGAAAAAAAAGGCATAGTTTTGATGATAGTGAGTTCCACTTCGTAATTAATATATCTGAAATTAATCAAAATATTAAAATTCTGAGCTTCAGGTGCATCAGGAAAGATATTGGGCTATTCTCATAAAAATTTTAAGTCTCGTAAGTCCGGTAGATTTTGCTAGCCATCGCAGACACACAGACAGAGCGATTTGTTATTTTATTAATATAGATGCCGTAATCAATTTGAAAAACACCAATACCAGGGTCCGTACAGACTCCTTGGACTCCTTAGAAACTACTTAGAAATGAAAGCATTCCCAAGTAGTACTTAGAACTACTTAGATAAACGAAATACTCTTTAGAAACTCCTTAAATTGTATTGCGGAACCGCGTTGCGGTTGCACATGCACCGCTTCGCATGCGTATTGCACGCGAGCGATATTGTTCCCTTCCCCTTCCAAAAAAAAAAAGAAAAAGAAAGATTCGCGATAGTAAAGCGCACGGTAAATCCTTTATGTACGTTATTCATCAGAAGCACAGCAGTGACTGGGTAGGATCATACTAATAGCCACCAAAGTGATTTACTTTCACGGCCATAAGGGAAAGAAAAATGAAAAGAATAATCCAGACACACCTCTAAGCTTCTAATTTCAAAAAATGATTACACTGTTTAATTCCTTCACAGCTAGACACACTATTTTGATTTCTTCTTCATAATACGATTCATCATGCTCAATTTTGCTGATGATGTTGGATTGGATTCAGGGGTGATTCTCGTCCGAAGATTTAAGGCATCCTCTTCTGAAAATTTTAAATTGGGTTATCAGTTCCGCTTAGTTAGTTTTGCGCGCAGAAAAAACAATCGCGGAGCTGCAAATTTTGTGAAAGGATCACTGAAAAAGCACACATTTCGTCAATATTTTGTGGAAAAACGACGATTTTGTCAATGTTTTTGTCAACGAACTTTGTCAAAAGGTCGCTGGAAAACACTAATTCCCTGTGCGGATCGTGGTTCAAACAGCAATTTCACCAAATATTGCATATAAAACGCTAATTTCGTTAAAAGATCGTGGGAAAATACGCCATTTTCAATAAAAGATCTCTTACAAATATTTTGTCAAAAGATCACCGGAAAAAAAACCCGCCGATTTCATCAAAAGATCACAGAAAAAAAGCCGTTTTCGAGAAAAAATCGTGTAAAAATGCAAATTTTCTCTAAAAATTATCGAAAAAACGTCAATTTCATTAAAAAAAAAAAAACCCCCAAGGGAAAACGCCGATTTTGTCAAAAGATTGCAGAAAAACCGATAATTTTGACAAAAAATCGCAATAAATTGCCAATTGTGCTAAAATATCGCAGATAAAGCGGCCATTCCTTAAAATGTTTTGGACTCCTTGGATTTTTTTTCCGAACTCTGTATGAACTCTGTCAATACTGACCCTTTTGAGAAAAGTAATAACATCAAAATTATTGTTTTCACAGGTCTTTTACTCCTATATTACGGCTTCACTTCCCTAGGGCGCAGTTTTAAAAATATTTTTTTACAAAAAAAAAAAAAAGTATGTAAAGCTGAGATTTTTTTCTCTTCGAAGATGCAATCAGTTTTCAAAAATAAGGATTATAACCTTTTCGAAAAAAGTCCGATTGTGTCTTACTGAATCAATCTTTTTTTTTTCTTCAGTAAAAGAACCTAAAAGTTCGCAATTAGACACAATTTTTTCATAGTATCCCTGCTGACCGGATTTACATCAACTTTCAAAACGCTCGGACGAGTAGAAGTATTTTTTACAAAATAAAATGTGTAAAAATTTTGACGAAAGCACAAAAAACCGCGTGGTTTCGCTCGACTTCGAAGTTTTAACTACTAAATGTGCGCATTTTTTTTTTTTTTTTTTTAATTTCCCACGAAATTTGCAGAAGGCTTGAATACAAAATTTATAATTTATTACAGTTTTTGAGAAATGGAAAAACATTTTGTCACAGAATTAACATTGCGCATATTTTGATATAAAATATATTCTTAATTGTATACTAGAGCTCTGAAATTCTAACTTTTGGCGACGAGCGACCGGTATACGTGCCGCATCAGATGCTCAAAATTCTTGATTATCCTCACCAGTAAATTTTTATACCAGATTTTGGATTATTTAATCCGCGCATTTTCGGTTCGAACCCAATCGCGGCTGTCGGCCTAACCATTCGGAGTTTTCGTGGTTTTCTTCGAACCTTGCGTAAATACGGGTTAGGTTCCCTTAGAAAGACCCCCACGAAGGGCACTCCCCCCCCCCCTGGTCCTATATCCCTAGCGCAGATAATCGGACGTCAAAAATCAACCAACCAACCGCGCATTTTCCCGATTCAATTGCAAAAAGTTTTCTGTATTTAAAAAACGGTGTCAAAAGATTAAAAATTCCGTAATGACGCTCGCCCCGAAGGAGTTAATACTATACGGCAAAATCCACGTGCCGAAATTTTTCAAAGATATATTTTGCATGATTATGACGTAATCAAAAACAACAAACAACAATAATAAAGGATCAAATAAGAATATATAACATTTAATTTCGTTTTTAGCATTAAAAAATATAGATAATATTGGTTCGTTCGGAAAGTCGTGTTCGTTGGGGAAAACTAATACTTATCGAAAAATTCTATCACTTAATTATTATATATTGTATATCTAATGTTTAATTATTTATGGGCAGAATTTTCCGGTACGAATTTATTTTCCCAAACGGACACGACTTTCCGAAAGATCCAATATTCCATTTTATTATAATACTTTAAAAATTTATTTTAAAATATTATTTTCGATACCTCATATGGGAAGTAATTTATACAAGCTTCGTACTTAGTTATCTTTAAAAGAATGCGAGTTGAATTGGATTCATTTGACTTCATGTTTTTACTTGAATTTTTTATGTTATTTATTTCCGGAAAGAAAGTCTCGCAGAAAAAAATTTCAAAATAGCAAGCGCCAGAATATACAGCTTTTAGTGTCTGGAATTGATTTCCAAGTTGTTATAATTTTAACATCGGTAATTTTGCTTATAATGCTTTTAATCATTTCCTTTGCGATAATATCCTAGTTCTCTCTTAAAATTTTGTGAGCCGATCAATTTCTTAAATCTGTGTGACAATGACAGCTAATTGAACTAGAGATTGAAATCAGATAAGCTGAGACAACATCTAGATTAATTAATGCATTTTGTGAATTTCTACTGTATTTTGATGTTAAATGCCGTGTCAAAAATACCGTGCGCCGTGGCACTTAGGGCACGCATGCCATAAGTTCGCCCATTCACGGATTGGGATCAGATATAGTCGGAATTAATCCGTTAGAAAATAATAATAATCAAAAAATCACTCAAGGTTCCTATGAGAAAAAAATAGTTACGCGTAAATCAATGATTTATAGAGTTAAATATCAATATTTTAGCAAGAAAATTACTCAGTCATCGAACAATACCCCCCCCCCCCCTTCTCCCTTGCATATCCCTTTGTAATTATTTCGCACTTTTTTATCGCTAAAATGTTTTTTTTTTTTTTTTTTTTTTTTTTTGCCGATATCACACGTTGCTAGTGGGGTACGTATTGCTGACAAAATCCCGTTATTTATAAAATATATAAAATCACAGAAATTTAAGGTTCATTTAAGATTATTATCACGGGTCCAGGTTACGCCAGGTGGGTCAATTAATAATAAAATATAAAAATTCCTGATTGCGTTTGTCTTTAGTTTTTGAAAAAAGAATAAAAATAAAATATTAATGTCTTATATAAAACCCAGACCAAACCCTCGCTTAAATAGAACGTCAATAACTGTGAAATATGCGAGTGTATTTTATGCTTAGAAGTTGCTATGTTAATGGAATATTTATTATCAGTATGATTTTGTTGTCTGGTGTAATTGTTATTTTAAGCATAAAAATGAAACTATTTTGAAAGCCAACCAAAATGTAGGTTATTCACCTCGATCTTTTTTCTTGAACAACCTGTTTTGGCAAAGGAGGGCAGCCTCTTCAAACAAAGGGATTTTGCATTTTGAATCCTTTCTACTCGATTCCGCGAAGTGAGATTCTAAATAGCTAATGTTTATTTTTAAGGATTCGAATAATAATTCTAATTTTATTTTTATGAGTTCGAAATGCACGTAAATTATGATATGGATATTAGTCCACAGAGTTTTATTTAAAAATGGGTGTTTACTAAATTTATTGTATTAAAATCTGTCTTTTATTTCACAACTCCTCTTAGATTATGGAACGAAGTGCGATGAAATCAACACTAGTTATCCGCATGGATCCAAGAATGTCATGCATCAGAATTGAAATTTGAAGTAGTTTTTTCGAAATATTGAAGTTTTTTTCTGCATGACAACTAAATTATTCCACTTTTGTGGTAAAAGAACAAGAGAGGACAATAAAACACACTATTATGTTTTCCTTGACGTCATTTTTTTCAGTAAAATTAAAAAGATAAATTATTTTTAAGAAATAGATGAAGTCTTGAATGTATTAAATTTCCCATGAAAATACAAAGAAACAAGAACATGTTTTTACATATTCAAGCTTTATGAATAAATTTATTCTACAGACAAAAAATGTCTATCGGCATATTTGATATTTAGAAATCATTATATAGTAGATTTTTCCAGTTTTACATTTAGTTAAGCTCCTTGTATTAAGGGGACAATTATTTTCCTTTGTTCACATGAATATAATTAATTTAAAGAAAAAACTATACTACTTCATTTTTTTTTTTTTTTATTTATTCATTTACATGTACCGTAATTTCGTGTAGATAAGTCGCAGCTCAAACAATTCTGTTTCGACCCAGAAATTTTCAAAAATAAAATATAAAATTTTGTATCACGGTATATTTATATCTTAAATTACTGAATGGATTTTCTGGGTCGAAAATAAACTGTTTGAGCTGCGGCTTATCTACGCGGAATTACGATATAGATCTTAACATGTTAGATGTTTCACAAGGGCATTAAAAGTAAAATGGTTTATCAAGCAAAAACAACATCCTCTCTCCCCGTAAAATATTTATTTTAATTATAAAAAATAAAATATTTTTTTTTTAAGTTCGTGAAAGTGCCGTTATTTAGATTTCGAAATTAGAGATCAAATCTTAAAAGAACAATATTTTTTGACAACATATTCCATCAAAAATTACATAGTATTCAAAATGTAATTTTCGCATTTCCTGTTTTACGTACCTTGTAAATATGACTTCATTCTTGGAACTTAATATTTAATAAAAATAACGCTATTTATTTTTTCCTAAATGTACAATTATGATTTTCGTTTTCCCTCGAAAAATTCAAATTGAAACATATATATAACAATGACGCTCGGCTACCGAAAAGTACCTTCATTTTTCAGGATTAAATCCCTTCATAAAACCATTTAATAATATGCCGAAGAGTATTATAAAATACTCGAATAATAATAAAAATTTTTCAAAGAGTACCAAATCCTCTTATTAACAAACATGCCAAACAAATGTATACATTTTTCTTTCTTTCTTTTTTTTTTTTTTGAAATTGCATAGGTATTTTAAAATAGATATCTGCATCGGTTTAAAATCATTAGTCTCGGCCGATAGGCAATCTTCTTTACTAAAGCTGCCAACATTTTAGGAGCATTCAGTTTATTACTGTTTTCCACATGGGTGACAATTTTCATTACATTGTTTTAA
Source organism: Maratus speculifer (assembly GCA_964019185.1). NCBI lineage: Eukaryota > Metazoa > Arthropoda > Arachnida > Araneae > Salticidae > Maratus > Maratus speculifer. The sequence goes on along the minus strand of OZ025299.1, from coordinate 281,771,259 downwards.
CCTCTTAAAAGGTCGACGTTTTCTCGAGTTTTCATGTATTGTAATGCTGTTTTAGTGTTGAAACGCATATTGCTAACTGCTTTTATGGTAACCCAAACATAAAAACAGACAGATAATAAAAACACGTACATTTCAGACCGATAAATGACCAACTCCTTTTACAGGTTTAGAAAAACATGTGCTGGAGGTAATGTTGCCAGATGTTTTTTTTCCCCATTAGGAAATGAATTTATTCCAGTGATTTAACGAAAAAATTTATGAAACACTGATGTTCTTGTTTTTTTTTTTCCTTCCAACATAGCGTCTACTTGAAGAGAAAATCATTTTTTTTTTTTTTAAATTATAAAATGACGATGATATAAAAAGAAATCCTCTGTTCAAGCTCTGCATTGTTATACAGTAGTGTGTCCATTCTCAGTGGTGGCCAATGGATAATTTCTAAATCGTTAGTCATAGACATATAGTTCCAATTGCAAAAATGCTTTAAAAAAAGGCAAAGAATTGTTTTTAAGCGATTTAGGTTAAAAATATTATTTAAAGATGACGAAAATTAAATTTTTATACGGCTGCCTGGTCATATAAATGATCTTTAGTAAACATTGTGCTTCACTCTTACAAGCAATATAAGAGTTCCATGCATCTAACATTAAAATTGACCGAGTAATAACTGTTTAAAGCTGAAACATCTTTTTTTGCTGCAAAATAGGGGGCAGTCACAAATTAACTGAAAATAAAAATGAACGTCAGGTATAAAATTTAACATTAAACATTGAGACTAAAATAATTTTTACAATATTATTCTTAAATTTATGTTGATATTTACATATTAAAGCAAAATATACAACTTGTACAATAAATATAAGTAAAAAGATAACAAAAATTTTGTTAAATTATGGAAAGTGACAGTCACAATTTGGTTATAAAATTATACATATTTAAAGCTCTATTATATTACTTAACCTAGTAGAATTTGGCGTAGTTCTATAAAATAAATAAATGGTCCGCACCTAAAATCATATCAATATTACTTTGTTATTGGGTATAAATAATTATGCGAATTGAACCTCGATCGGATATTTGAAAGTGAGTTAAAATTTGAATACAAATACTGAACTAGGAAAACATGATTATGAACGTTATAAGTAAAATAAAAGTTTATCAAAATAACACGCCTTCTTAAAATATGACCATGAAAAGAAACAACTTCATTTTCTTACACAATAAAACATATATAAAATGCAATTGAGGATGTGAATTTCAAGACTCGCCTTTTCGATTTTGTTTTCTCTATCAGTCTACAGCAATCTACTCCAGGGGCGGATCCAGAGGACCGTTTTGGGGGGGGGGGGCGATACTAAGAAACATAGAATCAACATAGTTGTAATTTCTGTTCATGAAATCATTCCTTGTACAGATATTATTAAATGAATGATCAAATGAAATGTTTTTCCACGATCTTCTGACGAAATGCGCTTTTTTCCGCGACCTTCTGACGAAATACGCTTTTACCGCGATCCTTTGACTAAATTCGCGCTCTTTTCCCGACACTTTGACGGAATTCGCATTTTTTTTTGTATTTTTGACGAATTTCGCGTTTTTTTCCACGATATTCTGTCAAAATTCGGGTTTTTTCCTCGATCCTTTGACGAAATTGGCTCTTTTCTGCGATACTTTGACGAAATTAGCAATTTTTTGCAACCCTTTGAGAAAAGTAGCTCATTTTTCCGCGACCTTTTGTCTAAATTAAAGTTTTTTCTGCAACAGTTTGACAAAACTCGCGCTTTTCCATCAATCCTATGTCGAAATATGCGCTTTTCAGCGATCCAATGTCGAAGTTCGCGTTTTTTACGCGATCCTCTGTAAAAATTCGCGTTTTTTCCGCGATCCTTTGACGAAATTCGCGCTTTTTCACGATACTTTGACAAAATTAGTACTTTTTCAGCGATCCCATGTCGAAGTTTGCGTTTTTTTGGGGGGGAAACCTCTGTCGAAATTCGCATTTTTTCCGCTACCCTATGATGAAATTCACGCTTTTTCCGTAATAATTTGACGAAATTCGCGTTTTTTCGCGATACTTTGACAAAATTAGCGCTTTTTCAGCAATCCTATGTCAAAGTTCGCGCTTTTTCAGCGATCCTATGTCGAAATTAGTACTTTTTCCGCAATACTTTGCCTTCCCTTTTTCCAACCTTTTGACAAAATTAGCGCTTTTTCCACGACCTTTTGACGAAATTTGCTCTTTTTCCGCGATACTTTGACAAAATTAACGTTTTTTTTTTTTTTGCAAACATTTGACAAAATTCGTGCTTTTTCCTCGACCTCTTGACGAAATTCGAGCTTTTTCCGCGACACTTTGACAAATCTCGCGCTTTCAGCGATCTTGTGTCAAAATTCGCGTTTTTTTAGCGATCCTTTGTCGAAATTCTTTTTGTTGCGCGACCTTTGACAAAATCGGCGCTTTTTAGCGACATTTTAATGAATTTCGCGTTTTTTACGGAACAATAAAATGTCTCCGACGGAGTCGCAGAAATTCCTTCCGGAAAAAAGTCTGACTTCAACAGGTTTGGGGGGGGGGGGGTGATCGCCTCGATCGCCCCCCCCCCCCCCCCCCGTGGATCCGCGCCTGATCTACTCTAATGTAACACTACAATCTCCAAATTCATAATGAAAACCAATGGACGCATTTAAAGGTTTTTCACGATTTCCCAAAATTTGATTTTTTTCGATAAAGAAAATTTTGAAACTAGCATTTTCAATTATTTTAACCAGTCTAGAAGTTAATTAATTAAAATTAACACTACCGTAAAACTACGGTACATACTACTATACTGTAGCAGTACCTTTAGTTAAATCGCTTTAAAAATATTTTTTTACCTCATTAAAATATTTTTGTAATTGAAACTATATGTCTCTGACAAATAGCGTTGGAAATGGACGCCCTTTATTTTACTTTAAGCACTTAGTGTACGTTCCCTTAAAATTTAGACCAACTCATCCGTTTTCAGTTATAGAAAAGTGGTTTAAGTCATGGAATTTAAAGTTTCATAGCTCGGTCAATTTTAATGTTAGATGAATGGGACTTTTTTTGTATTGCTTGTTAGAGTGATGGAAATTTTTTACTAAATATCACTTATAGGGAGACCGTATAAAATATTAATTTTCGTAATTTTTTAATAATTTTTTTTTACCTAAATCGCTTAAAAAATAATTCTTTACCTTTTTAAAAGTATTTTTGCAGTTGGAACTATGTCTATGACTAACGGTTTAGAAATTAGCCATTGGCCGCCGTTGAGATTGATACACTGTATAAGAAAAGAGCTGACAAAATTAGAAGGGAATCGATTCAGTAGTTTTAGAATATTCGTGGTCACCGATTTGAAAAATTTCTCTTTTTGTAAAAAACAAGTTTAAAGTTTTGTGTTTATAAATAATAGTACGATTATATATATTATTTGCATTCCTGCATCATGGAGCATTCTCTTTTTAAGTAAGAGAAAAAATATATTTATGTGATTTAAATCGGATTTAAAAAAAATACAAATAAAAAAATAATACAATTCAACTGTTAAGTTTAATTCTGTATAGCATTAAAAGATATATGTAAATATGGCATAAAAAAAAAGCCCAGAAGTAAAAAGAAAATGAATTTATATTTTGATACAATTAGGGAAAGCTAGTCTATTATTTTTTTTCTTTTTTGTACAAAAATAAATACATATACATTTATTTACATTTATTCAGGGTTTCGTGCTTAAAAAATAAAAAGGAACCATTATAAGATCACTCCTGTGTCTTTCTGTCTGTTATAACCATTTTACTCGTAAACTATGGACCATGAAAAGTTCAAATTGGCTAAAGTAATAAAGACTATTGACTCACTTATTTACAGATTATTAAACGTTCACAAATATATTTTGGAAAATTTATACAGGGGCCAACCAAAGAACTTGAAAAAAAAAATAAATAAATAAATAAATCTTTGTATATCGTATGGGGTATTTTTGAAAACTTTTGTAACGCTGAACTCAAAAGTACATTTCTTATAGTTTTAGGTAATATATTTTCAGAGATATCGTCGAACATGTAATGCAAAAATATATTCTTCCCCATCTATTACCGAATCTATTGAAACCAATGTTATGAAAAAAATAGAGGTACTAGACATTAGTTAAAACCTTGCAGTAAAACTATAGCGATTACCCTAGGTCACATAACACATGGTTTGTGAGAAAAGCGTATTTTTTTCCGTTAGAGGCTGTCCATACATGATGTCATTTTTTTTTTTTTTTTTTTTTTTTGAATATATGTTTGTCTCGAATGTTTATCTTGTATTTAAAATTCTAATATAATTTTAGAAAAAAAAATGATTTGTTATTATAATAATGCTAAAATAGTTGTATCACTTTAGCTTCCATACTCTTAAGAAAGTATAGTTAAAGTTATCAACAAAAACATAAAATTATGCGTTAATTAGATTAAAACATTTTTCAACGCATTCAGACAACTATAATAAAATTTCATTGTTTAATTATGTGAAAAACAATGTCCAAGTAATAATTTGTAAAAAACATAACACGTTTGAAAACCCAGTTTTAACCAAAATATAAAAAATAAATGAAAGTTTTATACTTCTCTGCATGTTATGAATTATAGATTTATCATATAATGCATAATGTACTAAAAATTTTAACAGTTAGGGAAAACATAGCACAGTTGAAAATTCCCCTTCAGCAATTTCCGTCAATAAACGGAAATGTACTTCAGATGTTATGTGCAGTCCTGTATTTGATTTACAAAATTTATACTCACTAAATAGTATACAATTTCTTTTCAATTAAAAAAAAAAAAAAAAAAAAAAAAAAAAAAAAAAAAAAAAAAAAAAAAACCTTCTACAACTGAAAACGCTCCACCAGCAATTATTATTCATATAGAGAAAAATATAACTGATTTATTTTGTTTGTCCCTGTCTATGAAATATGAATGCGCATGGTATTCGATAGTAAGCATCTAGTAGTGCTTCTTGGAGATATATATCATTTTAAATGCGTTTGAAATAGTGTAACATGAACAAAATACACCACAAACGATTTTTCTGTATATACTGTAATGTAACGTAATTCTTTTTGGTGTCCCTGCTTAACTTACATTTAAATTTCTGCAAAAAAAAAAAAAAAAAAAAAAAAAAAAAAAAAAAAAAAAACTGATAATTGTTATGAAAAAATGCTTGAAGCATACGACCCCTGCTAAGACACATTATATAATTACATTAATTATCAAGCATTATCAAATAATTTATTTGCATGCTGGTCCACGGCTTCTTTAAGTTGTTCTTCGAAGCAAATTCTGGATTCTAGATGGTCGAGATACAGTAAGAAAAATAGTAGGTTTGCTTGAAACGTTTCCGTGCTTCACCATCCATTGGAACTCCAATAATGGGACATCTTCAAGGCATACATGTTACGTCAAGTCGTTCATTTTCAAAGACAGGAGTTGATTATGCAGGCACATTTATGTGTAATGTGAGAAATCGTAGAAATATCAAGCCGTTTGAATTATATTGCTATTTTTATTTGTTTTTCAGCTTGTGCTGTTCATCTTGAATTGGTTTCGGATTTGTCAACTTTCACATTTTTGCTGCTCTGAAAAGATTTGTGGCCCGTAGAGGTAAACCAGCTGAATTAACCAGTGATTGTGCAAGAAATTTCAGGGGTGCAAGTAGGGAATTGCAATTCCATACCATATCCTCCATTAGCAGAGATCATACATTTCAGAATTATGAGGCTTAAGAAGGTATTATCTGGGAATTTAATCCCCCTTCTGCTCCATATATTTGTTGGCTGTAGGAGGCTAACATAAAATCTGATAAAATATCATCTGCGTAGAACAGTGGGAACAATTGAAGAATTCTCTACCTTATTGTCACAAATTGCATCCTATTTGAACTCGAGACCGTTATGCCCACTGTCAGATGAACCAAGTGATCTACAAATACTGACACCAGGTCATTTTTTGACTGGTGTTTCCTTGACAGCTATTCCAGAGCTTGATGTTTTTGAAATACCACCTAATAGACTTCGCCGTTGGCAGTTAACCCATAGAGTATTCCAGCACTTCTGGAAGCGGTGGAGTGAGGAATGCCTCAACTCCCACAACGCCTTAAATGGCTGCGTTTGATAGTAAATTTAAATGTCGGTGACATAATGCTCAATAAAAATGAACTTGTGATAACGCTTCAATTGAAACTGACTGGGAAGAATCACACAAGCCTTTGTGGGTAGTGTTGACATGTTAGACAGGCCGTATTTAGAATTGCGACAGAGAGTTCAAACACCCTATTCACAAACTTTGTCCTTTACTATTTGTCTGAGAATGCTTATTTGTACCCCTTGAAGGTTCAAGGCCGGGGGTGTATGTTAGAAATATGTTTTATCCACTACCTATCCACCGCTTTCCATATGTTACGTTGAGGTGCCTGGGAACATCATTGGTGAAATGTGGAGGAGCCCCATCATGCTATAGAGTGGCGTAACGAAAGAAGAACATGTGCTTTTACCAGAATTTCCGACATAACGCCTTGTAGAAATATCAAGTGGCTTTTTTCTCTGCTTCTTTTAACCCTAACTCGTAAAAAAGATATTTTTGACATTACATTGTATTATGATTCCGAATCGTCTTTGCATCTCTAACACTTCCTGGAAATATGTTGGTCTGGTAGTAAAACACCCAGGAGTAATGCCATTGAAATTTCGGAGATGTGTCGGAAGCTCCCTCTAACAAAAAATGCGGACACCAATACTGTATGTCATTTTGAATAAAATAATTATCATGGGAATGACCTACACGCAAACCGCAATAAAATCAATTACTTTGTCAAATGTTTATGAGCGTTCAAAATGCCCTCCTCTGTTCACAGTTCAATTTTCGCTAATTACCCGATAACAATGTTTCCGATTTTGGGCTTAAAATTTAAGTTAAAATCTAAATTTTAGAATAATTTCAACCCCGTGCACAAAATAAGGGTAAAAAGTAGTTGTTTGTTACTCTAAAGTCTAAAGCGCCCTCTATCGACAATTTTTGAATGTAACCTTTAAAATTTTTTTACAAACAAAACGTGATATAAAGAATGATTTTAGCGAAAACCGCAAACGAATCCACCCTCACATATATATATGTGTGTATATATACAGGGTGATTCATAAAAGATGGGCAGAACTTTAAGGAGTTATAGTACACTTAAAGACAAATAATATTAAATAGGAGACTAAGGGTCCCAGACGTATTCCCAAGGAGATAGGGGGCATTAAAGTTTAGGGTCCATAATTTCAAATGATTATAAAAAATGGAAAAATTGGTCGATTCGTTTGCGGTTTTTGCAAAAAATTTTCTTTATGCCAGTATTTTCTTGAAATAAAATTTTAAAGTTCAATTTCAAAAAATGCCGATAGGGGGCGCTTTAGACTTTGGAGTAACAAACAACTATTTTTTAACGTTATTTTTTGTATTTCTTTAAATGATTTCGAAATCTTAGACTTAAACTTAAATTTTGATCTAAAAATCTGAGTCCTAACGAGTAGTTAAGTAGCGTAAACTGAAATTTGAAATTTGAAACCCTTCTCCCCCCAGAACAAAAATCAGTTATTCCCGATCTTTGTGTCGTAGATTAGGCTCTAACTACTGCCGCGTTTTGCTAAAATTATTTTTTATGTCAGTATTTTCTTGAAAATAAATTTTAAAGAAAATTTTCAAAAAATTCCGATAGAGGGCGCTTTAGACTTTGGAGTAACGAACAACTATTTTATACCGTTATTTTTTGTGTCTCATTAAATGCTTTCTAAAGCTTAGACTTAAACTTAAATTTTCAGCTCAAAATCTTAATCGCTGAGCGTGGTTCAGTAGCGAAGGTTCAAATTTCAACTTCTGAACATAGTTCAGTTTGCACTACTTAACCATGCCCAATGATTCTGTGCTGTGATACGAGGCAAAAATACAACTTTCGTCAAGGACTGCATAGTCGGAATTCACTCATAAAGGCACTGGCACAGTTGGAAACGTCGCTCATGCAAACGTTAAAGCTCCATTCCTGACGCTAGTCACCGGGTGAAGAAGGAGACAGAAAGTATGCAAATGTCAAATGGGGAAGAAGAAGAACACGTATGCAAAATTTCGACACGATTCAGGAATAAAAACCACTGAACGGTGAGTCAAGTGTAAGTCACTGTAGTAATGAATCGGAAGATGGTGCCCTTCACGAATAAGGAAAAGGCTGAGATGCATTTAATTTACGGAGCGGCAGATGAAAATGGTGCAGAGGCACAACGAATGTACGGAGAGCGATTTCCCAACAGGCGGTTGCCTAACCGCAAAACTTTCGAGCGCTTGCACAGACAGCTGTGTGAGACGGGATCATTTCTCGCTTCCCGGTCGAATGGAGGTCGTGCAAAAAAGGACGAATCAGTAGTCGTTGCAGAAGCCATTCTGGATGTAGTAGCGGTGCAGCCAAGTACAAGTACACGAACAGTGGCTAGGCAGGTGGATACCTCACAGTCCATGACTTGGAGGGTACTGAAGGATGAACATTTGCTCCCGTTTCATGTGCAACGAGTCCAGAAACTGTCTCCAGGTGATTATCCAAATCGTATTGAATTCGCCCGCTGGTTTCTGCAGCAGAACGCGCTAAATCCACATTTTGGACGAACTGTGCTTTTTACCGATGAATGTACCTTCACACGTGAAGGTACATTTAACACACAATGCACATGTATGGGCGGATGTCAATCCACATGCTACGTATCCACATGCTCATCAGAGACGCTTTTCCATCAATGTTTGGGCAGGAATCCTCGGA
>OZ025299.1:281695314-281762314 GCA_964019185.1 Maratus speculifer | reverse complement strand
ATAAATTCTCCCCAATTAGTTTCGATTAGGGAAAATCCCGTTGGAAAAGCCGAAATATTTATCGATTTAATATGCTCAATTACACCGTGATAAACGAGGATTCGAAATAAACATCAAATACAAAAGTTACGTATTTTTGTCCGTAGAATCCGAATCTGCAATAAAAAATGGAGGTTATAATTTAAGATTTCAAAGTTGGACCCCCTCTGACCCCCAGGGGGTCGGTTACGAAGGTCAAATTTGGTATCACTGAGTAGCTTATCTAAAAATATTTAACACGTATATTTACGTTTTTCAATCTCATATGTATTTCTCGAGTTATTTGACCGTTTCCAGACTTTTCGGACACCCTGTATATATATATATATATATATATATATATATTAGGGTGGACCTTAAATATACCATGATTTTTTTTTTAAATTATTTTTTTTACAAGTCTCACCCCTGTATCTCGTTCCTTTTGATACAAAAACATTATGTAAAAAGTTCGAGCAATAAATTCAAATATTTAGAAGTAGCTCAATTGACCAGAAATTTATAAAATTAGGGAAAAATTCAGAATATTAGGTACTCAAGTAAGTAAAAACTTTAAATGTTTTAATGATTTAACTGTGACAATTTATTTAATTTACAGCACAATTATTAGGTTTTCATGTTACATTAACATTTTATTGCATTTGTGCAGGTTGAGAGAGACTGATTTTTCTGCTATCTTGGTACATTTTTACGATGATCTTCAACAACTTGTTGTAAAAATTGTTGTTGCATTTCATCATGAGTTATCAATCCATTCTATTCTTGAATAAGTGCAACTGCACGTTCGGCATGGTCATTTACTACTTGTAGAGATTTTATTACCTCTTTTGCTTGCTTATAGTCTTCTCTTAACTCCCACAATTCAGGATCTACTGCAAGAAATCCATCCGGAAGTTCCAACAATTGAAACAACATCATTGACTTAGCTGTGACAAAATCTTCCAATCTTTTATTCTTGAATGAATGTGGAGCAACGCTGACTCGTTTGGAATAAATTTGAGCTTGTTTTTTAGAATTAGCTTCATTCTGTAATGCAATTATCATGCGTCTTTTAGTTAATAAACTCACACGACTATCAAATAAAGCTAAACCAACAAGTCCTTCTGACAAATGCCACAAGTGATTAGCAAATTTACGTGATGATGACTTGGAAACAGTTGAATGTATTCATGAGTAGTCAAGTAGTTATTTGAGCAACAACAGGTCATTTTATGGGTCACATGAAGCTTGCGGTGCATTGACCCAAGCTTTCAAGTATACACGGACTGCAAAAAAACGCAAATCACGTATACCTTCTTCCTCTTTTACAGTCAATTTAAACTGAGCCTTGAACATCCAGATCTTGAGACAATATATTACTTTGGACATCCAACGGGCATGGTGCATTGCACCTGGTGACATAAATCTGATTCCCCTTTCTGGGACAGCCCCTAGAAATATAATTACAAGTTCTAAAAATTCCTTATAATCACCTCTTAGCTTTGTTTCTCTTTGCTCTTCTAAGTACTTCTTTGCATAGTTGATAGTCTCTTGCTTAATATCTTCTACTAGATTTGCAACATCATCAAATGAAATTCCCGTTTAGTACTTCTCTTTATCAATTAAGCTCCAATATTCCTAAAAGCGTTTAAATAATGTAACTTCAGGTGAAGATTCGTCTCCCATGCATACTTCAAATACAGTACTAATTATCATCTCCATAATGTGATGCCTGTAAGCAAATGATAAAAGCTCTTTTTTCAATTTATGTTCTAAAAGAACACATGCACCAGAATTACAGCCATTGTTTGAGCTGGTAGTGTCAAATCACATTGCACGTATATTATTTGCTATTCCCCAGTCTTCAATGGCTTCAAAGACTGCTGTCGCCTGAGCTTCTCCCGTTGCAGACGAAATCTTGGCAACAGTCAGTAGTTGAGAAACTCCTTTCCCAGAAACTAATATTGGCAATCGATCCACTTTTTCTTTTCCAGTTAAATCATACATTAATTTTCCATCCTAATGAATGACAAAAACAGTGTTGCTTTGGAATTTGCTTTTTATTTTTTCTATTTTCTTAGTTCTCTCAAAGATTCTTTGTCGGCGAATCGAATTCCTGTTTATTGCATATTCATTAATGCTTAGTCCTAAACTTTTGGCAGTTTCTGATAACACAAATACAGACTTTCGGTCTGACACCTTAGTGCGATCTAGTGCTGCTGCAAGATCTGGAGTAACTATAGTTTTACGACCTCGTTTTCTTTTTCGTAATTCTTCGGCATGGACTGCATTGTTTTTAGTCTTTACCAACTTTTCAAAATCTCTTTCTGTCAAGTTGTTTTCAAACTCGTCATCAGTAGATGAAATTAGTTCAACGGAATCATCTAATAGTCTTTTGCTTTTCATTCGTTGTTGTCTCGCAAGAAATATTTTGTTTCTTTCATATTTTCTTTTTTCTTTAAGAGTGAGTGTTTTATCTATTCCAACCATTGATCCGCAACTTCCATTTTTTCTTTGAGCTATCAAAAATTCCCTATCTTCTGGTAATACTGATGTCATTGTCAGTACATCGTATGTGCTATGTCAAAAAGATGTTCAAGCTTGGAAACAAAAGCTAATTCCTTAGTCTGTTGAGTGAGAGAAACTCGTGCTTTGTTTTTCTTAAGAAGTCGCCACTCTTCAAATAACTGTTCAAGTTTGTTTTGGCAATGTTGATGTTCTCTCATGGGAATTCGAGCTCTATTCCAAAATTTTGCTATTTCCTTAATAGTAATAGATGATGCTTCTCTTATAGTCTCCTTCATTTTAAAATGGCGATGTAAAAAAAAATCCAAGAGCCATTCGTAAAGATGGAAACTTGCTGCCATTTAATTCAGAAATTGAATCATCAAGAATATAGAATTGAGTTCTAGATCTTGATGCTTCAGCCATTTTAATCAGTAATAAATCTTTTAAAAAAATACCATATTTAAAATCATGACATTTAATACATGATTTCAAATGTATGTTTATTTCCTATTTACCTATTGTCATATTTTCAAATTAAATTCAGTAGCTAATAATACTATAATTTATTAACTTTTGTTTTTGAATGTATAAAATTCTTACCTGAAGAATTATATCCAAGATTATTTTTTATCCTGTGTGTCAATGAATTCTTAATTCTAAACTAATCAAAAAAGAACGCTTTTAAAATATTTATTAAAATAAATCACTAGTTCAAAATTCATTCAACACTAATGGAATATTTGATTTTTGCTATTTGCTAAATGCAGTTTATTGCTTTAAATATTATTGTTCATAGTACTGCCATCTATGAATAAAAATGTAATGCTAAATGCATTTTAAAATATTTTAGAAGATAGAATTTACTTTTTATGATATAGCATGCGAGTACGCATATGTTTATCATTGCTTATACATTGGAAATCTCTACATCATTGAACTATTTCCAAATATTGTTCAATTGAGCTAATATTTTACCAGAATTATTTTTTCATAAAAAGGAACACATTTAGAGGGTGAGAAGATTACATTTTGAAACTTGAAAAATAAGGTCCACCCTAATATATATATATATATATATATATATGTATATCTGGGGCACGGCCCCACCGGTATTTTCTGTTCTTTTTAAAAACTTTGATTAATATTTTTAATTTAAATATAAAAAAAAAAATTACTGAAAATATATTCCGAAGAAACTGCTTTTTTACTTCGGTCACACTCGTCCGTTATCGACTCTCAGCATCTATATTTTTCTCAAAGGCAATAAATCACTTTACTGACCGCTTTCTTCCTGCTGGACACCAAGGTTACTATATGTGAGCACAAGATATTTTTGCTCATCTGGCGCGTTAATTAGAGATTTCTCTCCCTCACATTCATATGTCATTCAATTTTGGCGATGCACTGCCGTTTTTGATCTGAATCTTCCTTTTTTGCAATATGGGGCACAAGGCGAGTTTGTCCTTGATGCAAAATAAGAGAAGAAAACTGAGCTTCTGTTAGAATACGGGGGATTCTAAAAACTATTTGGCGACATTTGTATTATTATTGCTGGTTATTCATGAAATTACGTGATCTTTGAGTATTCTCTTTAACTTCTCTCTTTCACTCTTTGAGTACTGTCTCACGCATGATATTGTTAAATTCTTGAATTAAAAAAAAAAATTCTGTCGATGATTTATTACGAAAGCCCTTTTGCACAATGAGTTTGGAAGAAAAGCTTTAAATTAAATACCTGGGACCTTATCAACCAAAAAATTTTGAAATGCAACAAAAAGATGGGAAAATCTGTGCTATTTCTCTACACAGAGGTTTGACAAATTTCCGTAGATTTGAGCAAGTTAAGGGGAAAAAAAAAAAAAAAAAAAAAAACATTATTTTGTTTTTATTGTTTGGAGGGAGGAAATTATGGAATATGGCTGGTTTTACCGATTTCAAGCGTTTTTCTGAGAAAATAAAAACACATGAAATGAGTACTACTTATGTAAATGGTAAATGCTATTAACTATAAAATCTTTTAGAACTGTCAATATTGTTGCGCAGATGAATGAAGGTTACAGAATTTCATTACAAAAACATAATTAAATGGTTGAGAAGAACAGGTATTTGCTAAATCGTGTGTTCAGTTGTTTGATATTCCATGGGTTTCATGAATTACCTTTAAGGGATCATGATTTTAATGGGTCTTTGCATTTTAAAGTACAGGACCCCCCCCCCTCCCTAAAAAAAGAAAAAAATCAGTTTATTTAAGGTTAATTTCCGTTAAAAAACATTTCCTTTATCGCAGAAGACTACAATATGATTGATAAAGGAAAATCAACGACTGAACTTCGTGTAATATATCATAATTCCACTTTTAAAAACATTAAAACAGTTTCGAGTCTGTTACCAGACTAAATTTAATGTAAATAATCTGGTAATTAAATTTAATGTAAGTGAAAGATTTGCTCATCTAAAGTTATACCGAAATTTTATTTAATTAATGTACTAAATTTTAATTTGTGACTAGTTTCAATATCTGCAAGTAAAGTTTATATTTTTCTGTGAGATTATTATTGCTATTATGTTGCATGATTTGTATACTTGATTTTCAATTAAATAATGATTGATTAGGGTATGTTCAATGTTAATCATGTTATATTAAAATTGTAATTAATTTGATAAATACTAATATCGATTACTTAAAAAAATATTTTTTTTATTTCCAAAAGTAAGATTATTTTTCCTTTTATTGTTAAATAAGTTGTTTTCGTGTTTAAGAGCCCACAATAGTCACAGAAAAATTACTCAAAAAGACCCGGATGACCATGTAAAGTCTATGGGAGCGTTCTTTACTAATATCTCGCTCCAATTTTAATATTTTTGCATGATTTTTTTGCACAAGATAGCTGAGGGTGATCCACAACCGGGCTAGTTTTTACTTTTTCAATTTTTGTTTCAGATTTTCTTTAAAAAAATTACTTTAACTTTCGAAACCGGTTTAAACCGGTTCTGAAACTGAAACTATCGTAATATAAAAAATATATAACCAAAATCGAAAAAGTAAAAACTAGCCCGGTTGTGGATTGCCCTCAGCTATCTTGTGCAAAAAAATCATGCAAAAATATTAAAATTGGAGCGAGATATTAGAAAAGAACGCTCCCATAGACTTTATATGGTCATCCGGGTCTTTTTGTGTACTTTTTCTGTGACTATTGTGGGCTCTTAAGAGCACACACTAGTCACACGGTAAAAGCCGAACGCTAATGATAAGTCTATGGGCGCAATCTTTTCAAATATCTCGCTGAAATTTTAATATTTTTACATGATTTTTTTGCACAAGATAGCTGAGGATGATCCACAACCGGCCTAGTTTTTACTTTTTCGATTTTGCTTATGTATTTTTTATATTACGATAGTCTCATTTTCAGAACCGGTTTAAACCGGTTTCGAAAGTTAAAGTAATTTTTTAAAGAAAATCTGAAACCAAAACTGAAAAAGTAAAAACTAGGCCGGTTGTGGATCGTCCTCAGCTATCTTGTGCAAAAAAATCATGTAAAAATATTAAAATTTCAGCGAGATATTTGAAAAGATTGCGCCCATAGACTTATCATTAGCGTTCGGCTTTTACCGCGTGACTACCCGTAAGACATGGTGACGTCACGGTGACGTCGTTGTGAAGTCACACTGTGACTTTGTGACCGTCGATGTGAAGTCACAGTGACTAAAATGTGAAGTCGTTATGGCCGTTTTAGAGCTTGTTTGTGACGTCACATTGTGACCACTTTGTGACGTCACAATGTGACCAATTTGTGAAAAGTGTGTCATTTGTGACGATTTTGTCATTAACATGGTGACGAAACTGTGACGAAAGTGACAATGCTTTCAAATCACATTGTGACCAAATTTTGAAATACAGGGTGCGTCCAAAATCATGGAACAAACTTCGAGGGGGTGGTAGGACTCACTATAACAAATAATGATGGCACAGAAATATATGACCGGAAGTGACCCGTCAAGACGCTACACTAGTCACTAAAAAAGACCCGGATGATAATGTTAAGTCTATGGGGGGGGGGGCGTTGTTTTCAAATATCTTGCTCAAATTTCAATGTTTTACATGATATTTTTTCCATGGGATAGCTGAGGACGATCCACAACCGGGCTAATTTTTACTTTTTCGATTTTGGTTATATTTTTTTTATATTAAGATAGTTTCAGTTTTAGAACCGGTTTAAACTGGTTCTGAAAGTTAAAGTATTTTTCTTTTAATCTGTAACCAAAATCAAAAGAATAACAACCAGCCCAGTTGCAGATCGTCCTCAGCTATCCTATAGAAAAAAATTATGCGAAAATATTAAAATTTTACCGAGATATTTGAAAATAGCGCTCCCATACACTTAACATTATAATCCGTGTCTTTTGCAGTGACTAGTGTGGCGTTTCAACGCGTCACTTCCAGTCATACATTTCTATGCCATAATTATTTATTATAGTGAGCTCTACCACCTCCCTTAAAGTTTTCCCCATTATTTTAGACTCACGCTGCAGATCATTTGTGACAAAATTTTCTGTGATGATTCTGTGACGATTTAACTTTTCTTAACGATTCTCTAACAATTTAAAAGAAACAGGATCTGCTGAAACTATAACTCCATGCCATGTTCCTGTTAAAATAGTGTTTGACTCCTAAAATCATATATTGACAATTTATGAACAAATACTGTATAATATATAAAAATAGTTACCTGAAGTAAGGAGACTTTCTTCTAAATTAAAGTTAAAAATTCGATTTACCTCACATGCCTTACAACTCTGGTGTTGTTTTCAAAATTTGAAAAATATTACCTTTCAAAAATATTTACATATTTTCTCGCCACATGCTGAAAATTGCATAGCTTCAATTTTATTTATAACTGACACACATTTAGTAGAACGTTGTTCAAACTGTTTAATCTTTTTAGTCTTTTTTTTTAACTTTTACTCGCTTTAATATCCACAAATCTCAGCACATATCTAAAACTGTACAGCTTGCCAATATTTCTGACCAATAATCCTGATGTCTATAAATATATATAACTTTTAATTATCTTTTGTTGTAATTTTCCAACTGATTGAAAAAGTGTCCAGGTCAGGATTCGAACTAAGCAGTCTTTCGCGCAAATTGTCAATACTTTGTCGACTGAACTATCCTGGAAGAATCTGACGCACACAAATCACACAGTGAATACGAATGCATACTTATCATTATTATGTATAACCCTATGTAATAATACTTTAATATTTTTTTCAAACTACCCGTATGATAAATGCATAATATTCGTATGATTATATAATGATATTTCTCCGGGTGAATTGTGCGTGCTAAGTTGCTCTGTTGGAAGAGCATTGGCAGCATACATCGAGGGTTTCTAGTTCGAATCCTAACCTAAACACTTTTTTACTCATTTTGGAAAATTAATATTCGTTTGATTAATTTACCAATTAAAATCATTCTGTTAAATATAACATAGAATTATCTTTTGATAAAACTATTTGAAGTTTATGCGCAATATTCGTAATATACAGATTTTATTTGAAAATCGAGTGCAAATGAAGATGAGGCAATTAGTTCTAGTATTACGCTTATTTATTTCCTTACTATAGTGGCCTGTGCGCATGTATGGTAACACCAAGGTTTAAATTCGTAGTTAAACTCATATATATATATTGTATGTGTCATATAGTGTAGATGTGCCGATAAAGGACATCCTTATGGAATTTATTTTTAAAAAGTTTCCTTATTAATAGTTATAATTATTAGATTTCATTTTTTTTTTCGTATTTGATGAATCTATTAATAATATTTAAGTATTCTTAGTCTCACTTCCCAATATTAGACAAAATTTTATTGAAAATAATAGAAATACATCAAACACTAAAAATTTCAGTAATGTACATCCCACAAAAAAATACATGTAATTGTTTTTATGACTATTTAGAACCAAGATTTAATGAACACATACTAATGAAATAAAATTGTTATTTTCAACACCATTTAACAATTAAGATATCAAAAATTAATAAAATAATGCGATAATTACTCATTTTTAAAAATCAATAATTGTTATTATCTCAAAATCAATATCTTAATTATTTTAGATACATGGTTTAAAATAATAAATGCCATGGAATTACAGTTATCAAATTTTTGGGATTATGAGAAATTCAGAAAGGTAATAAAAAAGTTTAAAAAAAATTTGTTTTTGCAATATTAGTGCATAACTTGGTATATTTATCACTATTTTCAACAATTAAACAACCCCAAACTCCTTTATATATTAATTATAACGTTAACTTTTGATTATGTATACATTTTTTAATTTATTAAAATGTGATTTTAACCATGTAATTAAAAAAATGTGATTAAAGTGCATTTTAAAAATAATATTATTAACTATTTTCAAATCGTTGACATGCTGTTCCGTATTTCAACAAAATAAATGTTAAATTTATTGAATTTACTAAGGTAAGTGAATTCAAAAAAGTTAAATATGATACTTATTCCTTTTATAACATGTTTATTACGAAATTAACAGAAATCATTATAAAAAAAGCAGGAAAAATAAAATTTTCTTACCTCTTTCTTATCGGCATTATCTTCTAATAACAGTGTGATAATCCAAATAGGGAAGATAATTTCGAAGTCGGAATGTCCGAATGAAGTACAATGACATTGGCGCGCTTATATTAACGAAACGCCACTGACATTGTATTTTTTCGGACCGACATTTTATATAAAATGTCACCTGATAGCATTTCTGCATAACTTTTTAAAAATTTTCAACTTACGTACTAAATATACAGACATAACACCATAACAAAGCTACCAGAGCAGCTGCCTAATATTCTAAAGAATAAATCGTGTCAACTATTCTGGTCGTTGCCAAACGATATTTTTTAAGCAGGTGTTTTTTTGTTATTATTGGTTGTTTGAGCTTCGAAGATTTGTAAGGTGAATGCGCATGCGTATTAGTTTTATGAGAGTATCCCTAATTAAAATTTTGAGGTTAAATTTTTTTTTTCACGCATTTCTATTTTACTTTCAATTAGTTTCGAAATACAGTGGAATTTTCATTTAACGAATCCCATATTTCATGAAATTATCTACTTTTTTAATTTTCTGTTGAACCTAGAACGCAATTAACATTTAAATTAATATTCATATTAAAAAAAAATTCTATTTAGCAAAATTTGTTGCACTTCCGTGCGTGCACAATATTCAAAAGGATAGATTGCTGTTAAGATTGATTGGTGAATATATTTCAGCGGCTTGTATGAATTGAAATTATGTATTTATTTTATCTTTTAAATAAAAAGGAAAAAATGCGAAAATTTTTCGATATGCTAAGAAAGGGATTCTAGTTCCACGAAAATATTATAGGTCCATTCTCTGAATACACTCTAAAAAATAAATGTGTAAATTTACACTCAAAAATGTGTAAATCGATGATACAAAAACGACATGTTTATATGTGTAAATTGGTGTGTAAATTGCGCCAAATGTGTAGATTTCAAAATACACATTTTAATGTGTAATTTGATGATAAGTCCAAATGTGTAAAAATTATCTGATAACTCCTGAAATACACGCTTCAATGAATAAATTGCTGGGCAATACACATATTTCTGTGTAATATTTTTACACATATTTCTGTGTAATATTCATTTTTTGCTCATATTTCTGTGTAATACTTTTACACATATATCTGTGTAATGTTCAGTTTTTGCACACATTTCTGTGTATTAAGGAAATACACATAATGTTGTGTAACATGCAAATGCAAAGATTTGTGTGTAATATTCTGTTCTTACACGTATGTCTGCGTAACATGCAAAATATATAATTTTGTGCAATATTTAAAATACACAGATTTTTGTGTTTGATTTTTTATCTTATACTTTAGAGTGTAAAATGTGAATTAAGTGTTTTCATTACCGAAAAAAAATGCATGAAGGACAAACTCGTATGTTTGGCGTGTTCTTTCCTTTTAACAGATTTGTAGTCTAAGTAGTCGAAAACAAAATCAAAAATCCATGTTCGCTCAATCTGAAAAATAATTATAATTGCTTCTGTTTCTGTAATTGGATTTGGTGTAAACATTTGAATTTTTCGGCCTGGGTTAAAACTATTTCTTCTGATATCAAATGCCACCTTTTTAAAGTTTTTATTTATTTTTCTTGTAGTTTTTTTTAATGTAATACGCTTATAAAAAGTCTTCAATTTAAAAATCACAAAAGAAAAACCATGAATTGAAATCTATGAAAAGTTGTCTTTTGTCATCGGTAGAAAATGAAATCAGAAATGTATAGCATGTAAAATAATGAAAACTCGAAGTTTTACAGCAAAATATATTACAAACACGCTGAAACAGATAATATTTAAATCGAATAATTATTTTAAATGCTATATAATGTTGAAACTGCAAATATTTACTACAGTACGTGGTTTTAAACATGAAAAAATGATTTAAAACACAAAAATAATAAATTATTTTTTCCACATTTGTAATAAGCAGAAAATAACACAATTCTTATCAATATTATTAATTTTCAAGTATTAAGTTAAATGAACTTACCTTTGAAAAAAAATCTGTTCTTAGCTATTTTTAGCCGTTTTAATTTTATAAAATTCATTTTAGCAATAACGATCTAAAACTGCTCAAGTGATCAAGTAAACTTTGATATGAAAGATTAACTCAGTATCGTCGTATGTTGAGAATTCTAAGAACATACGTGGCAAAAATGCTATGATGGATGATAACAGTAATAAATAAGACCCTTGATTAAGGGTGTATTTCAATACAAATTGCCTTTTTTCTGATTTATTTTTAAATTCGTTTTTACTCTCAAACGCATCAAACTGGCAATTTTTTTTAATTTAGAAGGTATATTAGGTCCCGTACTTGTCAATATTTTGATAAACGCAGAAAATATTGCAAAAAAATGCTGTTAAAGTCAATGTTTTGAGCCGAATTTTCCGAAGCGGGAGATCTGGGAACGAAAAAAAGTCATACTGCGGAAATAATAGTTTATAAATCAAATTCTAATGGATTTAACAAAAAATAAAATCACACGACATCTTATAGATCTCCTTAAAAGTCACCTCAGCAAGTTTCGTATTTTTATTTCTAAAAGTGAGTCTGAAATTGTATCAGAAAATTTCGAACTGTTAAAAGTGGAAAAAAAAAAAAAATAAAATAAAATAAAAAAAAAATAAATTCGAATGCACTTTTAATGCTCAGTGGTCATTTTCACTTTAGTGTATATCGCAGTTATGCAACACGGGGATAAAAAGGGGTAATTCACTTTACATTATGATTTGGCTGAAGCAAAATTCATACTTAAAATAAAATTATTAAAAATAATTTTAATAATTCATTGCCAAAATTACATTTTTATTTATAAAATTATACATTAAAAAATAAAAACTTTGCTATCTATGATTATTATTTTTTAAACAAAGCTCATTTTTCAGGTTTTATATGAAAGTTTTTGTAGAATTTTCCAAGGATCTATGTTGCCAAGACCAATATCACTGTGATATCTTCATTCATAAAATAATACAAGCGGATTTATAAGAATTTACTACAGTGGCTTTAAATGAAATGTGATAAAAAAATTTCATATAATTGTTTGTTAGAAATCCATATAATCGTACTTATTTTTACCAGACACAGCTAAAAACAAAGTAGGAATACACAGTTAATCACTTTTTTATGTGAATGAAGTATAAAATTGCAGAACACACATAAAATAAAGTCACACTTTGGTATATTGTCATTTACAAGATTAGAGGATAATTATAAATAACAAAACTTATTTTAACGCTCACCTACCAGACAGTTCTGACAGATCGGCCAGCAAAAATTAGTTAAAAATTCCGTAAAATTAGGGTGTAAAAAAAATCATGATTTAAAAAGTAATAATAAAAAAAAATTGGATTTTTGTATTTAAATCATATATTTTTTTTTATTTCAATCGGATATATTTTTTTTTCTCCAGCATTGAAATATTGAATTGATGTAGGTTTAGTTTATAGGTTTCTAAGATTAATAGATTTTAGGTTTCTAAAACAATTAGACCTTTATTTACAAAGATAATCTATGTTTTTACACTTTAATTAATAAAATTTAATTCTTAGTTAATAATTAAAAAAATTATAAAAACTGTAAATTAGTAATTTCATTAATTAATATAATACTATAAAGTTATACACATTAATATTTTGCAATAATTATGTAAAACTATATTTAAAAATAATGATTTTACATTTATTAAAATTATCAGTAGCAGCACTTAATTTTAAATTGATTACAATCTTTAATTAGATATATAATGCATATTGTGATGCATACATTACTAAAACGATAATTCAGTATTTACTATTTATTCTAAAAAGAAAAGGGACAGAATGCTTTTTTATAAAAAGGCACTATTACATAAGAAAATATATTACTAGTGTGCTTAGTAGCAATCAAAATAAGTACATAATTTTTTAGCATGGTAAATAAAAAAATCATTAATTTTCAACACTTTTATAAATTACGAATTGAAAAATCCATGAATAACATGTTTTAATAATATCCTGCTTTTTCCCAAGAAATAAAATTCTATCATTTTTGTTAAGTCTTAGGTACACATATTTAGAAGTACTATGGCATGAAGAGGTTTATTACAAAAAAAATCTGGTAACAATTACAAGTAAATTTTACTATTTTTTAAAAGGTAGGGTGCATTTGGTTAAATTCAAAAGGGGCAAGGTGTGGCAGCCTTAACAAATAGCCAAAATGAAACAGTAATCAACAGAATTAATAAAAACTGCAAATAAGTAATTTCATTAGTGGCATAAACAACATAACTAACAAATATTATTGGCAGCTCGTTTTGCATTTGTAGTAAGAAAAATTACTGTTAATTGCATAAATAATAACTTAC
The DNA here is from genome assembly GCA_964019185.1 of Maratus speculifer. NCBI lineage: Eukaryota > Metazoa > Arthropoda > Arachnida > Araneae > Salticidae > Maratus > Maratus speculifer. The sequence goes on along the minus strand of OZ025299.1, from coordinate 281,748,832 downwards.
ACAATGTATGTGCATGCTAATATATATATGTGTGTGTGTGTGAAAAAGAGTTACAACGATTTATACACACTTACAGATTAAATATATGGATATCCAGTTATATCTGAAATCCTAAAAATATTTAGCAACACTATTACACTATTGATATATTGCTGTGCTTAAATAACTGCATTTAATATATCAATTAAGTTGTGTTTAGCATTTTATACCAATTAGTTTTTTTTCTGTTATACATTCTTTTACAACATTTGTTGAACAATTGTTATTTTTCCATTCTTCTTTAGCCCTAATATTTGGTATAAATATGTAATTGCAAAAGTAGAATGGGAAAATAATATTCTGCTTCCTTATTCTTTTATTTAGCAGAAATTTATCACACTTGAAATGCTTATTTCATATAAAAGAATGAATAATTTAATTACTTAAAGAAAATTATGACATCACAAATTATATTAGATTTAGATTTAAATATAATTTTTAAATGAAATGTTTTTTATGCCTTTACAAACTTATTGTATTTAATATTTTACAGATCTCAGAAATTAAGATTAGAAACAATTTTTAAAGCTTTTTTTTTTCTATATTCGTAAGGCAACATAGATATATAGCCTTTCCAAATTACATTAATCTTAGATTTTAATACGTTTATGTCATTTTGAACATTTAGACTGAAATCAATTTTGATTTAAATAATTGATTTTTTTTATAAATTGTTAATTAAAATCATGATTTAAACGCTAACTTAAATCAACTTTTAAAAATAATTGACACCCTAACTAAAATCTAAATGAATGTGATAAAATTAAGAAATGGGTTTGCAAATTTTATTAGATCTAAATTCGTAAAATATTGAAACATTTAAAAAATATATCGAATAAAAACTAATGAACTTTAATTGTGGTTATATGCATTATTGTAATTTTTGTACACTATTTATTTTTCCTTTTCTTTTTTCTTTGGTTATTCACATATTTTCTGATAGTGTATATCGTATAGATGTTTTGAAATTCCTCTCATTAAAATCATTCACAAAATAAAATACGCAAAATAAAAGCTTTTAGAATAAAAAAATAAATAGACAATAGAATTATGACACTTCAGTCTCATTCCTTCAAACACATGGATTACTCATAGATTTTTTATTTATTTCCACAAAATCATTGTAATTTAAAGAAAAGCAAACAGAAAAAATAATTTTTCATACCTATTTTTCATCTACGTATTTCTTCCTTTTTTGATGTAATCCATAGCACTATTTGTAGAGTAAAATACTCCAATATTAATTACAAAAGCAGTGGCATGAATTTTTTTTACACATACCAAAAGCATTTGTAAACTTTCTTGGACGTATTTTGTATAAAGCACAGAATATTGTGATAGTCTTGTAATATTTTTTGCTTAAGTTTTTAAACTTTGACGAACTATACATACATAAACGGCTAATTTTACAAAGAAAATCTTCTCGTTCTCTGTGTATTCCAAAGATCAACAAATAAACTATACAGTCTAATTTAAAAATCGTCTGCGATTTCTCCCTATTGCACATGGCATATGCGCAAGTAAAAACAATGCATACATTATTGAACTTTGAAGTTTATCACCTGCTCAAGTAAGTAATAATAAGCTCAGGAGTAAGTGTCACAGAAGTGTGTTTTGTTAACGACAGCTGATCGTTAACAAAAAACCACTGTAAAAGATGAATTGGCAATATTGACATATGTATACCTGAAACATTTTTACACGCTTCTATTTTATAATAAAATACTGGATTCGAGAAAATTTTAGAATTTCTGTTTTTACAACATCCCCTTTTCCTATTTTTAAGGATTTTACAAAGTTTTACGAGGCCAAAAATACAAAAAAAAAAAAAAATGTTTTGATAAAATGTTTGCTTGTAAGTCTGTGTCTCTTTCTGTCTGTCTCTATGTGATATAAATTTTGTGGGTGCTCTATCTCAAGAACTAATGCATGAAACTTGATAAAAAAAAATTATTCAGGTAGTATAAATTGATACTGATTAGTTTTTGCTGGAAATCACTCGACAGGCGAAGCTTCTATGCTGCATTTTTTACGAATGATGCAACATAAAGTATTTCAGATACATTATAGTGGCCGAAATCTTCCGTGTGTCCCTGTAAATACTGTCTGCTTTCTATTATACAGGAAGTAACTTGTAATAAACCTCAGCAACGTATATCAATTTCATAAAATGTGAAATAGTTAAATAGTATTAAAGCGCCCCAAATAGTATTTCCGCCTATAATATTATGTAACGGAATACTTGTGTGTGGCACTGTAAATTAATAATAAATATCCCTTGCACCACCGTTTGTGCAGAACGTATATTTTATTATATACGTCATAGATACATATATTCAAAAGCGTGTAGCATCATTAACAAATTGGAAATTGCACATCAAACGTGGCAAATGAGGTGCGTTCGTACTACAGTTAATTTTTATAAATATTCTGGGCTTGATGCATTAGCTGTTGCATGAATATAAAATATGATACGATTATATATCTTCAATTCAGTAATACGAAAATAATATGCCTTCTTAAATAGGACGTAATCAAACTCGCAAACCTAGAATCATTACTTATCATGGGATATCGTAAAAATGCGTAACTGATGGAAAACCACTTTAAAGCTATTTTCATTTTTAATCTGTAATTCTTGCAAATTCTGTTGTGTTACCCTATATATGATTTACAGCATTTATACACACAAAGTAATATGCAAAAATGTAGTTACACTTAAATCTCATATCACAATTAAAAATGCACTTCTAGCAAAAATCTGTAATATACAGCAGCTCTGCTACAATATAGAATCCGAAATCTTTTGCGAGTGCCTGTAAATACTGTTAGCACTTTCTATTATTGAAGAAGTAAATTAAAAACTGAGCAACGTATATCAAATTAATTATATATGAAATAATTTAATATGATTGAAATACGCAGAAAGCAATGTTTTACCATATATCATTATGTAAAGGAATTCTTTTGTGTAACTCTGTAAATGAATAATAAACCTTTCTTCACCATATATTGCACCAAATGTATACTTTGGTACGCTTCAATAAATGTATATCAATTTTTTCCTATTTGGAAGGCTGTAACACCGTTTAAATGAAAATGAAACATTTTTTTTCACATTGATGGTAATGTAGCGGAATACTTTTTTTTGTCCCTGTAATCAAACTATACATCCGATTTTCATAAAATTTGAAAAAAACTTGACAAAATTATGCAACAATTATATATTTTAAATTTCAAATGATTCGGTTGGGTAGTTTTTGCTTTATTATATGCGGACAGACGGAGAGACAAACGGACAGACGGACGGACTGAACGACCACTATCGGTCGTACGTATTTACATAATTACGAACGTATTTACATAATTACGAACCTAATTATGTATCTTTTTGTATGTATTAATCACTTAAATTTTTTTTAGTCGTTTTCGTTTTCGGTCGAAAATAGGATGAGTACCGAAATTCGGTTTCAGTTTCTGCTTTGGTCTTAAAAACCGGTTTCAGTTGATCCTTAATTATGATTAACACTTTCATTCGTGTAAATGCTGGTACTTTTCTACATTTACACACCTGTATGTGTTAATCAAGAGATAACAAATTGCACATTTGATTTCACAAGTTAGGTACACATAAAAAAGGGTAATTTTTTGTTCAAAATGTGTAAATTTTATGACAATTATGTATTTTTAATAAATTACTCACTTATGTGTGTACTTATAATTAAGTTTAAATTAGAATAACACATAAATTCGTGTAAATTCAAGTATTTCTCGACATTTACACACTTATTTGAGTTTTTTAAGTGATAAAAAATTACACACTTACTTTCATAAGCTAATTACACATAAAAACAGGTAAATTTCAGAAAAAAATGTGTAAATTTTATGACAGGTGTGTAATTTTAGAAATTTACACACATATTCGGGTAAAATTAGCTAATTTACACATTTATTTTTTAGAGTGTACTTAAAAAAGATGCGAAAGTTTTTATGAGTGTATCTTTCATAAGAGATCACCACAAAGTAATATTCCGATTTTTTTTTAATTTTTGGATTTGAAATACAAGAGAAAACGAGAAATAGAACGCTGCGATTCAGATTTTGTTTCCCTTCCTTTATTACGTGTTTTTTTAGATATTATACTAATGAATTTTTTCTTATGTGGTTATATTGCATAACAAAAATTACTATCCAAATTAAAACACAGTTTTATAATATTTCCATTTTTCTTTGTAGTTTGCTATACAAATTTCATGAATTTTCGTGGATTTCTATTCAACGATATTTTTTTCATAACGAAGCATTTAAGTGTAACGAGAAATTTCCTTAAATGGAAGTTTCACTGATAGGTTCATTGCTGGGTGCTTAGTTTCATATGATGGGAGGTTTATCTCACATATGTGATATGACGTACACGTTACACGCACTGCATGTAACGTATGGCATAACAGCGATTGCACAATATTCTTCTGAAATGCCAGAAAACACGTTTTTTTACCAGTAAATAACATGGTTTGAAGAATTTTTGTAATTTTCTAAAGTTTTCTAAAAAAGTCACATCTGAGTCACAATGTGACGTCACTGAGTGGTGGTAATTTGGTCACAGATGTGATGTGACCACAGTGACCCGCAGTGACGTCATTGTGACCATGCATGCTACGAGGGATCTTTTGAAGAATTTTTGTATATATTTTTTAATTTTCTAAGAAGGTCACATTTCAGTCACAATGTGACGTCACTGAGGGGTGGCATTTTGGTCACAGATATGACGTCACATTTCAGTCACAATGTGACGTTACTGAGGGGTGGCATTTTGGTCACAGGTGTGACGTCACATTTCAGTCACAATGTGACGTCACTGAGCGGTGGCATTTTGGTCACAGATGTGACGTGACCACAGTGACTCACAGTGACGTCACTGTGACCATGCATGCTATGTGGGTAGTGTGGGCTCTTAAGAGCTCATATATTTTTTATATTATGATAGTTTCAATTTCAGAACCGGTTTAAACCGGTTTTGAAAGTAAAAATATTTTTAAAAAAAAAATCTGAAACCAAAATTGAAAAAGTAAAAACTAGCCCGGTTGTAGATCGTCCTAAGCTAGCCTATGCAAAAAAATCATGTAAAAATATTAAAATTTTTGTTTCAGATTTTCTTTAAAAAATTACTTTAACTTTCGAAACCGGTTTAAACCGGTTCTGAAACTGAAACTATCGTAATATAAAAAATATATAACCAAAATCGAAAAAGTAAAAACTAGCCCGGTTGTGGATTGCCCTCAGCTATCTTGTGCAAAAAAATCATGCAAAAATATTAAAATTTGAGCGAGATATTAGAAAAGAACGTTCCCATAGACTTTACATGGTCATCCGGGTGTTTTTGTGTACTTTTCCTGTGACTATTGTGGGCTATTGTGGGCTCTAACCGGGACTATTCTTTTCTAATATCTCGCTCAAATTTTAATATTTTTGCATGATTTTTTGGCACAAGATAGCTGAGGGCAATCCACAACCGGGCTAGTTTTTACTTTTTCAATTTTTGTTTCAGATTTTTTTTTAAAAATTACTTTAATTTTCAAAACCGGTTTAAACCGGTTTTGAAACTGAAACTATCATAATATAAAAAATATATAACCAAAATCGAAAAAGTAAGAACTAGCCCGGTTGTGGATCGTCCTGAACTATTTTATGCAAAAAAAAATCATGTCAAAATATTAAAATTAGAACGAGATATTAGAAAAGAACGCTCCCATAGACTTTACATGGTCATCCGGGTCTTTTTCTGTACTTTTCCTGTGACTATTGTGGGCTCTTAAGCAAAAAATATCAATACATAAAAATTTACAATTTCTTATGAGGACCGGCCCCACCTGTAAAGATTGGCACGAGTCGCTACTGTATGTATGGAAGTCAGGACGAACTTTAAAAATGAATAATTTGAAAACGAATCAAGATACAAAGGTACGGTTTGGACCTAACTTATCGGAAAAAAACCGGGTTTTGTGTGGCAAAGAAAAAAAACTGCTGGAATTTTTTGAGGTACCCTTAGCAACATGCAAAAATGACAGTCTGGTGCAGTGTGGCCGTTTTGGATTGTTGTAAGAAATCTGGACTATTGTAGGACTTTGCAACAAGCTAAATCAAGCTAAAAACTCAGGCTGAAACATAGTTGTCACCCAACAAACACATGAGTTACGGCCTCAAGCCATATTCGTTGCGGCCATACTCAGTTAAGGCCATTTGTAGCCAAACAATAGCGTACCGTAAGTGAGGCGCCGCTAATTGCGGCAGTTGCCGCCGAACCGCAAGCGTTTCGGCAGCGAGAAAACGGTTGCGTTTTTTTTACCCGTCATCATTGAAGGGCAGTTTCGGGCAAGCTTGAAATGGCCCCTCATCATTTAAAAAGTACAGGCCCAATATTATCCGACCCGAATATTAAATTAACGCAAGAAAATGTATTTTTTTTTCTTTATTTATTTTAAAATAGGCTTAATTATTATAAATGTGGCATTTATTAAAAATGTAGATACATTATGAGATTTATATTTAAGACAGTAAAATAGATTTTTTTTTGTTTTAGTTTAAAACTATTTAAGGAATATACATATCTATAAAAATGAAACAAACATTTACATTTAAAAAATGTAAAATATTTCCAAACTATACTTCGATATCTTTGCATGGCTATATTTTTATGGTTATGCTAGAAACAATGAATCTATTAATTTTCAATTTTTCTTGATTTTAATAGCTGAAATAAACAAAATACAAATTTATAGGAAGTACACAAGACTCGGAACAACACAAAATATTTAATTACAATAAGATGCATCCATTTATTGAACTTTTATATTGTACAAAAAATCTACTTGAAATTTAATGATAAGCGTGATTTTTTTTTTCCCTCATAGTTTCATGAAAAAAATATTTGCTATGAACAAGTGAAAAAAATATTGCTTTCTTTGTTTCAACAAGCACATTTTGTTGAATATAAGAGAGTAGAAAAAGTGGAAAATAAACTGTTTCTATAACACAATTTTTTAATATCATTTGAAATATATTTTCATGTAAAATAAAATTCTTTGAAAAGGAATTTAATGTTCTGAATTCAGTGTAAAATAATAAAATAAATAAAAATGTTTTTATCAAATTTCTTACAATTTATGTATATTTATTTGTTTTATGATTAATATAAAATTATTATTAAAAAACACAGATGTCATATACCTGGCTTTAAAGAAGCAAAAACCTGGATTTGTTTGAAAACATTAATATTTTGCTATATAAATATATAATATGTTTAATATATAAATAAAAATTCCCTATTTTAATTAAAAGATTTTTTTATGAAAAAAATAATCATAAAACGCTTAATGATTTGGTTTTGAAATGTGCAATAATGTTTTAAATAAATATATTTTTGTGAGCACTTTGGAATAAAAATGAATATTGTTAATTTCCGGAATGTAAATTTATTAAATAGGAAGAAAAGTGCAAATGTAATATGTTAGGTGCATTGGTTATAAGTGATAAACATGATGAATCATTGGATCAACGTTTTAAACAATTGTTTAAAACAACTTTCATTTAATGGTTCGTCACATTTACTAGAACGTATAAAAATAATTGTTTTCATAATAATAAAACCAAAGAACTTATATATGTTATAACTTCTTTAAAAAAAAGTTTCCCACGAAATATTTTTTCGAAAGGAAATCTCTCGTCATTGCCTCCTTACAAAGCGGACAGTGGCCAAGGCCATTTCTTGAATTCATAATGCGTAGATAAAGGGTTAAAAATATTTTTGAATAACATCTGCTTATTTTCATATGTTTCCGAACAAAAATGAATTTAAACTTGTGTTGTAATGATAGTTGCCCTTTTGGACTTGAGAAAATTTTGTAAAATCGTATCCATTGAAAATTATTCATAGGTTATCAGCTTCGTTTAAAATTTTATATGGGATTAGTATTTAAAACTCTGTTCTACGGTTTTGTTGCGAAAGTTGGCGAAAATTGTTCATCCTTCGCCAAAAAATGTGGTTTTAAGTAACAGGAGAAAACGCATATTTCCCCATATCTCTAGATCTCCTCCGCTATTGACCTTTGGGATTATACGGTAAATTATAGCGAGCTGGACGCAGGGTCACCATTCGCCCCCTCCCCTTCCCTTCTGTTTTGCTGAGTCAAACATACGCATCTTCATTTCATTCATTTGGAATTGCACTGCAGTGAGGTGGGAATGGGTGGTTAATTTCTAGGATTGTACAAGTAACTCATACAGCATATATGTGTGCTGGTAAATTATTTGTAAGTCTTATTAATTTTTGTTTATTCATTAAAGAATTGTAATTTTAATTTAATCTGTGTTTTTTATTTATTGTTATCATTTTGATTTTATTTTGTATAATTTAGGGAATTTATATATTAGATTGAACAGTATTTTTTAACATTTTCATTTCGGCAAATGTAAAATAATATTTATCTTAAATAACAAGATTTACTGTTGCTATGTTACATTAAAATTATGTTTAAATTAGTAAATACTGATGCTTTTTACAAAGTAATTGATTACATAGCGAAAGCTTGGGCAGATTAATTTAAATAAGGTTTATTCTTATAGGTGAAAAATACAGTAAAACCTCCATAACGGACACTCCCGAATAGCGGACACCTCTATTTAACGGACAGTTTTCCAATCCCCACTCCCAAAACTTAAATTTTTGTATATTTAACCTCTGAATACCGGACATTCCGAATAGCGGACACTTTATTCGGTGATAAAGGATGAAAAAATATTTTTTAAACTGAAAAAAAGTAAAAAAAGCCTCTGAATTTATCAGGACAACGTGCCACAAATTTTGTGATCACAGTTAAATGTAGATAAAGAGCTGGGGAAATCCCCCCCCCCCCCAACGTTCAGTGCTAAATTCAAGAGGTTGCCCGGGAGTAATAATCTTCCGGATTATTGAAATGTCATCCAAGAACATTTTGAGATTTTATGCTTTTAAAGAACAAAAAGTGCAATCCCTCCCTCCTCGCCCGGAATTCTACAATGCCCAATAACATCACACAGAAAAACAAATTACATGTAATCGCAAGCAAAAATAAACTTTTGTGAAATATTTTTTTTTCTGACTAACATAATAAACAGTGGATAAAAGTGTGCACAATTTTATTTCTATTTTATTGCTATAAACCATAATTTTAACTTCTGATTAATTATATAACAGAGGTTTTAGGTTCTATAAAAGTAAAATAATGAAACATTAAGCATTTCTTAGCGGTTTTTGAATCTCTAATTTTTTCCAAATAGCGGACACCTCCGAATAGCGGACAATTTCTGCGTTCCCGAGGTGTCCGTTATTTAGAGGTTTTACTGTACTTTATTTTCCCTTTCTATTTCTTCAAATACTGTAAAATTTAATTCAAATATTGTAAAATTTAATTCAATAGATAATTGTTTGATGACTTATTTTCTTTTTGCTGGTGAGCGTCTATATTGTTTTGAAATATTATATGTATGTGTATCATTTGAGATTCTTTAAAATAATTTGCTTCAGTGGATTTTTTTTTTTAATTAAAGAGAAAGAGAGAAAGCTTGAGAAAAAACTTTTTTTTTTTCTTTTTCTAAGTGAGAAATTTGATAATAAAATTTGATTAAAGTAATTGAATAAAAATTAATAAAGTTTAGAAAATCAGAATAAAATTTAGAAAACTGATTAAAATATTGGTAAAATTTAAAATTACCTTTAAAAAAAATCCTGGTTATTTAGGAAAAGTTAAAATAATTTGTATATATTTTTCATCTTTGATAAAGTGTGCCCTGAAAATTTATATATTAAAAAAAAGAGAACAAAAACTTTAATTATTTTCTAAGTTAAATAGAAATTTAATGTATTACAATATAGGTGCATCACGCAATAAAAGTAAACATTATCTTACATTTGCCAAAATAAAAGCGTTTAAAAATTTCTTACAAAATAAAATCAATATATGTATAAAATGAATTATAATAAAATAACTAAATAATTCTTTAATGAATAAGCCTAAAATACTGGAAAAGACTTGCAAATAAATGTATAAAAAACAATAAACAAAAGTATAACACAAACACATTTTAAGTTATAATATACTGTAAGAAAAGGTTATCAAAAATACAAAGTGCTTTGTGTGGGGAAAAAAAAAAGCATTAATGCTCATTTACATACACTTTTCAGGAAAACTATAAGTTTATTTAGATTAAACTTTATAAATTTTTTCAAAAACACAGTACATGATATAGTGTATTAATAAATTTGTTTATTTTTTCAATAATATACTTTTAAAATACTTTTAAAATTTGCACGACATGTAAATATTTAAAAGGACATTGCATATGAATTTTAAAAATATATAATTAAAAAAATAATTCATTATGTCAGATATTATGTTTTGGATATTTTTTTAAGTTTATAATAAGTGGATTTATAAATTTTATTTATTTATTTTTAAATGTACCTAAGAAATGTTTTTTTTAAATATAAAAACATTTTATCATTTAACTAACCTTCTAATTTTTTTTTTTTAGAATAAATTTTGAATTATGCCCAAATAATCTTTAGTGCAATTTAGTGGCTAGCTTTACATCATTAAATAACCTTAAAAGGCATTTTTATGGGCAGCTGTGGGCTAAATTTAATATTTGGGAAACACGACTGGCAGGGAGATGGCGAGCTTCCGTCAGGCCTTTATTTTTTATTGGCCTTTAAAAGAGTGAATGTGGCCAGTTTGAGGCTATACACCATTTATGGTAAAAAGTTTGTGGCGTGATTGTGGGCATCTTCCTTTACTTATGGCCAATTAGGTTGTGGCCATAATGCGGCCGCCGTGACACATTTTTTACGAAGCCGTTATGGCCAATGTTAGTGGGCCTCAATCAGACACTTGGGGCCAAGGCTATCGAAGCCATAAGCGGTCCTTTTTTTATGCGTTTGTTGGGCAGTCTATTGATTCGAGATTAACAGATTCTCGTATAGATGGCAGGACCATCGAATTTATTTTTAGCTTGTTGTCTGTCTAAATCTAGCCTGCTTTTAGCTTAAAAAAACGGTCACACGGGTCTGGTGTGGCTTCAATGCGGATTTCATATTTGGTCCATTTTTTTTTTTTTCAAGGAAGTCACACAGACGGATTTCACACTTTGTGACTTATGGCTGTGGAGATTCTTGAAGTCAAAAATGTACCGCGACCAACCGGCATCACCAGCAGTACTGAAAAATGCCATCCGTCAAAATGTGTCTGCGATAACGCAAGAAATGCTACTAAATGCTGTGAACAGTGTGGTACCTCGTCTCACAGGTGTAATTCTGATTTATGGACATCACATTGAACCTTTATTGAGGTACTAATTAACTGTAATTGAGCTGACTTTTAAGTTGTCAACATTTTTTCATTTATAAATAATCTTTTGTTGCAATAAAACACTATAGTCATCTGTTGGTCGCCCACAGAACTATTTTTTTTCTTTGCCACACAAAACCTGGTTTCTTTTGTATCCTTTTGGTACAGAGAAATATTTGTTTTATCCTGTTTTCATTGTGTACCGCAGATTGTTCTTTCATGTTGACTTATACAGATTCTCGTGAATAATTGAAAGTTGAATGTGCGAAGTTCATTTTATTGTTCACCTTTCTCTTTTGCATGTGGTAATAACCAGTTCCATTGTATTCGCAAGTTAAGAATACATTAATTAAGTAAAGTTGTTCTTTCAGACTCACGTATGGATATTTCTTTGAGTAGAGGTTTAGTATAAAGGGTTATTCGCCCGAATAATGTCATTTTGTGGACAATAGCCGACCGACGCGATTGCGAAATAACATGTTCTACATGTAAATATACATTTGAATCCATTTACTGACGACTATATGTTATTTGCTATTTGTACGAATCAGATCATTGATTACAGAACCTAGGTTTATTATGTAAATACATCAAAATATAAGAAATGGGTAATACCAGGCAGTGGTGCCCCCCCCCCCCAAATCCAATGACGCAAATTCTCCCCCGTCCTCAAAAAAAAAAAAAAAAAACTCTATACTTTAACATTGATCCCTTCAATTCCTAAACAGAATACCAATTGTAAAATATATTCTACTTATACTAATTTACTGCACCTTCAAAAGAGAGCGAGTTGAGCATAGCAGAATAAATTCTTATTGCCCTTATCTAGAATTTAAAGAAAAAAATACAGGAACATTTCTGGAAATTAAATGTTGAAAAAATTTAAAAGTTATATAAAAAATCAAGAATATTTTTAATAGTAAAAAAGAGAAATATTGAGAATTTAAAAATCTCCCCCCCCCCCAAGATGTACTTTTTCTCAAATTCCCCCCCCCCCCAAAAAAAAAAAACTAAATTGTATGACGCATTTTGCGTTACCAAACCCCTCTCTGAGCATCCCTGGTACCAGGGTTCTCGATGGCTTCTGAGCAACATTAAAGATTTTGCAAATTAGAAATAAAAAACAGTAACCAAATGAAAAAAAAATGTTAACAAAATAGATTCGGGGTGAAACATTTGAAAAACCTACCTATTGTTTCATATTTTTCAATGTGTTCTAAAATATCATAATTCTACATCCCAACTGCCTTCTATTTGTCTAAATATTTCAAACATTTTTTAGTAGTAAATTGCTCATTGATATGAGATTTTGACTATATAATAGTTATAAAAAAATAATGATCGGGCAATGACACTTTGCAGTACGGCAAATGGCAAATTCAACGCCGCATTTCAACAAAACTTTCCTCGATTTGGCGATTGATGCGAGTAAGTTTGGTTGTAATTTTATCGGCGTATTGATAGTGATAAACTGACAACAGAGAAATATTAATCGTATAATCTTTTCTGTGTTAGTGGCTGTTGCTAAAACTGAATTGGCGTTGAATCAGTATCTCTATAAATAATAATGCAAATGGCACGGTGCGACTGAAGATGACAGGGATGCCACTTTTCCGCCGAAAAGCGGATTTCCGCTTTTTTTAATTTTTAAGAATTCTCGATTTTCGTTAAGCGATCACGAAATAAAATAGCGATTTTCGTCCAACGATCGCGAAAAAAATAGCGGTTTTCGTCGAACGATCCCGAAATAAAACGGGAATTTTCGTCAAACGATTGCGAAATTACACAGCAATTTTCGTCAAGCGATCGAGAAATACAACAGCTTTTTTCTTCAAGTGATCGCGAAATATAGCAGCGATTTTCGTAAAAATATCGTGAAATATAATAGCTATTTTCGTTAAAAGATCGCGAAATATAACGGTGATTTTTGTCAAAAGATCGCAAAATAAAACGGTTATTTTCATCAAACGATCGCGAAATACAACAGCTTTTTTTCGTCAAGTGATCGCGAAATATAGCAGCAATTTTCGTTAAATGATCGTGAAATATAACAGCGATTTTCGTTAAACGATCGCGAAATCTAACGGTGATTTTTGTCAAAAGATCGCAAAATAAAACGGCTATTTTCATCAAACGGTCGCGATATAAAACAGTAATTTTCATCAAACGACCTCGAAACGAAACGGTGATTTTCGTGAAACGATCGCAATGTGAAACGGTGATTTTCGTGAAACGATCGCAATGTGAAACGGTGATTTTCGTCAAACGATCTCAAAACGAAACGGTGATTCTCGTCAAACGATCGCGATGTAAAACGACGATTTTCGTCGAACGATCATGATGTAAAAAAAACGGCAATTTTCGACAAACGATCGCGATGTAAAACGACATTTTTCGACAAACGATCGTGATGTAAAACGGCGATTTTCGTCAAACGATCGCGAAATAAAACGGCGAGTTTCGTCAAACAATCGCGATGTAAAACGGCGATTTTCGTCAAACGATCGCGAAATAAAACAGCATTTTCCGTCAAGCGATCATGAAATAAAACAGCAATTTTCGTCAAATGAAAAAAAAATCGCGAAAAAACAAACAAATAAAATTTAAAAAAACTTGCAAATTTTTGCTATTTACTCCTGGAATTATCATCGAATCTATTGCTGGGTTACTTAAATTGATTTAAAATGATGCGATACATAAAATTCCTCGCTGAATTTGTTGCTGGATTAAATTAATTCATGTAAAATACTGTAAACTAAAGAAAAATCATTTTTATTTACTCTTATAAATTAAAAATTTACAAAAAAAAAAAAAAAAAAAAAAAACAGAGCTGCAATTCTTTCTTAATTTATTATAAACAATATAGTTTACAAAATTCATGCATAAATTTTGTGAAAAATGTCGTAAATTTTACTTTACGCATAATTTCCTCTTTTTAGCTATTTTCTAAGTGGGATCCCTGAGATGAAAAGCGATATCAATCGTACAATATCGTGGATAATAATCTCAATGTTAACCACATACAAAAAAGAGCAGAAATTGAGCACTCGCAATTTGGCGAGCCTGATTGTTCATTTACTTGCCAAATGAAGTACTTTGTCGTGATTTGGCGCAATGGCAAGCGCCAGCGAGAACCCTGGGTGGTACTTTTATGCTTGTAGAAAACTATTGTAAAAATTTGCAGATATTAATTAATACAATTATCTGACAAATATTTATAAATAAATATCTGCCCATCTAGTTTCAGCTTAACACAAAAAGAAGTATATCAAAAACTAGATTATTCTCCAATTTCAATAATATAATAAAAATATTTTTTGTATTCATTCTCTGGAAATAAAAGAATGAAAAACAAATTCCTCTAATGAATTAGAAATTCAATTTTGCAGTTTTACTTAAAATAAATTCATATGAAATATTGCTGTGGATTCTAAACCTTAACATTTAAAAATAGGACCAAGGACCATTAGCTAAATAAACATCTATTAGCTAAATTCTTCATAATATTTGGACAATTTCGTCCACGTTGAGCACTTTGGCGAAAGTATGAGCGTTTTCTTTCAAATCTCATTGTCCAAAGTCCGATAAGTGGGCCAAATCTCATTGTTAACCTCCTGACTGCCGCGACAGGATTTTTTCGCACACTAAGCTGCAGGTTTCACTGCAACATAAACAATATTTAAATTGATATAATTCTACAAATAAAACCCAGTTTTGAAAAATTAAGTTAGGATTAATACTCTCAAAGATTATACACCTATACGTAATTACATATTTTGTATCAGGTTGGAAAAACATCTTTTTTTAACATTTTTAATGAATTACAGAAAAAACATTACAATTTTACCCTTTTCCTGTGCAGTCATGGGGTTAAAGTAACATAATGCAATATAAATGCCTTTAGCTCTTAAAAGTATATAGATGAAAACATATTTGTGTTGGTTTCTTAATAATCTTCTACGACATCATTCAATATGTCCTATCCGGCGATCTAGGATTGGCGGAAATTTTAACCACCTGGCGAAATTCTGCAGAAACATATACAATTGATTTAGATTTTAAGAACGAATTCCGCAATTTAATGAAATAGAAAACTTTCACTGCAAATAAAAAGATCTGTATGGCAATTTCCAGAAAATAGATGTCAGAATAATATGTATCGTATATTTGGGGTAATTCTGTTTCAATTTCACTTCTGCCATATAAACTCGAAGTCTAAGTTGAAAAACTAGTCGTTGGGGGCCACCGTAAAACTTACCCATCATGAATATGTATATGAAAATAAAACATGTGAAACTGTTTATACAATGCATTGCAATTCATAAACAAAATTTAAATATTGTTAATATACATAGTAATGCTATATTAAAGAACTGCTGATGTACCAATTTCGACAAATTATATAAAACGCCAAGCTACTCAAGTAGTACCGAACTGCGTAAAAGAAACATCCTTATAACTCCAAAAATAATAATTCTATTAACTAACAATTAACTGCGTCGGATTAAGTGTCTCATTTCCAATTAAATTATACCTCTGAATTGAAATTTGAATGAAATACGTTGTCATGAAAAATCGAAGAATGTGGAAAACAAGATTACAAATATCTCGGCAACTAATAATCCGATCGACTTCGTTCTATATGCAAAATGTGTGTTATTTTATTGCCTTTTACGTTCATTCCTTAGAACAAAAAAATTCGAAAATTTTTATATACCTTTCACCAGAACGAATTTTTCAAGAGTCCGAAAAAAATAGTTCCGGATAATCGAGGTTGCTGATATTAAATAGGGTTCGTCCCATTCTTACATACTAACTACATACAAAATTTCAAGTCTCTATCTCAATTTGTTCGGGAGATAGAGCGTTTACAGACAGACAGACAGACAGACGGACGGCAAATTTTTTTTTTCTAAAAATATGTTTTTTGGAATCTCCACTATCTAAAACGTGTAAATCCGTCAAAAATTTTTTTTCGATTTTCAAAACGATTGCAAGACTTACCCTATACTACGTATGATGGGTAAGTAATAAATGTTCTATATCTACGATAGTACAGCAATTTACTGATAACATAAAGTACAATTTTGGGGAAATTTTCATGTGGATTGGGGGAAATTTTGGGAGTAGAAACATTTTATGCACCCCTGGTCAGACGTTTCATTTAGTATTTCACAATTATCGAAAAAATATTTGAGCTTTGAGGCATGCTGTGATTTAGACACAATAATATCTATACCAAAAAAAAAAAAAAAAGTTACACGCCTGTAATGCTCGCATTCACGCGTGAATGCGAGCAAAACTGGGCTTGCTGTATCGCTCTGAAAGACCATTTACTGATTTACGATATAAATAAAGCGTAAACCGCATTGCTGTGCCTCGACATACCAAGTGATATTTAAAGAAATAGTTCAATTTAAAAAGCGTACCATAATTTAAAATGCACTTTCATCAATTATTGTTCATGGTATTAGATTGTTCAATAATTGTCAATTTCTTCTGTAACCAAATTCTTTTGTGTGTTCCTGTAAATGAACTGTAAATTCTATGCATGCAATATTATACAGTTAGCACTGTGTAATACACATCAGTGATATGTATAAATTTTACTAAGTTTAAAATAGAGTAATACCATTAAATTTCACCTCAAATGATTATCCTCCATAGGCTGTAATATAACAAATTTTTTGAGTATCTGTGTAAATGAACCATAAACTCTACACACTTCATTTTCTATACAAAACATACCCTAGTGTCACCCAATAACATCCATGAATTTTATGGAAATCGGACTATATTTACGAGAGTTACAGCACGGACGGACAGACAAACCAATTTATAAACACTTTTCAAATTTCTTGAAAATTGTTACAAATGTTTGTGAAACTATTTATGTATGCAATGAAAATAAAGGATCAGACAAATTTAGGGATGCAATTCCAATGGAAAGTCTGTTAAAAATATAAAATACTAGCTGACCCGCCCGTCGTTGCCCGGGTCCGTAATAATAATATTAAACGAACTTTAAATTTGTATGATTTTATCTTTAACTTAAAATTTGTGAAAATACATTGTTTGAAATATGTGGCCGCTGACTGTGTGAAAAATCAGTACACAAAGAGAAAACACCTAATATTTAGCTGTAAAATCACTCAAAATGATTGCAGTGGGAATCGTAAAAATCACTGTTAAGTCACGTAACTTATTACTTTTTTCACATAGAAATCCCAAGTGAAAGATTTTGAATTTAAACTAATTATATCGCTCTTAAATCAGACTATAACGTGGATGAAATCGATACTCGATGATTAGCTAAAAGATTAGTATATAATATTATAATTTCAGAGCCATTGTACAAAAATAAGTGTATATTTTTAATCAAAGCATGCATAATGTTCACTCTGCAGGCAAAATTCTAACCGTAACCTGTTTGTTACCTGTCTGCAACTTAACCGTAACTTAAATATAACATAAATGTAACCTAGCCGTCATCTTATCGTAAGCTATCCGTAATCTAACCATAACCTAACTGCAACTTAACCTTAACCTAACTGTAGCTTAACCGTGACCCAAATGAAATCTAACCAGAAATTAAATACAACTTAAGTCTAACCGTAACGTAATTGCAACCTAATCGCAACTTAACTGTTACCTAACCGTAACCAAATTCTAACTTAACACTAACAGGGGTCGTACTTGTCCTGAAATTCCTGAAAAAAAAAAAAAAAAAAGTCCTGAAATTT
This sequence comes from Maratus speculifer, assembly GCA_964019185.1. Lineage (NCBI taxonomy): Eukaryota > Metazoa > Arthropoda > Arachnida > Araneae > Salticidae > Maratus > Maratus speculifer. The sequence continues at coordinate 281,730,669 of OZ025299.1, read as the reverse complement.
TGTAATCTGTCCTAAAATTCCTGAAATTTTTCTATATTGGCATTTGAATTCCCCATATTGGATGATTTAAATGCCAAACTTCGAACCATATGCAAAAAATGTTTACGGCAAGGTACTTTCGTTTTTCACGCGTTCGCCGTAAAGAAAGCTACCGAGAGATTAAGATGCGCACGCAACCGGCCAGCCGTTGAGAGAGCTGCGTCCAGCTGCCGCGCCGTCTTGTCGGTGAGATTTCTCTCGCGTACGGAGGAATGAGAAATTCTTTCGTCCATGGAGTAAGAGCGTTTCTTCTGGTTGATAGTTGTAAATTACATTTGGCAACAAGTACTCTTAGATCTTAATCGACATCGTATCTTTATTGTTTTTGTTCGCTCGCTCGCACGTTTTGCTGGTGATCACGTTTTTTTCTTACCTTATTGTCTGTTCGGTGCGCAGTTGCAGTATTGCATAGAAAAATTTATTATATTAATTACATTAGTTATGTTAATTTATTGAAAAAAATGCCCAGAAATACAAAGTTCTCGGAAGAATGGTTAAAAAGACCAATAAAGGACGATGACGACGGTGAAGAACATTTGGTTAGCGTTTGGTGCGAAGCAGATCCCGAAAGCGAATACTTCGCTGTCTGCAGATTGTGTAACAAACATTTCAGCATTTCTAATATGGGATTCGGACAAATAGAATCTCACGCAAAGAGAGGAAAAAAGCATAAATCGAGGCTGAAGAATTTTTTAAATCGTCAAAGCGTATTTGTGACCACATCGTCAAAAGATAATCATGCTATTTCAACTAGTTCATCGTCAAATGCTTCCGTTCTGACTCTTAAACTGCCAGAAAAAAATTACCAGCAGTGGATTCCTTCAACTTTAAATGAAAAAATAATGAAAGCTGAAGGTCTTGTTTTGCTGACTGCCATTAAGTGCAACTATTCCTTTTCATCAATCGGCGATTTGGGGAAAATCATGCCAGTTGCATTTAATGACTCTGATATTGCAAAAAATATTAAACTGTCGGATGCAAAAGCAAGATATATTACAAAATTTGGACTTGCACCATATTTTCGACAGAAAATACTTTCTGACTATTCATCAAGCAAGGCTTTTTTTACACTGTATTTTGATGAAACGAGCACCAAACAAGTTAAAAAGCAAATGGATGTATATATTGCATTTTGGTCAGAGAAATACGAGAAAGTTGTCACATACTATTGCGATTCATTTTTTTTGGGCCATGCCAATGCTGATAAAATTTTGGAGAAAATTTTAACTTTCATCTCTGAGAATGATGAATTGAAGTTGGAAAACCTTCTTCAGTGTTCAATGGATGGCCCCAGAGTAAACATATCATTTCAGAAGAAAATGAATTCGCATTTAGCTGCCCTTCAGATTGAAAATCTTGTAGACATTGGAACTTGTAGCTTGCATGTAGTCCACAATGCATTAAAAAAGGGAATTCATGAACTAAATTGTGATGTTGAAAGCTTTGTACTTTCTATATTTCAGTGGTTTAAAATGTCTGCTGCCAGGAGAGAAGACTATCATGAGATCCAAGAGACACATTTAGAAAATGAAATAGGTAATCATTTATTTTTACGCCATGTTGAAAACAGGTGGCTAACTCTGGGTCCTGTGTGTGAAAGAGTTTTAGAGCAATTTGAAGCTTTGAAAGAATATTTTTTTTTTTTTTTTTTGCCTAAGACAAATACCAAAACAAATGAAAAATATAATAGTATTTGTAGTTTTTTGAAAGATTCAAAAAAATTGTTGTACTTGCATTTTGTGGTTTTTATGTGTAAAATCTTTTCTCCTTATTTAACATTATTTCAAAAAGAGACTCCTCTTGTGCATGTTCTTTACATTAAACAAAATGAACTTATTAGAAGCTTGATGCATAAGTTTTTGAAATTTGATATTGTTGGACAAAAAGAAGGCCTTTCTTTATCGAATATAAAGTGTCAGGATGCTGATAATTAGATTCCTCTTAAAAAAATAGATACGGGATGTGCTGTAAAAAATATATTGAAGTTTCCCGATGACAAAGATTTTCTACATGATGTCAGAAGTTGTTTTATAAAGGTAACAGAATATCTGCAAGAAAATTTGACTTTTACAAATCCGTTGCTGCGGGACTTGAAATACATAACACCACATTACCAAACTGATCCTAAAACAAAAGAAGCAATGTGTCGCATTGCTGAGCAAATGACAAAAGTTTCAAAATGTGCTGAATTTTGCGATAATGTAAAATCAGAGTATTCAATGTTAATGTGTGAAAATTTGACTGTAGAAAAAGACGTTTATGCCAAAGACCATGATATATGCAAATATTGGTCTTCAGTATCAAAAAAGAAAGATGACCTAGGAGTAACAAAATACCCAAATATTGGAAAATTAATAAAATCATGTCTTACATTATCACATGGAAATTCTATTCCTGAAAGAGGATTTTCTGTGAACAATAACATCGTAACTGATGAAAGAAATTAGCTTTCTGAGGTAGGCATTAAATCGCTGAGAATATGCAAAGATTATTTAAAAAATGTCCCATCAGTATCAGACATTGTTATAACAAAAAAATGATAAATTGTATGAAAAAAGCACGTGCTGAATATGCTTCATATTTAGATAATATAAAAGAAGAAAAAGGAAAAGAAGCTTTAAAAAGAAAAATGGAAGAACAAGCAGAGGAAATGATTCTAAACAAAAAAGCAAAAGAAGATTTGAATGAGAAGTTAACCAAATTAATAGATGCTGAAAGCCAACTTCTTAAAGAACAACAGACATCACATTCACTGTTAAATGAAGCTACTCAAAAACTTGAAAATGCTGTAAAAAAAATGACTTCCCAGCAATTAAGGTTGCACAAATGATGTTGAATGCAGCAAATAATAATATTAAAGATTTATCTGTGAAACTTGCTATGTCAAAAAAAGATATATCTGATGTGCAAAAAAAGATAACAAGCATTTAACTTAGAGATGCAACGACTAATTTTAATTGTTTTTTAAATGTATCTTTTTATAAACTGCAAATGTGTTCATTAAATTGTGGTACTGATCACCTATGCTTAAATTTTTTTTACTTTCTCTCTCTCTTTTTTTCCCCCCCTTAAGACTAATTTAGCAAATAAAAAAGAAGTTGGAGCAGATTAAAAAAAGTCTTGTAAGTATTTCCTTTTCAACAATTTCTTTTTATTCCTGAAATTATTTAAAAATTGATATAGTTTAAAATATATTTTATTACTTTTCCATAATCAAGTGCAAGTGATAACTGTTTTGTGCCTTATTAAAATTGCAACTTTTTTTCCACCATTCGCACATATTTCAAGCAATTTGCACCCATATTTGTATTTATGATATAATGTTTACCAATAATTTATAATGCAAAATTTTATGCATGCCATTTTACCATTATTAGAAATGCTTCCAATCTTTGATAGTAATTAAATTTATATTCAGATTTATAGTGACCATTGAAATAGCCTGTATAGATTATTGGTTTTAAATTTGTGTGTATTGGTGATGATTGGTATTTTCTTTTTCCAAGCTTAAATGAATTTTGATTCTTTTATTTCGGCTAGTATGTCAGGTAAATGTGTCCTGAAATTTTGAAAAAAGTATGTCCTGAAATTTCACCTAGGGTCAGTACTACCCCTGCACTAACTATAAATTAACCACTTAATCGTCGCGCCCGAGCCATTCATGGGCAGTGATGTATGAACAATTTTCGTCGCATCTTTCGTCGCTGCGCTTCTAATGACTTATGCTAAATTTTTCTGGTATCTTCTGAATTTTTCATTCGCGATTTTAGAAATACTGGAAGCTTCATGAGCAGTCAATTTGACTGCTGTCAAATATATACTCTGGTGTAGATCTTTTTTTTTTTTTTTTTTTTTTTTACTTGAATGAAATGTCCATCACTTCTATTGTTAAACGTTTAAGTGCTCAGTAGATGGAAGCATTGAACTGCCAAATTTGGTTTTAAGATCGGAATGCTTAATTAAAAAAAAAAAAAAAAAAAAAAAAAAAAAAAAAAAAAAAAATACGCATTTGAGCATGTGCTTCGTTTATTTCAAATCTGAATACATCTGAATTATCGCTTTATAAATTTCAATGTTGAATAGCTCAAGAGAAGAGGGCGATTTTAGTGCAGAGATATCTTGAAATGAATCAGGTGGGTCTATATTTTCAGATGTTTTTGACTCCGAAAAAATCAGAAACCGAAGCTACTGGTGATGACGCTAATATTCCTTTTCCAAACTGCCAGTGTCAAAAATTTCGTCAAGTACTACCGATTACGCACCTACACTCTTTGAATTGAAATCAGAGCCGAAGATTAGCGTCTCGTTTGATGCTAGTTTGGGTATTCTGCAATACTATTAACATTTTATAAATGACGAACTAGTGGATATTATTGTAAAGGAAACAAATCGATATGATAAATACATAATTCCGAAATAGTTGAAGTTATAACTCAAAGTAAGAGAACTAAAATGAAACCAAAAGTAGTTGTAGATTACAACCAAACTATGGGAGATGTTGATATAGTAGACCAATTTCTTTCAAGTTACTAACTATGTATCTAGTGATGGTGGGAAGAAATATTATAAAAAGATATTCTTGCATCTATTGGACCAAGTCGTTTTCAATGTTTTTCATGTTTATTAGATAGAAAGTGGCAGAAAATCTCATCTAAAGTTCGGACTCAGTTTAGTAGGTGAAATCGTTGAAAAATATCATACGGAAGGAAAACGGCGCAGTCCTTCGGACGACGCAACATCAAGTCGTTTGTATGAACGCCATTTTCTAGATGTTATACCTCCCGCGGACAAGAAAGATAAACCTTAAAGAGAATGAAAAGTTTGTTCATCCAATACATATGAATGAAAATGAAAAGAAAGTTCGAAAAGAAACTAGATATTATTGTAAGGACTGTAATGTAGGACTGTACCATGTGTCAAAGTTTTCCATACATTGAAAAATTATTAAATTTTGAAAATTATATTGAATGTCGATTCTGAAGTTAAATTTGAAAAGAAAATATCGTCTTTATAGTAATATAGCAAATTACTTTATTTTTATATCTTTACCTTAAATGAAAATAAAACCGCACGTTCCAACGGTCAACTGAAGCCTCCCTGCGTGTCATGTATGTACAAAAAAGACACATAATGTAAGTCAAATTGTGATTTTTAAAAATATCTGTCCTTTCACGCTTTCAGAAGCAAAACACATCCATTTCTAAATTGTTGAAATAAATGAGTCACACCGGAATGTACGAACAAATTTATTTGTAGATAGAAAAAGCTAAATTTCGCAACAATAACAAAGGAAAATATTTGTACCAAATTTCTGGTGCCACTAGAGTTTTAGGTATTAAATTAAGCGGTTTCATAAGCATTTCACCGCCCCTAAAAGGGTTAAATATGAAAAAAAAAATTACACTATTTCTTTTACCAATCAACTCATATTTTTATGAATAACAAAATTGGACAGTAAAAAAATTGACGATTTTTGAAGGGATTTTCCCAAAATCAAGCGACGATTAAGTGGTTAATTATCCTAGCCATCACGTGTTACAAAGTACTTTAGTTTCACTTTCCACCGCCACGGGGCGCATTATGTTTCGTGGAACACCCAACACGGACCACGGCAACCCTACGGCCGGATATAGAAGACGTACGATACACGCTTTGCTGAAAGTTCGTTTCACTTTCCATCACCATGATGAGCACACTTTCGTAAACAAACGTAAATCTAATATACTATAATTAAAATCAACTTTCCAAATAAGAAAGTTATCCTTATACATTAGACATTAAATAAGTCGTTGTTTCCATGACAACAATACATTCTGTGGTTGCTTCTGACATCAACAGTATCGAAGACAAATTAACAGTGCTTAGAATCGGACCTTAATTTTGAGTTTGAAGCAATTTTAGTCAATTTAAATTTTGTACTGACCGCCGTTAAACGATCGTTAAATGTTTTCTCTCTGCTCGTGTAAAATTCCTTCTATGTAAATATAAATGTATATGACAAAACCGTAGCTATAAAAATGTATTTATTTAAGTTAAACTTAATTAACATGTTCAGTATGAAGAATATAAAACGTTTTTCCTTAAAGTGTATTTTTCATAAAATCTTTTTAAAGAATTTCATAGTATCGTCTACCTGCAATAAATCACCAAGAAAACGAAACTTTCATTACGTTTTTACGGATGCTATATCGAAGTTCTGCCCGAATTTTTTTATATATTCTCTTGAGAAGAACGTTCTGCAACTTTTCCCAAATTTTCTGAGTGTGCTTATGGAGACTTCCTTGTTAGCAGTTCCAAAATTATGTAAAGTTAAAACAATATTTGTTGAAAATTTTTTCCTTACTTTCATTGGAGCAACTATTGAAGTTAATGCAGGTAATAAATTAGTAGAAAAATTGATGCTGCAACTATCGTATTGACCTATGCAGTTAAACATGCAGTATAAATATTTTCTATAGTTGATAATGAGTGTTTTTGTTTAACTTACAGATAAGATTTTATTTCAGTTAAGCCCTTCGCGTCGGGAGTCTTACGAAATTTTTTGTGTTATGTCACCGGTTTTTAAAAGCAGAAATTTGTGCCTTATTAAATCGATAAAATGCTTCGATGAAGTAAGGCAAATTTTACAGTAAAATTTTACTGGTGGGGATAAACAAGGATTCTTAAGCCTTTTTGCGGCACGTATACGTGTCGCTCGTCCCAGGGTTTAAGGACTATGAAGGTAATAAAATTATATACCTAATGAAGAAAAAGGTTCATTGTTTTAAGCGTTCTCGTCATATTTCTTTATTAATTCTCGGAAATTTTTATAGCATGTGCATGATAAGCCTCTTTCACATTAGCATTGGATGTAAAATAATTTCCTTATATTTTAACCTATGTTTTTGCCGAGTCTCCAACACTTTACGACTTTTTTGTAGAGTTTTTTTTTTTTTTCGTTAAAAACAGTTATTTTTCCATGGCTTTTTTTGTGCAAATAACACAAATATGTACTTCTTACTTTCCATGATTCATATATGTAAGTAACACGCGCATGGACTTTATTCTTCCCCTAGGTTCAGAGCTATATGTATTAAAATAGCTTTTTGGAAAAACATTGTAAAATTGCTCCTTTGGAAAGCAGTACTGCCTTTAAGAAGTCACTTATTTTTTATTCCACTACTGAAAGAATTGAAATACATGTTGTAAAATAGCTCTGAATAATACACTTACTGCTAAAAGCTAAACAAATGTAAAAGTATTGACAAGTATTGCTTGGATTGACGTGAATGCGGCAGGAAAGTAGAAAATGTGTTATGCTTGAAACAAAAGAAAGAATTACATACAAATATGAAAACAATATTAGATTTACGAAGGACGTTCCGAAACTAAATCTTGTATTTTTTTCAATTGGAAACTTAACTGCCAACAAACTATACACCTTGCACTATTTTTCTACATTAGTCGTCATCTGAAGAAACCACTCTGATGGAACTCGGTGTGCTGCGATGCAAGGGATTGTCATGCATATTGCTCCACCTCAGCATTTGTTTTGAAAGTAATGTCCTGAGAGTGCGGCTTTCATTGTAGGGACCTTCACCTATTCTCTACATTGGGCCTGTTCAGCTGCTATGCGCGTTGAGTGCGCGCGCGCGCGCAGGAGTCAGGGATATGGAGTGGTTTCTTATTGCACATGTTCAGTACCGAACCAAGCCCACAGTACTCGGTTCTGTGCGCTCAGGGACAGGTTAAGAACAGATTATGGATTTGATTGGACGCTGCTAATGATAAAGATTATAAGGAAAGGGCAGCTGACGTCACTGTGGGCTCTTATTAGTGTGGGCAAGCTGTTTTCGCCCGTGCTTTGTTATAGCACAGACTCTACATACAATTCAGGCATTCTGATTGGTCTACAAATTTTATGATGGTTGTCTGCTTGCTATGATTGGGTTACGTCGTCAAGATGATTCCTACAATGATCGCAATGGCAAAAATGTAGCGGTAGATTGGTTGACAGAAATGTTTGTTTGTAAACATGCCCTTTCCTTATCTGTAACCTTTTCTTAGGCTGACATCTTTGTCTTCCGTCACGTGACGGAGGGCAGATTTAGCGCGCCAAACAGGTTTTTCTCCCGCCGAAACTCATATTGATATGTTTGTTTTGAGTTAACCGCACTTCTGCTTTTCTCTTTGTGAAATCTGAAAGATGCCAATAAAGCGATCACCGCCAAAAAACGGCATCTTTTCGCCAAAGATGTTCGAAACCATGCCGAGAGAACAATGGGATGTGGCGTCTACGTATATTAGAAAGTCAATGGAATGGATAGAGAGCTGAGCTTGAAATCGTAGATTGTGGGTTCGAATCCTTCCCGTCTATAAACTGTGTTTACGTTTTTTTTAAAAAATTATTATTATTGGTTGCTTTATATTAATAAATAGGACTTTCATATTAAAGATAAATTTTTATATTAACAATACAGAAGCACATGTATTTCTATTATAATAATGAAATACTTATTTAAATAATACGAGAAAATGGGATATTTTGAAAAGAAAGTTTTACATTTGAACCCCTTTTAATATTCTAAGTATCATTCCAAAGTGATTTATAAATACATATTAAACAAATAAACAAAAAAATAAAAATAAAAATAAAAATAAAAAAAATAAAAAAATAAAAAAAGGTATTGTGCGTTAATGTGTAAAATAATTTCTTGTTGTTTTTCATTCTTTCTTTCTTTTTCTTTCTTTCTTTTTTTTAAGTACTTTAGAAGTAAGTTTAAGATGCAAATCATATTTTATAGTGTTAAAATATACACCTATATTTTTTAAAAAGATATCTCTTTAAAAATATTAGTTTTGTAAGGAATAAAGTATGATTAGAATGCTTATAAATTTTCGCTTGATAATATTGTATAAGTACATTGCTTATATTACGAATTATATTAACACGACTTTGAGTGCCATTTGTTTCTCCTATCTTATGATGCATTTTATTCTGTTTAAAAAATATGTTTAGTCTGTTTTAATACCGTGTGGATAACACGGTATTAAAATATGCAATTATTAATAAGAAATATATATACTAAAACCTTCTCTGAAAAATTGTCTAACAAACAGTGCAAATTCCTTTGAAATACATCCTGTATTGTAGATTAAAAATAAATCTTATATTATGTTGATATCACAATCTTGGTTGATAACAGCATTTTATTTATCGCGAAAAATATAAAGCAACTGGTAAATCATTTTAAAATAAATAATAAAAAAATTGTTAAAAAGTTAAAATCTTTAGATCCCCAATTGAATTGTTAAATTGTATCAATTAACCTACCAACCAAAGTACAACCAATAAAACAGAAGCACGAAATGCACAATCACGTGATCAATTCCCTCACATATTTTTTTTGAGTCGCGCGCGCTAGCTTTAAGCATGGTTGGTAGTCATATTTTAAATGCTGATCGGGCTTAATTAGATGAAATAGGTCACGTGATACACTTCCGGAATATTTTAAATTTTATTTGAGTGACCACAGGTATGTATTTCTGTTACGAGAATCATGCTTTGGAAGGATAAAGGTATATAGTATTTGTATTTACCAATTTTGAACCATAAAAATAATTCAATAATTGAATAACTTTAAAATTCCCTTCTTCGGTAATACCTACTCCATGCAGAATCTTCTGAGCGCGCGCGCGCGCAAAAATGGTGTCCCTAAAACACGCCCATTGAAAGTCGCACTCTCGTGACGTCACTTCCAAAGTAACGTTGGGGTGGAGCAGGCTCTCCGATACTTACTTGCATGGCACGCACCGAGTTTCACCAGAGGGATTTCTTCAAACTGATTACACGCTACGACAAATATCTCAGTGTCGGTGGGTGACTATGTCGAAAAATAGTGCAGGACGTATAGTTCATGGGGCCATGGAGTATTGTTTTTTAGCAATATATTTTTCGTGGGATAAAAAAAGATGAAACTCAATTTCAGAATGTTCCTCGTATATAAGATAAGATGAAGTCATATTGAACTCACAAGGAAGGTCTCCATACGGGCATACTCAGAAAAATCTGAAAAAATTACAGAATGTTCTTCTCATATAGTTATATATGTTTATAAAAAAAATTTCGGCGGAACCTCCTTATAACGACCGTAAAAAAATAATACAAATTTCGTTTATTTGGAGATTTATCTCCGGTTGGCGAAAAAACAAAATTTTGAAAAATACGCTTTTATACTTCGAATACTTTTAAACGAAAACACTTTCAATGTTCAATTTATTTAAATAAGTTTAGTTTAAGTAATTTTAGTTTTGCATTTTTACTTTACTTTAAGTGTAATTTTGTCATATACGTTTATATGTACTTATAACAAAATGAAATTAATATGTTTTATCATTTAAAACACAATTTAAATTGATTAAAATTGCTCCAAATTGAAAAATACACTGTTAAAAATCTGCTGCATTTTGTTGCAACGCACTCCCTTGCTTGTATAGAAAATGGTTACTTGGCCGTGAAATGGAGCTTTCTCATTGGTTGGAATAAAGATATTATATACAAGCGGTGGTGTGGAGATGTTTATCATCGTCGGCCCAGGTGATTTACCAAAAAAGAGCACACAAAAAAAAACTCCGAAAAAGAGAGACTTGTATATTTATTGAGACATTTATTAGTGAGAGTTAAGACACTGCACGTCCCCCCACAAGGGGGAGGGAATTCTGAGAGCTCAAGCGAGCTACATCTTGACAGTCTGATGGCAATCAGTGAAGTGACGACACAGCGTCATAGCCCTTATCGCCAAGAGGCGTAAGAAGTTTTTCATACAAAGATTTTGGCGATATTACTTTGGCAGACCACACCTTCAGGATCGGCTAAATTTTGCGGTATAGGAACCCAAGGATTATTTTTACAACTGCGAATATCTTTTAGGGTTATGGAAATATTTTAAGCCTGGGAAGTAGACAAGAGATAAGCAGGCCGTTACATACATTGGAGTTTTTCTGACCAAAATTATATTATCCAGATGCGCAATTGAACAGCTAAGAAAGCACAGTCAGGATAAACAGAGATAAAAGTATTTCTAGCTTTAAGCATTAATTGTGAGAATGAAAACAGGGTGTGAAAGGCAGATGTTAGTAAAAATGTAACGGATAAAAGATTATGATGAACTAAGCCCAGAGTGTTCTTTATATTGTTAATAAGTGCGGTATCTGTTGGGCAGATGTTTTTCAAAGACACAACAGAAATTTGTGAGAAAGGAAGTTCTATTATTATTTTCTACAAAGAGCCCCAAAAGATGAAAAGTTTTAACTTCAAATAGTGGGAGTATGAAAGCTAAAAATTAACTATTAAATGTAGGATTAATTTAAACTAATGGGTTTATTAGTGAAAAGGGAATTTAAAAATAAAACTAAGAACTTATTAAAGGGAAATAATTATTGCATTTATTAAAGGGGAAAGATATGTAGCGATAATCTTCGCTACAGGTGGAGTGCGTTGCAGCAAAATGCAGCAGATTTTTAAAAGTGTTGCACAAACTACAACATCGCTAAAATTCTGTACCATTTTCTGCAGCGTCACTCCACCGCTTTTATAGAAAACGGTATGGAGCATTCTCATCGGTCAGAAGAGAGATATTCTATAAAAGTAGTGAAGTGACGTTGCAGTAAATGCTGCAGATTTTTAACAGTGAAGTCAATTAAAATCAATTTTCAGATTTGTTAAAATCGTCTGCTTTTGGCGAGGAAATGCACTGCTCGCCAAATCCCGCATCGCTTTCAGCTTTTCATGCCAATTATTCCAAACTATTTTATTTTTTTACATATCTAATAATGTAATTCCGCCGCTAATTTTCACTGATCCTTTATTACCTACATGAGTAGTTTAATTCGTATTTTTTTCAAAAAATTCTGAGTATGCCCCCAATGGAGACCTTCCTTGTCAGTAACAAAAATGTCTTTAAATACAAATCAAGCAAACAAAGCCAACATTAATCAGATGTGTGAGCACCCCTCACCTGCATATAAAGTTTACAGAGTGCGACAGTACCTTCCATGAGGTGATATACCAACATAGAAACAAGTAATCGCCTTTCCTCCAGTAGTTTGCAACTCTGTAACCGGGAGTGGGAAACAGGTACACATAGCACGCCCGAGTGTATCCCAAAAATTTTCAATGGGATTTAAGGTCAGGTGAATACACAAGCCACTCCATACGCGCAATCTCCTCAATGTTCATGTAGTCTTCGACGGGGTCGGCTCTAAGGGGCGTGCATTATCATCTTTTAAAACGAAAGCAAGACCGACTGTTGCAGCTTACAATATCACAGTGGATTCTACGATTTCAGTTCGATACCTGAAAGCCGTCATAGAACGTAGTCTAAAATGTGCAAGTAGTTCAGATATCAAAACGAAGTCCTTGCCCACATCAAAATACTTCCACCTCTGTATGCGTCATATTAGTTTATGATCTGGGGCCGATTATGTGTGCGTACTTTTCTCTAGATCTTTACATACTTACCCTCTGTTTGCATGGACCAAAGGGCACGTATAGTGCAGCACTCTACTGAAACTGTCTGAGGGGGAAGGGGGAATATTTGCTTTAACTTCTGTTAGCGGTCTCACAGATCGTTGCTTTTTTTTCAACTTTCAGTTTAACTACAGTAGTAGTGAAATTTTGTTCGTGGTCCTAGTAGTAACGCTGGAGGCATCTAAATAGATTAATTTTAATTATAAAAATATTATCTAAAAACAGTTTGTATGGAAACAGTTCCCGGTGCCTTAACCCTTTCCGGCACAGTGTACCGGTCTGGGATACCTAATTTTAATTCCCAACTTGGAAATGGCACCAATAATATTTTAATAAAATTTTGATTTTACAGTGAAAGCTTAATTTAAGGCTTTCTTAATTTTTAAAAATGTATGTAAATTCCGGTGTCAATCGATAATTTCCCATTTTACTAACAGAATTTGTCCGTGCCAGAAAGGGTCAACCGAGCCCTTCATTCACCTCATACAGTCGATCATACGATCTCATACACTGGGTTTCAAAATGACATGAACACCCCGTTTTCCAAGCATAAAAAAGAAAAAAATGTTACAAAACAAACTGAAGTCTAATTAATGTTAGAAATAGAACAAATCGTTTTATTTTATAACAAAATATAATTGAAACAGACATAAAATAAACAGCATTTTTCTATTTTGAGGTGTTTCATTATGATATGAACATTGGCCAAAAATATAGATTAATAGCCAGTGTATCCACCAGATCTTTTAATTAATATAAAAACACGATCAGGCATGGAGTGGACCAAGTTTTTTAATATATTTTGATCAATTTCATTTCAGTGAGAAATGATAGCAACTTTTAATTCTGAAATTTTTTCAGATTGTTTTCCATTTGAATAAATAGCTGTAACCTGTAGCCTCCATGCATTTTTCATTGAATTTAAATCAGGAAAAACAGTTGGCCATGAAATTACATGTACGCCATTATTAAGAAACCATTCCCAAATGCTGTTTGTCGTGTGTACGGATGCATTGTCTTGTTGGAACATCCAGAAAGGACAGCAAATTTCCTCAGCAAATGGCAGCAAGTTTTCTTCAAGTAGATCTTGATAGGTTAATGTACTCTTTCTGCCAAAGGGAAACGCAACTTTGAACTTACTATGAAATCCAAACGCAACCCAAACCATGAGTGAACCACTACCCTGTTGCCGTTTTGAAAAAGTTTCTGGTTTCTGCGCAGATCGTGCCAATAATAAAAAAACGGTCCGGACCATCCAAATTGAATTTTTTTTTTCATCGGAAAATATTACTTTTTCATATTCTAACTTCCAGGACATGTGATCTTTTGCCCAATCCAGGCGATTTTGCTGATAAATTTTAGTCATACACTGTTAAAAATCTGCTGCATTTTGTTGCAACGCACTCCCCTGCTTGTATAGAAAACGGTTACTTGATCGTGAAATGGAGCTTTCTCATTGGTTGGAATAGAGATATTATATACAAGCGGTGGAGTGCGTTGCAACAAAATGCAGCAGATTTTTAACAGTGTACGTGGTTGGGGCTTTCTTTTCTTGTACCTTATCATCTTAGAGCTCTTGACTACTCTGGACAAGCTATTTTTTGACACTGTTATCAGTGGACCTCTTGAAAGTTCGCCTAAATTTGTTTTCCCATTGCTCATTCTTTTTATAATGGCTCTTTTTTCTCTTTCCAACAGCTTTGGCGAACGTCCCGGAAACTTCTCTTCTCCATAATCTTCTTTTAATCGAAGAAAACTTAATATTACACCTGGATATCTTTTCAATTTTTTTTTTTTTTTTTTTTTTTTTTTTTTTTTTTGCGATAGCTGTGGCTGAATATCCTTGATCCTTTAAAGCCACAACTTTCCCTTTCTCAAACTCATTTAAAGCGCATTTACAACTAATTTTGCGATCAGATTTAGAAATTTCCCAGCTTGAAAAGTATCTTTATATGTTAAATTAATTTGCAAATTTCGGTTTCTTCTTCTCGGAGCGGTATTCAGTATTCCTGTACAGTTTCTATGCTCGTTTAGTGATAATTTCGATCAATGTTCATATCATTTTGCAACACCATTTTTTTAGATAACTCATATTTTCAATTAATTTAAAATCTGATACTTCTTTTTCAGCTATCTATACTAATAAAAGAACAAAACGCTCTGTCTGTCTGTGTGTGTGTGTGTGTGTGTCTGTGTGTCTGCGATGGCTAGCAAAATCTATGGGACGTACGAAGCTCAAAATTTTTATGAGAGTAGCCCAATATCTCTCATGATGCACCTGAAGCTCAGAATTTCAAAATTCTATTTATTAACTGAGTTATTAATTAAATTCCAAAGCTCACTCTCATAAAAAAATCGCCTTTTTTACGCTTTTTTTCCTTTCATTTTCTTATGGTTGGTTGGTTGAAAAAAATTTTCGCAGAAATAATTAAAAAAGCTGGGACAGACCTTTAAAATTCATAAATTAGCAAACTGTCAATTTAAATGAGGATTTTTTTTTTTTAATCACAACTGCTGTACGCCATGGAGGAAGAAGATAGGTGGAGGTGAAGTAATCCGAAAAAAAAGGCTTGCAATATGAAACCATTTATCGCTGAACTTTTAATGTCTCAAACAAAAGCACGAGGAAGGAATTTTGTATTAATAAGATGAATTGAAAGAAATGAATTACAGCTGAAGCATATTTTACGAAGAAATAGTAATTTATTAAAATGCCTTTTTTTCTATTATATTATTTATTAAAATAAATATTTGCTTTTAAAATGATTGAAATTGGAAAATTAGAAATAATTAAATGTCAAAATAAAATAAAATAAAATATTGAAAACCTTTGATTTGAACTAAAAAATGTATTACTAAAAGTTTTCTTTTTTTTTTCAGAACTTTTTAATACTTTATAACTTAGATGAAAAATGTTTACGATTTAACAACATATTAATAATTCCATGTCAATATATAAAATATATTGATGAAAACATTCTTTTAAAATCATGCATGAAAACTTAAATAACAAATATTAATCTAATATCTAGATTTCAGAGTGCAGACGATTTTAAGACATTAACGAAAGAATGTTAACTTTTCAAGCAAAATCTTAAATGATGCTTCTATATTGATATTTAAAAGTCATATGATAAAAATAATCTAATAATTCTTGCCTATGATTGATCTATTTGTATCTTTTATGCATTTCGATCGTGTATTACAGCCAATAATGGCACAAAACGTTATTTTTAAAAAGAAATTTTAGTCATCCATTCAATAACAGTTTAGAAGGTAAAAGACAAAAACCAAGACATACGGGATTAAACCAGTTTGAATTGATCGGCGCGTCAAAGCACATGGTTTTGTTGGTGCTTATTTGGACTTAATGTAGCGAATTTTAGAGTAACATTTTTGGCGTCACCCCAAGACATTATTCTGCCACTCTATTAATTTCTTTTTACTGTATAGTTGTACGCAGATTTTTGGCATTTCGAACATTAGAATGTATGAGTCATCAGCTGTGTTGCAGTAAAAAAAAATTACACAACACTTTTCTAGGAGTTTATTTTTTTAAGCAAATCTGATTATAACCTTAATGTTGAGACTAATTTAAACATAACCCGATCCCAACAGAAAAAAAAAACAGACCACACTCCGATCCGTGATAGACAAAATTTCCGTGGGTATAAACCCGACCCGAACCTAAAAATTCTCTTTGAAAAAAACTATGGATTTCATAACTGACCCGAAACAAATCTGAATCCTGCAAATATGTTCAAATGAAGCATAACCCGATCCAAACAAGGAAAAACAATTTTCGTGGGCATGAAACCTCACCCGAACCTAAATATTTTCTTTAAAAAAACTCCGAAATATGACCCGAACGAAACCTGAAACCGATAAAAATGTTCCAGAGAACTATAACCCGATCCCAGCAAGAGAAAATACTTTCCGTGGTCATAAACCCGACTCAAACCTAAAAAATTCCATTTGAAAAGTCCTGAACTTTGACCCAGACCACATATAAATCTGACCAAAATATTCGAAAGAACCATAACTGGATTCGAGTAAGGCAAAATAATTTCCGTGGACATGAACCCGATACGAACCTAAAACTTCCATTCGAAAAAATACCTGAAATTTGAATCGAACCAAATCTGAAGCTAACAAAACTATTTCAAAGAAACGCGATCGGATCCAAACAAGACAAAATATTTCCATGGACATGAACCTAATCTGAACCCAAAAAATTTCTTTGAAAAAATCGCGAAATCTGAACTTGGCAAAAATATTCCAGTGAAGTATGTCCTTATTCGAACAAGACAGAATAATTTCCGTGAACACGTAAGAAGACCCGAATCCAACAGTTATATTTGAAGAAAAACCCGAAATCTGAATTAAACCAAATCTCAACCCGACAAAAATATTCTAAAGAACTATAACCCAATCCAACCAAGACGAAATAATTTCCATCGACATAAACCCGACTCGATCCTAAAAAATTCGAAATGAAGAAAAACCTGAAATTCGACCCAAACCACATCTGAATCCGATCAAAATATTCGAAGGAATCATAACTGGATTCGAGTATGACAAAATAATTTCCGTGGACATGAATGAGATCCGAACTTAAAAATTCTATTTGAAAAAATACCTGAAATTTGAATCGAACCAAATCTGAATCTGATAAAAAATATTCCAAAGAACTGTAACCGGATTCGAATAAGACAAAAAATTTCAATGCACATGAACCGAATCTGAACCTAAAAAATTTCTTTGAAAAAAATCACGAAATCTGAACTTGAAAAAAAAAAATAGTCCAGTGAAGCATGTTCTTATTCGAACAAGGCAGAATAATTTCCGTGAACACGCAAGAAAACCGGAACCCAAAAATTCCATTTGAAGAAAAAGCCGAAATCTGAATTGAACCAAGTCTGTTCCCGACAAAAATATTCCATAGAACCATAACTGGATCCGACCTAGGCAAAATAATTTCCATAGACGTGAATCCGACCCGAACATTAAAATTCAATTTCAAAAAATACCCAAAATCTGAATCGAACGAAATCTGAACCCGACGAAAATATTCTAATGAATCATAACCAAATCCAAACAAGACAAAATAATTTCCATGGACATGAACCCAATATATGATTAGGTAACATTTAAGTTGCAATTACATTACGGTAAGTCTTTGATTATGTTTAATTTCCCATTTATGTTTAATTTACAGTTAGGTCACGGTTAAGTTAGGTTAAAGTTAAATTGCATTTATGTTACGGTTAGAATAAGGATATGTTACAATAAAGTGAAGGCTAGGTTACATTTATGTTATATTTAATTTACAGCAGGGTACTGTTAAGTCGCAGTTAGGTTACAGGCAGGTTATGGTTACGGTACAAAGTTTACTGTTAGGAATTTATCCACATAGTGAACATTACGTATGATTTAATTAAAAATAACACTTACCTTTGTTAAATGGCTCTGAAATTATAATACTATATGCCAACCTTTTAGCTACCATCGAGCATCGATTTCATTCATGTTATAGTCGGATTTAAAAGTGATATAATTAGTTTGAAATTCAAAATATTTCACTTGGGATTTCTAAGTGAAAAAAATAATTAGTTACGTGACTTAACAGTGATTTTTCACGGGTAAATATCAACACTTTAACACGAAAATCACGCAATCGTTGGATACATATTCCCTCCCGCGTGTCTCATTGCTCAATTTGAGTATTTTTAGAGCTTAATATTAGTTGTTTTTTAAACCGATTTTTCACACAGTCAGTGGCCACATATTTCAAACAATGCATTTCTGCATGTTTCGAGTTAATGATAAAATCATACAAATTTCAAGTTCGTTTAATATTGTTAATACGGACCCGGGCAACGCCGGGCGGGTAAGCTAGTGTAGTATATAAAATTACTGTATTTGTCTCGAGAATGGAGTTTTCTGATACTTATTTATGAATTTTTGCCTGAATATCACAAAGTTACTGACTAGGGAACTGCAAGAAATGTAAGACACCGATTTTCATGGAAGTGGTATCGTTGGAAAGATCTCATCGATAGCAGTAAAAAACTGAATGGAACTACCCGTCGCAAATCAGCCGTTTTTGAGATATCCGACAATTTATGTCACTTAACTAGTGCATACTAACTAGTGCATAACTAGTGGTGGGCTGCAAAAAATTTGTCTCGATTTTAACGAAAGTAATAACGATAAAAAGATATCATCACGAAGGAGAAAAATCTCAATAGAACTACCCGTTGGAAATGAGCCGTTTTCGAGATATCCTATAATTTGTTACTTAGCTAATGCATACTGTTTTAGTGCACACTTAATGGGAGACCGCAAAAAATTCTTTTATCGATTTCAATGAAAACGGCACCGTTGCAAAGATATCATTGTGAGAAGTAAAAAACTCAATGAAACTACCCATCTGAAATGAGCCGTTTTCGAGATATCCGACAATTTATGTCACTTGATGCAGTTTCCCAGCAGTGTGTATTAGCAATGTGACACAAATTGACGGATATCTCGAAAACGTCTCATTTCCGATGGGTGATTCCATTAAGATTTTTAATCCTCACGATGATATCTTTTCAACGATACCACTTTCGTTAAAATCAAGACTAAAATTTTTTGCCGTCCCCCATTAAGTGTGCACTAGCTACGTGACATAAATTTTCGGATATCTCGAAAACGGCTGATTTGCGACGGGTAGTTCCATTGAGTTTTTTGCTGCTCACAATTAGATCTTTCCAACGATACCACTTTCGTCAAAATCGGTGACTTACACTTTTTGCAGTTCCCTAGTGAGTGTTTATATCATTATGAAACCCAGTATAAACCACTCTCAGTTTAGTAATGCGAAAGTTTTTCTGGCTGAAGTTAAGTGTTAAACCTTCTTTCAAAGTAAAAAATAAAACAATGACAGTTAAATATTGAAATAAACAAGTAAGAAAAATCATGCGTTAAGCATAGATTATGAAGCACTTTCCAACACTTAATGAAATCTTTAACAAAACTTTGTTATTTAGGGAAATAATAGTGTATAGCCAAATATACCCAAATATGTATTCCAGTACATTAGAACAGCCCTGTATTTCATATGTCAGTTCATATAATGGGAAAATCTAGCTTAGCAAGAAAATACCCAGTAGCTTGAAATTTCTTTTTCAGCAATTCATACTATTAGATGGAAACATACTTGAATATTTCTGTTCAGCCCTGTAGTTTACATTGTACCTTTATTACACGTCAGCATTAGGCTAAAATTTATTGTAAACTAAAACACTTTTAAAACAACTGAAATCACATTCTCATAAATCATCATTCATAGGCGTCTATGTACCGAATTCTTTGCGTGGCCCTGTATATCCCTTTATCTATATTCTGCAAACATTTCTCAATAAATTAAATGCAGCTCAGCGAACAAATGCATAGCTTATTTAAGAACCATGTTTAAATAATTTACGCTCATATTCAGTAACGTTGGTGAGCTCTTTTGGGGAGCCCTGTATATCAACTATAACATTTATACGCACCATATAATGTGCATATATTTAGCGAAATATAAACGCGAATATCATAATTAAAATGCATTTCATCATCGGACACATATACGGTACTTCGGAAAGAATATACTATTTGAAATCTTTTGTATGGTCCTGTAAATGCTATGTACTTCATATTATGCAAAACAGTAGCGTATAATTTATATTAAGCTTCAGTGACATATATCAATTTTATTATACATGAAAAATCTTAATATATTTAAAATATGTCACACACAATTTCCCCTTTTACCATTATCTAATGAAATTCTTTTATGTGGCCCTGTAAATGAATAATAGCTACATTTTCACCTTATATTTTATAGAATGCATATTTTAATATGTTTGACAGGGTATAACATCTTTAAAATTCCTTTGAAACATTTTTTTCCCATAGGCCGTAATGTAATAGGAAACTTTTGATTCGCCCTGTAGATAAATTAATCATGGTAGAATCTTCATTTTCGATAGGACTTGTGCTAGGGTAAACGTCAATAACGTCCTAAAATTTCATGGCAATCCGAGTATATTAACGATTTTTCCCCATGGGCCGTAATGTAATAGAAAACTTTTGATTCGCCCTGTAGATAAACTAATCATAATGGAAACTTCATTTTCAATAGGGTTCATGCTAGGGTAAACGTCAATAACGTCCTAAAATTTCATGGCAATCCGAGTACATTAACGATTTTTCCCCATAGGCCGTAATGTAATGGGAAACTTTTGATTCGCCCTGTAGATAAACTAATCATGGTAGAAACTTCATTTTCAATAGGACTTGTGCTAGGGTAAACGTCAATAACGTCCTAAAATTTCATGGCAATCCGAGTATATTAACGATTTTTCCCCACAGGCCGTAATGTAATGGGAAACTTTTGGTTCTCTCTGTAGATAAACTAATCATGGTAGATACTTCATTTTCAATAGGGTTCGTGCTAGGGTAAATCTCAATAATGTATAAAAATTTCATAGCAATCCGAGTATATTTACGGGAGTTAGAGCGCGGACAGACGGACAGACGGCCAGACAAACCGAATGCATAAGCACTTTTCAACTTTGTTGGAAAGTGCTAAAAACCGAATGCATAAGCACTTTTCAACTTTGTTGGAAAGTGCTAATAAAGTAAAAAGACAGAACTGAAGATTTTTCAGTTTTTCAACTTTAAGTGCCTGGTGTTAGAGAGGCAAAAATAAAAATACAGAAAGGAAAAGGGGGGGGGGGCAATCGCGGCTCTGCCATGATGTTTGCAACAAGTTGATATTTTTGTTTAATGAAATGTTAAGAGACTGACGAAAGGAGGAAGATTGTAATAATTTGTGGTAGCAAAGTGGAAACCAAACATTTTAATGACCGCTTTTTAAGATTAACTCGCAATGAATTAATTCGATTTTATTCCTGGTAACGATTACATTTAAATACTGTATATCCGTGTGCTGAGAAAAGGGTAGAATAAACTTTCCTTTACAGTGTTAATGTGAGCAAATAAAACGCACATTATATGCTTCATAACAAGGATAAATCTTATTCGAAATAAAGAAAATTACTAAATGAACGTTAAAGATTTATTTATTTATTTTAAGTTAACCCTTTGAGCTCTGGTGGGTAAATTTCTTCAAAATTCCAAATGTCATATTGACACCAGTATTTTACAAAGACAAAATTCGGTTTACGATGTATGAAGAGTGGGGTGGAGTGGGAGGAATGGGATAGTAGATTTTTCTCTTTCTAAATATTTCACCAGTAACACATAAGATGAAGCAAAGGCAGCTCAATCTTCAGTTGAAAAAAAAATGATCTATATAAGCTTGCGATTGTATAAAGAAAAAGATTATTTCAAGAATACAAGAAGTTTAACACAAAGCAAGGAAGTGGGGAGGAATGGGACATGTTCTAGTTCCCTTTTTAAATAAAATAAATGTAAACTGCTAGCCTGCAAAAGTTTTTGGAGGATAATATATTAATTATAACAATGATAATATATTCATTTACTTCAAAATGTAAATAAATTGAAGTGAAGATTTTTTTAATGTCATCTGTGATTGACAATCCAGAATTTTCATTCCAGTCATGAAGATAATGCAATGTTATATTGTGGCACATACATTATCAACCTGCAATCTTCGTTTGATTGTATATCTAGCCGACAATAGGACTATTTGTGTCTTATAGTTTTGTTTTATTGCTGTCCCATATCTAGCTGTAAGTGGGGAGGTTTGGGGCACATTTTGAAACTTAATTTCTTTAATTATTAAATAGCTTTTGAATGTTATGTTTCTATATTGTTCAGGAACATTAAAATGTGTTTCAAAGTGAACTCTATAAATCAAAATTTTTATTTTTGTGTCAAACAAAATTGATTTTTTCACTTTTGTAAAAAGTGTTCCACACCACACCACTAGCCCCTGCACGAAAAATGCATTAAATATTTTTTAAATAAATATTCCGGTGCCATTGTGACTTTTCGGAATTAAAATTAAGTGGTAAAAAATCCAACCATCAGAGCCCAAAGAGTTAAAAATATGGGCGCAAGTAGAGACAAATTCACACATCAGAATGACAATTTATTTGGCGGTTCACTCGGTGTAACGGGGCAGATGTTTAGTTGCCAGTGGTTTTAATGTTAATTTATTGCAGATTTTCTCGTTTAATTTTCTAACTGTTATTTTATTTTTTATTAGAAAAACTTATGCTTGCTTTTTTATGGCTTAGGAAAATATTTTTGTAAAATAGTTAATCATAAGCTTTAAATAAAATTTTTTCAAGTGTAAGATATTCCAAATTCATACTTCGTTTTATATGTTTTCCTATCATATTATCGGATTTTTTCATTTTCTTTTCGTAAATTTGTAAGAGCCCATTCGAGCGTCGTCTAGTTATCGTTATTTTCTTCTCGCTGTGGTTTTTTTCTTTACTGTTTGCACTTTGTACGAGTAGTTTTCTTATCATTTATTTGCTGTTCGTAATACGTTCCCGTGTTGTCTGTCATTAGAAGGTTGTGAAACGTGGGCTTTACACTGTAAAACAGTAATTTTTTTTTTCTATATTGGCCCTTTTGGTATATGTGCATATATAATTTAGTGATTCCCAATATTCCTTTATTGTTTCTCAATAACCAAGGATGATTTTCAATGAGGTTCCTTCGTCCTCCCCAATTTTTATTGTTCAACAAACAATACGCATTCGTTCTTTTAACGTTAACACTTTCTAACATATAGTTTAAAAGTGTTTATGAAGTCTGTCTCGTCGGCTATCTATCTTTTCTCTAACTCGCGCAAATGTACTCGGGTTGTCATGTAATTGATATACATGATTGAGACTTACCATGGAGTGTTCTGTATTGGAAAATGAAGTGTGTAACGTTTATAGTTAATTTTCAGAGGCATTCAAATGGAAAAAATCCCGTTACATTACGACTTACAGGAAAAAATCGTTTACGATTCATTTTATAATAATATTATACTATTTTAAACATATTGAAATTAATAACCATCTCTGAACTGCTCAACAAGATGCTTATTATAGAATAGGATGTACATAACATTTATCATTCGTTTATAGGGTCTTTTAAAATATTTCGGTTATAGTATCTCTATGAGCAATGATTGCTAAAAGTACGTTTTCAAATGGTATATGTTGAGCAAACATTCAAACCGTATTTTCTCAGAAAAAATAAAAAATGAGTTATTGTTAGTTTTATGATCTCTGTATTAAATTGTATACAAATAAACAGTATTTTTAACAAATAATAATAATAATAAATCTTATTTTAAACCAATTTTAAAATTTGACGTTTCAATCAAAGAGTGTTTCCTCCAAAGCCTGCATTCATTCAAACAGTGATTTCTCCAGTCTGCCAA
The DNA here is from genome assembly GCA_964019185.1 of Maratus speculifer. Classification (NCBI taxonomy): domain Eukaryota; kingdom Metazoa; phylum Arthropoda; class Arachnida; order Araneae; family Salticidae; genus Maratus; species Maratus speculifer. The sequence goes on along the minus strand of OZ025299.1, from coordinate 281,706,715 downwards.
TCGCAGTTGTCCTGGATGGTCACGGCACCATTGTCATCTGTGAGGTTTTGGACTGATTGGGAACTTTTGAATACTAAATCCCATTAAATGTGTATTTTCGAAACCTACCAAACATTTCGCAGTTGAAACGGATTGTTTTAGAGAAAAATAAGAGAAATATTTAGGGGAAAAGTTTTCAGAACTGTATATTTCAAGATCTAAGTGAAGAATCTGTTGTAAATCTTTTGAAAAGGGATTTATTGTTGCCCGTGTTCAAAGTGTTGTTTTAAAATCTCTTCTTCTTAGCCATGCCATATCAGTTGAAACGTAAAAGGATGTTGACAAACTTTTGAAAATAATGTGTGGGAATCAGTGGCAAAATCAACCTGATGATGCCTTAAAATGGTACAACCATATTATCCATGATTTACCAGCCTGTAAAGAAGAAGAGGGGGAAGTGTGTGACTGTAGATGAAAACATCGGTTTTAAAATATGAAGTCGCCTTTTGGCAAACAAATATTTGTTTAGTAAATATTTAATGAATATTACTGGATACTCTAATCTGTCATTTTATTTTATCAATAATTAACTGAAGTTCAGTAGTTGCTCAAATAAAATAATTCTTTTGTATTATTTGTTAGTTAGAACTTATTTCGTTCAAAAAGCATTTTATCCAATTGTCAAACAATCAAAACATGTTTCCACTTCTGAATTCGGTCAAAACGGGATTTCTCCAATTTTTAATTGCATTTTATTAATTAGTTTTATGCTTAATATCTTACGTATACTTGGAATTCTCTTGAATAACAGTAATAAAAATACACAGATAAAAATTAGTATTGAATACAAATTATTTTGTTTTTTATAAGTATTTTGTATCTAAAGGCGAAAGCATGGTTTGCATGTTTGGCCCAGATATGCGTTTTTAAATTTAACTTATTTTTTTGAATACATTAATATTTATGTAAATTCTGTGGATCATATACCTGGCTTAAAAAAAAGAATTTGAGTACATTTCCGCTTATTGATAGAAATTGCTCAAGGAAATTTCCAAACTGTTTTATGAGTTTCCTAATTGAACTAAATATTTTCAATCTATGTAGTACATGTGCAAATCTATAGATCCTATATACAGGGCTGTACAAAATAATTCGCCCATTTTTCTGTCTATAGATAATTGCTGACATTGGATTTTTAACCCATTAGTGCCTAGCGTCCCTTTTTAGGGACGCTTCAAAAGGTGCATTCAGCACTGTTTTTGACACCGGTAAAAAAGAAAAGCAATAATTATTTTATTTAAATGATGCATTTTCGTGATTAATGAACTAAACTTAAATCTTCTAAAAATAGTGGTGCCAACCAAATAAAATTTACGCAAAAGATGCTGGGCACGAATGGGTTAAATCTGTTTGCATTTTCTAAATTGTTTACTCAGACATCATGTTTCACATTATTCTAATGCGTCGGAAACAGTTTCATAATCTATGCTTGACGCATGAGTTTCCTTTCTCTTTTTATAAATATCATTTTTTTTCTTTCTTAGTTTATTTTCTATTCAGATAACTCTTTATATTAGTAACGATTTTTCTGCCTTTAATAAAGATTCTCTTGTCTTTCTCTTTTCTTTCTTGCCTTTTTGTTCTTTTTTTTTTCTTGTCTTTCCTCTCTTCTTTTCTTGTTTATTTTCTCTTGTCTTTCCAACAATGTTGTCTTCAGTTTGTCTGGCCGTCTGTCTATCCACGCTGTGACGTGGAGATCTGTACGAGCCGGAATTTCTTGGCCCGAACGAAATTTATTTTGGCCCCGCTCGGTGTAAAAATCAAAAGTTCGGTCCGAGCTCGCCCATTTATATTTTTACAATTCTAGGCCCGGTCCGATCTGGTCCGGCACAATTTCTATTATTTCAAAAAAAAATTCAAATATAGCTAAGTTAAAATATTATGATAAGAGTGAAAAAGAGCCTGCCTATGAATCTTGTTTTAAGCAAAAAACCTGTTGATCATGCAAAATTAATATACTAGTACGCAAGAAAAGATGTGTAACACATTTACACTTGCTGAGATAGGAACTTGGCTATGAAACATTTTTTTTTCTTTTTCAATGCAATTCCGTCTTAAAGGATTTTACTGTGTACCATTTTTCAGATTTTTAGCACTTAAATACAGGAAATATGGATTAACAGTATTATTAATAACTGAAAAATTTGCATACAAAAAATAGAAATTCATTAAAAATAAATAAATATCGCAGTCTGCAGCACTTCAATAAAAGTGAAGATTACAAACATTAAAAAATAATGATGAATATTTTTTTTTATTAGAACTCTTTGTTCGAGGCAAATTTTTAAGCAAATGGATATAAAAATCAATGTTCTGTAGAAATTCATTCGGGTCGGTCTCGGACGAGATTTAAATTTTTTTTCCTTATTGGGTCGGACTCGTTCCGAAATTTTAACTTTTTTATTGGATCGATATTTTTTTGTACGGGTCGGGCCGGACTCGGGCCGAACTTTTAATTTTTGTATCGAGCCGGACCGAATTTTTATTTCTATGAGTCGGCCGGGCCCAGGTCTGAAAATTTCGGCCCATGCAGACCTCTAATCGTAGCGATGGCCTAAGGTTCTAATCTAACATTTTATTTACTCGTTACATAAGTTAGACTAATGTGCTCGTTAAAAGTAAAAATTTATGAAACGTGCGTATCTTTTTGCTCCACCTACTTTATATGTTAAAAAACTCTTCCAAATTAAAAAAAAAATGCATATGTCAGTCTGTAACGCGAGCTTTTTTTCGCCGCAGCAAATGATCGATGTTCCGTTTTAAATATATCAGTCTCGCATGCAAGTCGTTCTCCAGTTTAAGATGATATCATTGATGTATTTTTTTTTTTTTTAAATCATTGTTTTCTTGATACACATCGAATTCCACTTACTTTTTGAAAAATCTTTACATGTTTCTCTCGAGAGAAGCTGCAATATTTACAACTTCTTTTATTACTTAAGGTTTTTCTCAAATCAAAAAGAGCAACTTTGTGACAACAGAATTTATTTTTACTCAGAATTGCATGAAACACATAGGTTGTTGTTGTTCAAAAACTATCGAATCCAACTCTTTTTTCTCAGGTTTTGTTTTGTTTTGTTTGCAAACACAATAGATATTTTAGAAAATATTGCCAAATTGAACGTTTAGTATCGAATTTCCGCGCGAGAGAAGAAAACCAGTCAACGAGGGTAGAAAAACGTCTTGTCACGTGATCAAAAGCATCTAACTCAGTAGGTATCATATTGATCAAAAATGGAAAATTCAGTTAGATTCCAAATCGCTTTTATGGTCAGACCTTGCAATTTCATATTTTTCCATTAAAAAAGGAATTTTAAATGTGTCAAAATGTTTTGCGCTTGTTGAGCAGAGCAGTTGAAAACAACCTTAAAGCTAAATTGGATAATCTGAAGGCTCTGTTTTCCACCCTTGCCTTTTCAAGTTGTACCAGGTAATTCTATATCGATCAACTCAACTCTTTATCCCCCCCCCCCCCACACACACACACAAAAAGGTACTTTGTACTTCAAGGAATTTTTGCTTTAGAAATACTTTAATCTTTATTTTAAAAGCAAAGTTCTAAACTTTATAATTCAGACATTAATATAAACTCCAATCACTATTTACTACAAGATAAATCTAATTTATTATTATGTTTATTTAAACAGTTCAAATAATAGATTTCAAATTTCACTAAGCTTTAACTGATCTGACAAATTATCACATAACTTCTGAAGCGGTCTGTCAGGCTGCTTCTTCGAAAGATGAATAAAATGCGCGATTTTGTATAGAGATGTTATGATTAAAATTCCCATATTCAAAAGTCTGGTGATAGTACTAAAATTCCAAATGAAACAAAATTTCGGTAGTGTTTATAGTTAAACTATAAAAACTGAAAAAAGCAGTCTTTGGACCAGAAACATCAGTTAAATGTTCATATAATCAATAATTTACACCGGTGTGCGACTAGTGAAATGAAATTCCTAGAACCAATAACTGTTATCACTCCAAGCTGAATTAAATAACTATGAACTATTGATCATATGGCCCTAATGTATCAAAGGCATCTTTCAACTAATTTCTACACAAGTGTAGTTTTTAAAAAAGTTTACAATAATTGCATTAAAAATAGACTTAGAAAGAAAATGGTTTCTTCATAATGGAATATTTGCATGGAACTTCTCAATGAATAAGTTTTTGGCCTAACCTACCTGAAGAATAAATTACCTCCAAAATAAAAATCTAAATTTACCACTAGGTAATAATACTTTTCAAAATTTTACAAGAAAATGCCTATTTGAGTTCTTCTTTTGCTGAAGTGCCAGTTACTGGTTAGATGTCAATTATATTGGCAATTTCAGCTTAATGTTTCTCTTTTCATCCGAAAAATATAATATTCGAATAGTTTATTTTAAAAAAATCGGTTGAATCCGAAACCCGAGTCAAATCCTAAGCCGAACCCCTCATCCCTCCCCCTAATAAATAAATAAATAAATAAAGCCTACCCGCCTCAAACCTCTAGTCGGACCGGATCGCGTCGAGATCGTGTAAAATCGGGTTATCCGACTTGTTGCAGCACTCTACTATAACAAGGAAGGTCTCCATACGGGCATACTCCGAAAAATCTGAAAAAATTACAGAGTGTTCTTTTCATAAGGATATATATGTTTATGAAAAAAAAAATCGGCAGAACCTCGATAAAGCGTCCATTAAAAACGTAAATTTCATTATTTGGCGATTTTACATTGGCTGGCGATGGAATACAATTTCAAAATATATTTTTTTACGTCAAATACGTAAAGTTTCAAGGAAAAAAATGTTTCATGTTGAACTTGTTTAAACAAATTTAATTTAAATAACTTTAGTTTTGTCTGATTTAGTTTGACTTAAATATAAATTTGTCAAATAGACATTTATCTGTATTTATATTGAAGTTTAACTTTCAAAATTTGCGATTTTAAACGAAATTCCAAATTTAATTTAAAGTTGTTTCAAGCTCAAAATTAAGTCTTATTAAACAATGTCGATTCAATTTTGTTGCTATGGAAACGACTTTTTGATTGACATGACATGCATTCTTCAGCTGGTTTTTATTTTTAAATACGTTTAAATGTATGAAAACATTTTTTTCAATATGATTTTTTATACATGGAAATATTTTTTTACTGTGATAAACTAAATAAATGCTGCAACAAGAAATGTATATATTGAACTCTCTCATTGTTTAAGTTCAAATTCATTATGGGGGCTCAGGGGTTGATCGATACGAAAAACATGTAAACAGAGCTCTCGCTTAGAGTCCATATAAAAACAGAAATATTCAGTGTAATTAATTTAAACTTTCTGATATTGTAAAGGTATGTTTGTAGTCTTATAAAATTATAAAATGAAGTACTTCAATGTAATATAATAAGAAATATAGCAAAATTTATGTAACACAATTTTCGAAAAAAAAAATTATGTGTTATATCACCAACACCAAGATATCTTAACGTTGAATTGACTTAAGAACCTAATTTTTGCTTTAAAATGATCAGAAAACTTTACTTTATAGAATGAATTAAGGATATAACAATTACTAAAAAAAAAAAAAAAAAAAAAAAACCTTATTAAAAAAAACTCTCAAACTTAAAAATTTAAAACCCCCCTAAAAAATGCAACTTTTTTTTCATTAAAAATACTCAAAATATTAAACTATCTAAACTATATTAATTCATTCTATAGATAATAATATTATATGCAAAAAAAAAAAAAAAAAAAAAAAAAAAAAAAAAAAAAAAAAAAAATTAAGCCGTTCCATCAAATAGTTTTTTTTTTTTTTTAATCTTGGTGTTAGTCGTCAAAAATAAAGTTTTGAGAAAACGCGACTTAAAGTTGAAATTACCGTAATTTCGGGTGTATAAGCCGCGGATCAAACAATTCTTTTTGGACCCAGAAATCTTATTTAGTGATTGAAGACAAATATTTACGGCGATCTAACTAGTTAAATTTGTTTCTTAAAAAATTCTGGGTCGAAAAAGAATTGTTTAATCTGCGGCTTATACACCCGAAATTACGGTATATGGGTGCGGCTATGAAAGTGTTGATACATAAATGTTTATAACTCCGTTAAAAATTCAAATATTTTTATGCGGTTTTTTGCATTGTGTTAAGAATTAATTGACTAATCAAACTAGATCATAAAAAAAATCGATTTTTTGAAAAGTTTTCAACCCCTGAGCCTCCTTAAATACCATTGACACGGATCCTAAAAATTCCATGAACAAACATATTTCAGTTACATTAAAATCGTCTGCTTTTGGCGAGGAAAAGTGCTGCTTGCCAAATCGTGTGCCGTTTTCATCGTTTCACGACAAATATTTGACAGTATTTTATTTTTTGAAATGCTTGCAACTATTAATCCGAAGCTAAATTTGTTTGATCCCATAGAGTAAAACGAAAGAATAGAGTTGAAGTATAGTGGCTGGGGATGACGCCAAAAATGTAACACTAAAATCCGCTACATTAAGCCCAAACAAAATCACGTGCTTTTACAAAAATTAAGAAAACTTAATACAGTTTTTATTTCATAATACAACGAAATGTTAGTTTAGAATGTTTAAATGTAAGCAGATCATTTTCATTTAGAGGAAAAATGCACGCCTGATATATATATATATATATATATATAAAAGAAAAAAAAATCGATCCCTGTTCTACGTGATTGTTTTGTTTGGGTCTAATAATGAGGGCATTTAAATTTGTGTGCATCATATTACAAGCCAATTTTAGGGCATTCTGCACTTCCATCTATCTTTTTCCTCCATAAACTGATCCTTTATTACATACATAAGTATTTTAATTAGTATACATATATATTTTTAATATTCTCAGTATGCCCGGCACGGAGACTTTCCTTGTAGGAGTGTTTGGTGACTTTGTAGGAGCTGTTGTTGCCTAAAAAGTGGCTCGCGAAATATTGATAAAATTAACTAGGTAAATTTTACTGCTTCGTTTATGAAAATAAATTTGTTGAAAACTATTAAAAGAAAAGGAATTTTCATATCAATCTAACAACTATAATTTGATTCGAACAATTTAAACGGATAATGTATGTTTTAAAAACTAAAAATTCTCAAAATGCCTTAAAAAGGCAGGAGTGGGAGGTGAAGGGTACACTGGACTACTATTGAAGTTTTTTTCCCCTCCTAAAATTTAGAGATTATAGAAAAATAATTTTGAATTGGTTCATTTTCTTCATTCATTATTTTTTTTTTCAAAGCAGGCATTTTATCATTTTTTAAGGAAATTTTTAAGCTTAAAAATGTGCTCACTGAACACCGTGACTTTTTGGGGGTATAGTAACCGGGAGGTTAGAAAACATTTTGAATTGCAACCTCTAAACATTCTGCCTGAAATCGATTTTCACATTAATTTTTCTTCATAAAAAATTCTGTATAGGGTAGATGTGCCAGTAATGGGCCACCTCCCAGTAATGGGCCACCTCGCACTTTTTGGTCTATAAAAAAATAATAAATAATAGTTAAGCTTTTATTATTTTTTTCTGAACTCTACCTTGTATGCTTTATGAGCTGGATTAATTTTTTACACTTTTCGTCAAAACAACTAGGAAGCAGAAAATAAAGTTTCACAGTTTTTCTGTTTTTCACTGAAATTCTTAATGAACATGCTAAGAGCAGACTTTACTTACTTAGTTTATATCTTTTTTATTTTTCCGTAAAAGTTGAATGTTTTTGTTTGGTTAGCAATATAAAACATTGAATTTAATATATCAATGGCCATTTACAAAATTTTATTTATTTTTAAGATTTTAGGAGGGGTGGCCCATTATTGGATTGCTTATTTCGTGATTTTCCAGTAATGGACCACCCAAGTGACCAATACAAAAAGTGTTATTTCAGTAGAGATAAAATATTTTGATTTAACTGAAAAGCTAAATAATCATATTTAATACTTAAATTTTACCTATTAGAATTTAATAAAGGCAATTTCTTTATAAATAGTTGTTTTAAAAAAGTCATCTAAAATTGGTACAAAACACAAGAACATTTGACAAAATCTAGATGTGCCGTTACAAAAGAAGTTGTTTTAAGTTGGTTCAGAAATGTAAAATCATATTTGGAAGAAGATATTATTAATATTTTCTTCCGAATTCTAAAGCGTACAGAGAGAATTTTCAATAAGGTTAAAACAAGGTTTCTTTTGTGCTCTTAAAACAAGGAAAATTTTGGGATCAAAATCAGTTAAAGATGTGTATTATGTAGTACCAAATAACGAAAAAGAACAAATCACTGTTACGGGATGTTTTTCAGCAACTAATGAGATTGCTCCATTGGTGATAATATATCCATATAAGCATCTCTGAAGGGAAATTGTGGAATCAATCTGTGCCAAAATGATGAGCTATATGATTATCTGAAAATGGTTGGATAGTGCAAGAACATTTATCATTTTAAATGCATTCTAAAATTCCATATTGAATAGTTTGGACTATCGGAAAGGGGTGATAAAATTGAAGCTCTGTTATTTATATTTCACAGTTGCACAGCACATCATTTAGCTAATAATATGAATGAAGATTGGAGACTTTTTTTAATGCCTTATTTTATCTAAACTTGATTTCAGTAAAACATTGTCTTTATATTATAAATCCTTTAAATTTAAATATTTTGTTGTATATCTTTAGAATATAAATCCTTTAATGTTAGTTAATAATAAACAGTTAATAATATCATTAATATTTTGTTTTATATCCACATTATAAATCCTTGATTATAATAAATTCATAACTTAAATTTAAATATTTTGTTTTATGTTTTTTCATTATAAATCCTTTAATGTAATGAATTTCTAACTTAAGTTTTAATATTTTGTTTTATTAGTATGCTTTCATTAAGTTCTGGAGCAAAATATAATTGAAACAAGTTGGAAATTACACGTGAAGCGTAGCAAATGAGGTGCGTTCGTATGATAACGAAGTTTTAAAAATATACAGATCTTCCTGATATAGTAGACAATACTTCGGATACAGTACAGTGGTTGAACTCTTTGTATTCCTATAAACATACAGGAATTTTTATTACACCTCAGGAACGTATATCATATTCATAAAATGTGGCAGAGTTTAATATAATTAAAACATGTCCCAAACAATTTTTCCCCGTATAGCATTATATAGTGGAATACTTTTGTGTGGCCCTGTAATTTAATAATATATATTCTTTGCATCTCAGATTGCACAGAATTTTTATTTTAGTATATATATACGTCATAGGTTCATGTCAATTTTATTATGTTCGAATGAGTGTAACACCATTAAAATGCATTTGCAACTTTTTTCCCCATTGACTGTAATGTAACGGAATACTTTTGATAGTCCCTGTAATTGATCTATGCATCTGATTATCATAAGATCTGAAATGACTCGACAAAATTATGTAATAATTATATGTTTTAAATTGCAAACGATGAAAATGCATTTTAAACTTTTTCCCAATTGATCGTAATGTAACGGAATCCTTTTGATTTTCCCTGTAATTGATCTATTCATCCGATTTTCATAAAATTTGAAATGACTCGACAAAATTATGTAATAATTATGTATTTTAAATTTCAAACTATTCGGTTGGATAGTTTTTGCGTTGTTATATGCAGACAGATGAACAGACAAACGGACAGACAGACGGACAGACGGAGGGACAGCCGGACGGACTGAACGACAACTATAGGTGCTACGTATTTACATAATTACGAACGCACCTAAAAACAATTATCTTTTATTTTTTGAAGGGTGGCCCATTACTGGAACATAGGCGGTCCATTACTCAGTAGCGTAGCTATGTTTTTTGGCGCCCGGGGCCAGCAAGAAATTTTGCGCCCCCACCCCAATATAGATATATAACAATTTCTCTCAATTTGGCGCCCCTAGGCCTCGGCGCCCGGGGCGGACTCCCCCCTTACCCCCCCCCCCCCCTCCTTAGCTACGCCACTGCCATTGCTGGAACATAGGTGGTCCATTACTGGGCTTTTGGGTGTTTAGACATATTTCAATTATTTAAAATTAAATTTTTATTTATATTGGGAAATGTAACTGTGGGATTAGTTAAATATTATTGAAAGATTAATATAATATGAAAAAAATTGGAATACAATAATTATAACTATTAATAAAAAATTATTTTTCAGAGAAAGTCCTTAAGGTGGCCCATTACTGGCACATCTACCCTATATGATGAAAAGTGCTATTTGTAATTTCATCATCTTTGCTCTTTCTGTAAGGCTGTGTAATGGCTTTGGCCTTCTTTCATTTTATAGTGGTCACACCTAAATGGAGCCAGCCAAATGCATCAAATCTTTACTGATTCATTCCTCACATAAATGGTAGTTGTTCATTAATAATAGCTTCCCCTATATTATAGGGAAAAAATTCTGCTTCCTTAGAGGGGGCTTCATAAATAGCTTTCCTTTCAATGAAATATGAAGTGTTAGAAACAACACTTTCATTAATGAAAATAAAATTGAATGTTTTCGTTGTAAAATGAAAGCTAAAAGAAATGAATTTCAATTCTCGAATACTACGTTGTGCTATTCTATGCATAGGTTTGTTTTCTCTTAACAAACAATGGTGGAAAAGAATGTAATCGCTGAGTCCCTGCACCTCCTTCCTTCTAAATCATGATAAACATCTAAACTTAGATTTTATTTATTTATTTTTTTTCATTGAAATAGTTGCTGATAAGAACTGGGAATTGCTGATAAGAAGTGTGATTCAATTTTACTGATGAGAAAGCATTCCTCAATTCCTCAGCACACCTCATATTATGGTGTCCCAGTTTGCAGGGATTTCAAGACCTGTCCCGTGCTGTACTAGTATGGGACTACCAAAAGTCACGATTTTTCAAGATGCACAAATTCCTTTTACTTTTTTCTTGTTCAGTGTTTTTTGTTCGTCTACATCAAGTGTAACTTAATGCAAAATTTAGTTTAAAATTTTGTAGTTAATGCAAAATGTAATTAAAACACTTTTAATTAAAAATTTAAAAAAGTACATGACCCAAAAAAAACACTTCTGAAATTTTTTTAAAATACTATAAAGAAAGTAAAATCCTGATTGACAATCTGACAAATTGTATAGTTGTAAGTATTCGGTGGCCTAATTATTAATCAATTGACAATTTATGAATCACCAACAGTAAGGAAATTTTCATAATTTTTTACTAAGAGAATAAAGAGTTTTGTATGGGAAAACTGTTTGCGTCATTTTTCTTGTTGCACCACTGCGCATTTCCTAGAATAGAAAAGTGACATAGCGTACTATACAGGTTTTTCGAATAACGATACTAATAATACTTTGCCTGCAGCAAGACGAACCTATGGCACACCA